>CM031241.1:397300927-397765927 GCA_018340775.1 Taxus wallichiana var. yunnanensis
CCATACATTTTCCATATTATACTAATCATCATTACATATGAGTCTATTTTTACATTCCATCCCAACATTCTACATTTATGCTAGGTTAATTTTTTTAGATATTTAAATTCTTTTGATCGGAGCTTAGAACCGGAGGGTTGGCGGGACCCCACCTAATACAATAGATCTAAGCTATTAAGATCCAACACCAGAATAGACCCATAAACCACCGACGGATCGCCGACCAAAAAGACCATCTCCCCCACTTGGAATATCACCCCCTACGGTTCACAATCGCAAAGAAAGACCAACCATCCCCTTGCTCATTACCACCCATAACAAGGATCATGCATGAGGGGAAGATGAAGCAAAAGTAGCTCATGGGCCACTGAAACACAAAAATGAAAAGGAAGGCCCAACCAATAACAAAAATCCCAGCATAATAAAACAAAGCCAAGCAGAAAAACCCAACACCGACCACCAATAATACCACTCGCAAAACATCAACAAAGGATAACCTCCACCCACACACGGCCTTGAAACCAAAAGACATCGACAACAACCACAAAGAAATCCAATTCCGATGAAATACCATCTACTACAAAAACCATTCATGAACCGGTGGGGATAGCAACCAACGCACACCAAGGAGGACCATACCACACTTTAACCACAAAACCCTCAACATCCCAAATCCATCGAATCTTCAAACACCCAATCATGAGCTAAGGGCGCACGATCAAACAAAAGCATGTTAGAATTTAGAGGATTCTAATTATTACAAATTTAATCAACCAATGCATTTAAATATTAACATAAACCATAAAGCATTAAATGTTAAACATTATGCAATGTAATAAATAAAATTACATAACATATTAATTAAGTAATACATACCAAAAGTAAGAACACAATGACACAATGTTTATAGTGGAAAACCCCAAATAGGGTAAAAACCACTATGAAATAACCTTTTACTTTCCAAGAACCAAACTTACATCCAATAACTTTCACCTCCTCCTTTCAACCCTAATCACAAGGGTAAAATAATATTCACCTTTGATATTTCATTCAAACATATCAAATGAGGACCTAAAGTCCTTTTTATATTAGGTGATCGGGTATGTCTCCCGACCCACCTTTTCAACCTTATCAGTTGACACATATACCTAGGTTTATAATATTTAATATTATAAATATAATCATTTCATGATATTAAATATTTAACCAACAATATATACCTAGGTTAGCATATTTAATAATAGAAATAGAAATATTTCATATTATTAAATATTAACCTATATATTAGTGATGGACCCATATACATTAAGGGTTGGCCAGACCACTTAATCATTATGTTCCAAAACTCCCCCTTAATTTTAAGTGAGATAACATAACATATGTCCATAGATTACCTACCTGTGGTATACTACAAGATTTACAATCCTTAAACCATAAAGGTTTTAGGCTAGCATATCGGTTGAAGGAATTATAACACCTTCATCATACTCAAGTTACCTTTTGGTACAAAAGGATTTGGAATTCCAAAGATCATCCCATGATCAATGGCTAAGTATGATTTGTGAGTTTTACATGTTCTCATAGGTTCTCATAAAAGGTTATTGAACCCAAGTATATAGGAGCTTTTTTAACTAAGGACCTCCTTAACAATATGCTTGTACTAGATGTTTACTAGTAAACTTAATATTACTAAATTTTTACTAAAGACCACCTTTAATATCTTTCCACGATTCTTTCTAAAAAATAAGAGGCATACATGCCCGAAGGTCGTTTTACACTTTTCTCAAGGTATTTTTATACTTGCCCAAAGGTCTTTTACAAATTCCCAAAGGTATTTTTACAAAAACTAAGTTCCATTAGGAGGTGAAATTGTCATGCACACTCCCCCTCAATGGAAACTTTGACAATCCAAGTTTTTCACGAAAGTGAATTTTTTTTTAGCACTTAGGGGCTTTGTGAAGATGTCAGCAACCTACTCTTTAGTTGACACAAATTTTAGATCTATTTCACAACTTAACACCTTCTCATGGATGAAGTGTATATGTATCTCAATGTGCTTCATCCTCTAATGTTGTATTGGATTATGTGCAAGAGCTATGGTGCTTTGGTTATTGTAGAACAAAGGAACATTACCTGGATCCTTCATCTTTATCTTATCGAACAACCTCTTTATCCATATATCCTCTTTTGCAGATTCTATTGCACTTCTATACTTAGCCTCTGTTGAAGAAATATAAACAGTTGGCTACTTTTTGCTGCACTAAGTAATGGCACCTGTACCAAATTTAAACATATAACCATAAATAGATTTTCTATCTAATACATCACCAACATGATCAGAATCACAAAATCCATATAAGTTAGCATTTTCATTCTTAGTATAATGCAACCCATAATTGATTGTTCTTTTAATATATCTAAGAATCCTTTTTACAAGATTCCAATGATCTCTATAAGGTTCCTGCATAAACCTGGAAGTAATTCCTACTACATAGGAAATATTTGGTCTCGTGATAGTTAGATAAATCAAACTACCAACCTGTCTATATAAAGTAGGATCAAATTTTTCACATGCAAGTTTAGGATCAATTTTCAATCCAACTTCCATAGGAGTAGAAATTGGTTTACAATCAATCATGTTAAACTTTTTCAATACATTGGTTGCATACTATACTTGAGAAAAAATAATAGAATGTTTATTTTGAAATACAACCATGCCAAGAAAATGATGTAAGAGACCTAAATCAGTCATTTCAAAGTATTGTTTCAATTTTTCTTTAATTCTAAAAATTAAAGCATGATTATCACCAGTCATAAGAAAATCATCAACATATATAAAAATAATGATAATATGCGATCCTTCTTTTTTAATGAATAAATAATTGTTAGAAGAACAATTAATAAATCCTAACTATTTAAATAAAGAATTAGTTTTCGCATACCAAGCTCTGTGGAGCTTTCTTTAAACCATACAAGGATTTTTTCAATTTACAAACATAGTTTTCTATACCAGTTTCTTCAAACCCTTTAGGTTGAGGCATGTAAAGTTCTTCTTTTAAATCACCATTCAAAAAGTATTTTTCACATCCATTTGGTGGATTTCCCACCCAAATTGAGTGGCAATTGCAAATAAGGTCCTAACAGTACTCATTTTAGCTACAGGGGCAAATGCCTCAACATAATCAATACCAGGTTTTTGAGTGAAACCTCTAGCAACAAGTCTAGCTTTATGTTTGTCAATACTACCATCAGCATTATATTTTACTTTATATAACCACCTAGACCCTATAATACTTCTTTTTTTTTGGAGGTGGAACCAAATCCCAAGTTTGATTTTGAATTAGGGCATTGTATTCACTGCATTGCATTGATCCACTTCTCATATTGAGAAGCTTCTTAAAAAAATCGGATTAGGTTCATACAAGGTCATTAATGCATGGTAGGTATGATGGCTTCTGGTCATTTTCCTAAGGTTAATAGGATTTGAACTTTCTAACATAGATTGAGCCCAATTTAATTTCTTAGCTAGGAAGATAGGAGTTTCAGAAACATCTATAGCATCAAAACATCATCATGACCATTTACTAAATCAGAATCAAAACCATAATTTAGAAGCATTTAATGAATTAACTTCAAGAGAAGAAGACAAAACATGTAAACCTTTCAATATATTATATCTAGACATGTCATATAAGCTTCAATAATTAACATGTCTTAACCTTTCATGCCATAGTTTTGAATTATTCAAACTTTGAGATATAAAACAAGATGTAGAAGAGAAATCATCAAAAATATACAGACCATTTCTTTGAATTCCTTCAGCTATTATACTCTCATTACTATCCTTGATATACCAAGTATCCTTCATGCATGGATTCTAGTTGAGTCCATACCTCTTTCAAATGTTCGATATTACCAATGTGTAGAAGGTACTCATTGTTCACATTGCACAAAATCATAGAAAGAACCTCCTGCATTTGTTGCAAGAATGCATTCATGTTATCTACAGTTTCTTGACGATGATGGGAGCAACCTCAGATCCATAAACAATCATCCAGAGTTTCCTCGCCATAAATTATGTTTTGACCCAAATGTTGTAGTTAGTTCCATTCAGGATCTGGGTTTTGTCAAGATAGAAATAACTGGATGTCATTGTTTTGCTTGAACTTGTAAACACACCTCATTATAATATATAATGTACCACAGAGTTAGATACATATTTATCGAAAAATAACACTTTTAATAGAATCAGATCTAAATTTTATAGATCTAAAGAAATTATTTGATCATAACTAATTATGTCATTACAATACATACTAATTAACCTCCCATGATCAAAATAATAACCCGCAATATAAAGAGCTCTGCATTATACCCCAAATTTATATAAAAAATATTTCCGACCATATAGAAGAGAAGAAGAAACTGCTAAGAATGAGGGCTTTTCCCTTTGCTTGTGTGCACACTTGTTTGTTGTTTCTGGTCATGACGGCCTTGCATGTCTTGCGACATCGTGAGTGATGTCCAATGTTTATAACCCACTTTTTGTGGTCTACTTTTTCTTATGTGTTTACACTACTTTGTTTGGTAGTTACTACATTGTCTACGTATTTTACACTTGTCTTATTGCATGCATGTGTTTTTAGACTAACACTTGTTTTGGCTAGTCATCCCCTTTTGTGTGTGCCTTAGTTTCTATGAAGCACTTTCCCTTCCCCATGGCATGGCGAGTTCTCTGATTAGAGTGCGGTAGGTCCTATTTTGGGGCCACATTCTCTTTTTAGCGATGTTGCATGCGCCCCCAAAGAGGGGGCATCATTGATGGTTTTACATACTAACACAATGTATTTACACCGGTTCAATACAATGCACTTTCCACCCTTGGCATTGTGGGTTTACATACAACGAGTGAGTTCAGACTAGTCTACGAACTCCATACACAACGACCTCTATAGGACATGGTGTCCTTTGGCATTTCTGTGAAGCAATTACAAGCTTGGAGGTTACAATGGGTGTGCCTCTCTACACTACTTCATCCAGTGGCGTCGGATCACCCAAAAAACTAGGACAATACAGAGATCTCTTCACAAATTTCAGCAGAAGAGGTTAAAGGTTGGAGGACATAGAGCATTTCCTCCCTATACTTCTTCAGACCAGGGTGGTGTGAGATCACCCAAAAACTCGTGACAATACATGATATCCTTCTACACCCTTTTCTCGACATGGATCAGTGTACATGTTCCATTTATAATTTTATTTTCATGTATTTTACATTTGTGTACTTTACACATTTATATATACATGTGTATTTTACACAACATTTTTACATACACACATATTTGACTACTTGATCATTTTCTCCTTCCAGGTCTGGCTATATGAGAAACAAGCAGTCAAATTAGGGGAAACAAAAATGACAACGACAATGACAACACACCCCGATGGCACTTACATTTACTAACCATGTAGGTACACTACACACCGCAACAACTACACACGCGTTCCACCCTAGGTTCACTCTCATCACTTTTTATGCTCATTTTTCATCCTTAAAATCAACGCTCCTCCACATTTTTCTTTTTGTCATTCCACGCTTGAGTCTAGTCCATTGACACATCTCTTCTACACTCTACATGGAGATCATGTATGCATCTCTATTGAATTTATGTTACGGAATGTTCCACTCACCAACATAAAGTGGGGGAAAAATGTAGACACAAAATCATACACATTAGTCATTATTTAGCCCTATCTTGTACTACTATTTAGAGGGTTCTCAAGTAAAGAAAGTACTAATTAATCCCACCTTTTTTCCATCTTATTTTTATCTTTTATTTCATCATTCCCATGTATTTTCCTACATGTATCCACTTATTTGGCAATTGTCTCATCATTTTAGCCTAAACCGGGCGCAAAGGCTGTATTGGGTGCCCAGGGTACCCTGGTCCTACCTTGGGCACTCCGATCCATGTTCCACTTTTCCACTTCTTTTTGGGGTTTTTAGCCATTTTTCATTCTTATATTTTTCCTAGTCGACCATGTCGGGGTTAATTATGAAATTAGAGCAAGAGAACCCTATAAATAAAAAGTTATGAGACCATAATGAGGGTCATAACGTCACATAATACTATCACTCCATCTAGATTTACATCCATTGCATCACTTGTATCCACATAGTGCTATGCATCAAGGCTAGGAGATCTGCATCAACACACACAACATATGGGGAGGATTCTATTCTATTTCATGCACACATGCTATTACATTTTCTATAGTTATTATTGCTCACTACTTCACAAAGTGTGATTGACATAAGAGCACCTAGGGCACGACATGCACACACACACCAAAACTACATTTGGGTCTGAAATGTAGTGCAACACTCAATTTAGTAAGCCCACTATTGTGGCAATTGAGGTTAGTCCGACCCATTCATTTTGCATATTTTATTTTTAGGGTTTTGATACTTGTTTTTTCTCTTATAGGTCATTACTTCATCTTCCATCACTCAACACATTCGACACAAGTCGAGAAAATCTAGTGTGACAGACAGCACAATATTCTAGATCATCTCGCGACCCAACAAAAACCGATTCCAATCATTTACAGAGACCGGGTTCCTATTCTGCAGACCACGACACCACGAGACTCCTTAGTACCTTCCCGTGCACTTTAGTCTACTCGAGATCCTCCAAATCTAGCCTTTTTGGGACTTTTGGGTAATCTTTCCTACTTTTGGATTTCTTGTCACACCTACGATAACTGTGACAATCTTCTCGCAATTAGCTAAGTCATTTCTCCTTACATCTTTGCATATAAGGGTTTGATTTCATTTAGTATAATTATTTAAAATCATTTCCATATTGTCTTAGTATACTTTACAGATGTTTTAGTCCTCCTATTTTAGATTAACTAGTTGTTATACTTCTCATACTATTAGTCCTATTTTAGTTAATCACTTAGGCTAAAATTAAAAAGCCCAAAAGTTGGGAAATTGAAGAAAACTCATTCCCATGTTATTTATTATTCCCATGCATTCCATTTGAGTTAAAATTCCACTTAAACATGACGAATCCCCCAAATGTAGCTATGAAACTACCACTTAAGTAGGCTGAGATTTGTGTCACAATTTCTACCTAGGAAAATTGGGGGTTATGCAAGCACCACTAATAAGTGTAATTATGTAACTTAACTCTTCAAAACAACTTCCAACAACTTACAAAGGCTATAACATTTGTATTTAAACTCAAAACGAGAGAAGGTGACATTTTTGGAAAGCATATAACTTATATAGACAAATTTGAATATGAAATAACATTTTACTCTAGATGGTACATCATTGAAGTTATTCCCCTCTAAACCAAACCTAGATTAATGAGGTGATAATATGTCTTAAACCCTTCTTCGGCCCCATAAAATAACACTTGTATTTTAAGAGCTCAATTAACTGAATTTGATGTGATCTCAATTTAGATCACATATGTTATAATTTGAATACCTCGGCCCCACAAACTCAAATTGGATACTTTTTCTTCGTCACCTCTTTTCGAGTGATAATATTTTCATCTCAAAATGTAATGTTCTAACCTACAACTAATGGATTTAGATTCCATGAGTCCTTCAAATCTTTTGTAATTGATCTACTTGTACTTTTGGGTGTCTTAGTCTTCCTCATGGTTCTATTTGCACTCTTGATGAATTTCTTGTATGATTATGGTAATTGATTCTCATAACCCATTTTGATTGCAATATTACCCTTTTTAATGTACTATTATTGGTAATGACAATAAGGTTATGTATGCAATTAAACTTGATCAAATTTATTAGTGTTAATATTTTTATTAAAATGTTGTAATTTTTTCAATATTTGTTAAGGTTACTAGTTATTAGGTTATAATTTATAATTTTATTTTATATTTTATCGATTATTTAAACAAATTATATAGTTTATTAATTTACTATTAAAAATTGAACACTAGAGAATGACAAATTTATAATAAAATAGTTTATTCAATTATTATCTTATCGTTTTCAATTAATTAAGTGGAATACCGAGTCAAACATTTGTTGAATTCTTGTCAAACATGCGTTGGATGCCCATCAAACTTATGTTTGGTTGTGCATTAGGCCTAAGTCATATGAGAAAGCTCTAACATACACTAGTGACAAAATAAAATAAAATCTTTCACTTTGTCATGTGCCCATTACAACCTTTGTTAAAAAGAAAAATTTGTGGTTTTTCATGTTTGACATAACAAAATAGATTTCTATGGAACTCACAAGATATATTGTAGTGGTAGAAGGGATAAAACCTTTGTAGTGTTTGAGAACTATACTTTAAGATGAGTCAATATTCTATCAACTTTTCTAGTTGATGTAGGAGCATCTAGGTTCACTTGCGATCTTGCATCATCAAAACACATAGTAATTTAAAAATTAAACTTAGTTTAACAATACACAATGTTTATGTTTGCACTTAAGTATTTTGTTTATAAAATGTAGGAGTCTTGTTTTGAGTCATAGTCTTGTGTAATTTTGTGCAAAGTTTGTGAGTGCAAAAGCATTTTAGTATTGTTTTATGCCCACGTTCGTAGTGTGCCCATGTTCATAAATATCTCCCATGATCTGTTGACACACATAAGTGTTTGAATGTTTTATAGTTACAAAAGGATCTTGACAAGGTTCAAGATATCTTCTAAAATTTAGAACATCTTTCGGAGGTGGTGCAAGAATGGAGGTCGATAGTGCAACAAAAAGTATGTTTCCAATACAAATAATCACTTTGTATAGATAATCATTATTTTTTACATTTGTAACACAAGGAACACTTTCAGAGGTTAGCATTATTGTTATTATTTCATCTCGGTGGTACACATTTGAAATTGCAAGGTCATTGGAGCTGATTTAAGAAAACGTGCAAGAATTTATTGGAGAGATGCACACCATTATGTGCAAGGGCATAGTTTTGTTCGTAACTTTTGGAGTTCGAATTTCATAATTGTTTGAGGACTTGATATGACCCCTATCTCATAATTGTAACCAATGAACTGAATTGAATGCATCAAATTGTGTTATCATTTGGGCCCTATCTTGCATAGAGCATTGGGACACATATAATGTCATGTGGGTCACTTGTTATTTCAAGGTAATATCTAGTAAGGTGCATCTTGCGGACATATATAAGCATGCCATTATACTTGTGTTAGGGATGAATTTCACATGAGCCAAAGTTAGAGTCTAGACTAACTAATTCATTTAGTTTGTGTTCGGGAGAGCTATACTTGCAAAGAAGTTGTGAGTTTGCAAACAAAGATACGGGATCTATTTGTTGTAGCACATTTCAATTTGTGAGGTTGTTGTGTTGTTGCCATGTATTTCCTTTTTGTTGAATCAATATTGTTGTATTTTATGCATAATTCCTATTTATTTTGAAGGTTACGTGGTATAAGATGTATCTTGATCGAGATCCTGACATGTGAATGTGTTACTAACTCGATAAAGGACCCCACTAGTTTTCTCTCCATCCTAATAATTCCTACCAACCTTAACAAATCATTTGGAACACTTTGCTCCTCATTAGCGCCAATCCATCAATGAGTACCATGATGAATGTGCTAGAGAATCACTTGAGATCCCTTGACCGAAATCCCATAGATTACCAAGATTGCTAAACTAATCAAATTAATGGTCGGTTCATACACATTGAAAACTAAATTAAATCATGATCAACTTTATTATCTCACATTAATCAACATTTAAATAAACGACAACGAACCTAAATGACTTACACAAAATCATCTAAATTTTTAAAGAAACGTTCACTATATTTAGTGTGAAAATAGAAAACAACAATAAACTCATAAATTGCTCACAATAGAGATTTGTATCATCACCACTAACATCCCCAATGATGCATATTCATGGAGCATGCCTTAACTCATGCTTCACCATTCTCATCTAACCCAATAAAGGGTGAGAATGACTGGAGTAATTTCTCTCTCAATCCACCCTAGACTCATACCGTCATTTAAAGGGAGGAATAGGTGTCGGTCATCTTTGCTAACGTTATTTTCTTTCACAAACCAAGAGCGGATATTGAAAGGAGTCTGAAATCTGATTAAAATATTGTTTCTGTGGTCCCATAGACTCTTTAGTCTCGTGGACGTCATTAAAATCTTTCATTTCATTTCATTTCAATAATTCCAACTCCACGAATTGTTGTAGTCAACATTATATAAATTTGTTGTACTTATTATACTTCTTTTCTTGTCTTGTTTTTAGCCCTCGACATCAATTTTCTTGATTATTTCCTTTATTACTATAATTGTCGTTTGATTGGGAAATTAAAAAATTCCTACTATATTATGTCACCCTAATAAATTGGGAAGAGGCAATCATACTCACATGATGACTTCCACCACCAACTTAATTAGAAAATCGGTTATAATTTTAATTATTATTTGAATCGAAATTTAAATTTGATGGTTTTAATATAAATTTTTATTTTTAATTAAAACTTAAGTTTGTATGGGTTAGGTGTACAAAATTTTACGTTTAGATCTTAAGGATTGAGGTATTTCTATTCCATCAAATTTATTTGGAACATCCGAGTCTCATTTTTATTACTTAGTATCTCTTATAATATATATCTTGATAGATACTACACAATATCTTTTACATCATCGTACACATTCTTGGACTAAAACCCATTTAAATTTTCAAATATAAATTTAACAACTTATAATTAATTTATATAAATACGCATTAAAAATAATTTACGATAAATGAATGTTATTGTTTATATTTTTATCAAGTATTATATAAATAATAGTATACATATTTTAATAGTTTTTTTTTTTAAATAGTTAGACGTTTTTAATTGGAACTATGAATTGAGATACAATAACCTATGGTAACTCGGTTGTTATTTATTTATTTGTTGAAGGATAAACATCCTAATTTTTAAGACAATAATTCATCAAAACGATCCCGACCTCATCTTTTTTAATATATGGCCCTTTTTATTCAAGGAGAATTGGTCAAAATTTTATTCGAGAAAAACTTAAAACGTATAAACGATCATTAAAGTTAAAATTAGACCTAAAAATCTCTATAAATAACTATTGGATCAAAATTTTCTTTCTCATATATTTTTTATAATAATTAAAATAAAAAGACTCTATTTATTGAACAAATACTTAAATATTTCTCTAAGTATTTGACGGTTTACAACTTTTGGAGAAGACTCCTTATCTTGGGAACCGTAAAAATTCATAAGTGCTTAAACGCGGGGCACTAATAAAGATGAAAGTTAATGTATTTATAACTAGGTCTTCACATGGGGGTAAACTTTAGAATAATTAAAGCAAATCTTCGTTCACATGGGATAAACTTTAGAATAATTAAAGTAAATCTTTATGTTTGCCACACCCTTACAAGAATGATTAAACCACCCTACCTAGAGCCCCATGCGGATTTTCGCGATGGATATGGAATAAAAAATAATAAATAATTAGAAATTGTCCGTGGGAGGTATAATAGAAATGTTCATAGGGGAAAGAAGTTATCCTAATCATAGGAAAGTGAATTAGAGTGGAAGGGAAAATGAAATTAAACATGATAAGGTATGTATAATGAGATTAAATGAACCAAAGTTAAGAAAGTATAGTTTGTTTTGTAATGAGTGAATTACTGAGATTATACTAAAAGTTAGACCTCATCGATCAACGTTGTTAATGTCGTTTGTTGTTTTAAAATGTTAAACCTAATAATTTGTGTATGGTAAGAGCCCCATTTATTTGGAGGGTAAGATGTTCGTCATTGCCATGGGAAACACTTGAGATGAGTGTATGTTTTTGGTTGTTTACATTCCATGTTGGGCCATTGTAGTGTTTTTAATTTGATAACCACGAACATTGGAAATTCAGGAGATTTCTTGTAGCTTTATATATAATAGATTGAATTTGATCAAGTGCATCATTCACAAGAATAAATTTCACCCACAAATTGGCGGTAAGCGTCTGTTTATCACGCACAAAGCACTTTGGCCTCAAAGTGATCCTCGTTTGGTGGAGGTGAAGTGTTTCACATGGTATGCTCTGCAAATAATTACTCACTACAAATGACACTTTCAATGACTCTATATCATGCATGTCAACCAAACTATTTGTTGCGTATAATTGTGTTGAAAAATGAAATGCAAATATTTTTATTAAAGATAAAGTGTTGAACCATATGATATTCGGGCATTCAACGACATGTACTTGACCGGAGGCATCAACCTAGTGTACTAATGAGAAGCCCCCAAAAATAATACAAATGTCTCTAATTCTCAAGATCCTTTTGTATCATGAGGGAAGAAAATAGGAAAAACTAATTAATTGATTTTGTTATTACACGAATATCACATAATGGTCACCTAATTTATTCACTTACAATACATACATACATACATACATACATACATACATACATATATATAATTATAATTTTGACTTGTAAACAATGAAAATCGAGAAAACCTCAACACTTTTTCAATGAAAAAAATATATCTAAAAAGAGAAAGGATTAAAAACCATAGAAATAAAAAACATAAAGACATGTTACATCCAAAATAAAAATAAAGCTTGTAACATGATTTATGTCCCATAATGGTTTCTAAAGTACTCAATCGCTTTTCCTATTTTTAGCTTGTACCATGCAAAATCGGCTAAGTTCTAAATGTTCCTTTCCTTGGTGAGCCCTACTTGACTAACTAACACTGCGTGCACCAATGCGCCCCCTCTACCTCGCCCCTCTCAATACTTAGTCAATTTTGTCAACCCAACATTACCCCACACTAAGTACATTTCCATCCTCGTGATGGGGTTTCATACTTATCTCTCCAAAGAATGAAATAATAAAGAATAAGTTATTCCATAATAAAAGAATGAATCAAATGAAAGAATCACTAGTTTACCTCAATCCTCAACCGGGAGTAGTAGTTCGGGATACTCTTTTCTTATATCACCTCGAACTCGTTCCATTCTTCTAGCCCCTTCTTTGCTTTAGCAGGTACATCTCCAAGTATCTTCTCCATTTCTTCCAGAGTCATATCCCCCTTTATCTTTCACTCTCTTATAAATTGTATGCTAGACACGAGATCATGCCTTCCATATACTCCATTATTTTCGCTATCAAGGAACCAAACTCCTTTATTCTGTCCTTGTGCGGTTCCTTTACTGATTTTAGCGCATCACACTTCTTCGTGACCACGACCAACTTTTCTTCTCTACTCAAAGTCTCATCCTTTTTGTTGTTAGTACTTCGTTCTCTTCCTACACTTTGTATATTTTTTTAAGGATTTGTTTAGGATCCTCACAATTTCCTAGCTCCCAACTTTTTTTTTCAACTCATCCTTCATAGTTTGGAGTATGACATCATACTCTACTATCCTATGCACTATGGAATCATACCTACTAATGATGTTTTCCCATAATAATCTCATTGTTGTTTCCATTGTACAATCCTTTGTAGGTGCTTCTTCAACCCACCTAGTTAGATAATTTGAAGAAGTTATTGTAGATGTGTTCAATGAAAGGTTTTGCAAAAGCTATTGAAATGGAGTAAGACCCCAAAGCTTTGTGCAAAGTCCCTAAATGGACCATATGATAAGAAATGAGAAAGGAATCCTATTTGCATGTATTAAAAATTGAAATAAACAAGAAATCTAACAAATAGCATTAACCTCTATTCTTGAAAGCTTAACAAAATATGCCTACTAAAGACTTAAGCAATTAGTTTTGTTGTTTACTCTCAAACATAGTGAAGAGATCTCTCCAAGTTGGCTACATGGCCAAACTTTAGATCTTCCCTTACTAACTATATTTGGAATGGATGGATGCAAGATGAAGGAGCTCTCAACAATGGAGTATGGCTAAGATACAAATGTTCTATAGCTTAAAGCTATCACAAATTGTTTCTAATGCCTTTCCAAAGTGCTTGAGAGAGAAGGACCCTTTGAAAGGAAAGCCTTAGGCTTGTATTTATAGTTTATGGTTTGGAAGAGTTTGGAATTTGGGTGCATGTGGGACTAAATCTCTTTTAGATTAGATTAGGATAAACATGCTTTAGGCTTAGTTAAGCTTGGTTTAGGCTAGTTAACTAGGGTTTAGGCTAGTTAAACTTGATTAACAAGTGATTAGAGACTCGTTGAGAGTTGGGAGGGGTCTAGATAACCAATTATGACTGATAGATAGCCTATGAAGCCAATAGAAGTGGTCTAGAGAGAACTAGGGAGGTTCTGAATGGTCGAAAGGAGGAATGTTTAGCTAATAAGAGAGATATTAGCCAAACAAGTTGATTATAGGAAGAATATGACCGAGAAGGTGTCATGAATGGGCATCCGAGAGTGGAGTGAAGAAGGGGAATTAACAAAGTGTTGTTAATCAGTTGAATGGGAGGAAATGCTAAGTGTAAGCATATTTTAGGTGTCTACATTTTCCCCTCTTTGGGGTGACATAAGTGACGTCACTTCAAAGAAAGTAGACAAGCATAAACAAGTAGAAAATTTTGAAGGGATAGAATAAAAATGAGTAGAATGGAGGATGCCCCCTCGATTGTTAATGGGGTGATAGAAGAACTCGATTGATGATCGAAAAGATGACAAGAAGAGAATAAAAGAAAGAATAGTGTGAAGAAGAAAGGGGATATAGAAGAAAAAAGGAATATGAGGAAGAGGGAATGAGCTAACATCCATCCAGTGCCTTTTAAACAACTTTATTTTTCATCATATTGCTAGTGATCTTCATCATCGGTCCTTATTAAAAAGAATGAACAAAAGTGTAGTATGACATGAAAAGCCATATACAAATAAATGTCCATTGTTAAAAACTCCAACTCCATACAACATACAAAATGTAATGCAATATGAGAAAGTAAAATATGCCTAACTCCATGCAACATACATAATGCAATGCAATACGAGCAAGTAAACAAGTTAAACTAACAGAGAAAATACAATGTAATGTTTTTGTTATCGAGATTCAATTCCGACTTGTGCGAGTTAACGACAAGGGTTAATGATGGTGCCCCAAGCAAGGATACATGTGAGGAGAATAATGGAGGACACTTCCGTCCTATGAAAAAGCAATGTGCACTATGAAATAGTACCAGGCAACTCGTTGTGCCCCAGAGTATAGATGAAGTAAGTAGCCTAGCTTTTGTTGATGGAGGTAGATCAAGATGATCCACGAGTCGCACACATGAATAGGTGAGAACTAAAGAGTGACATTTTATAGGATGATTTATATTGTTTAGAAGTTTTCTGAAACATATTTGATTTTTAAAATTTTTTTCTTGAAATATTTGAATGTTTTGATTGATTTTGAAAGTTTTATGAAACTATGTACAAGAAGACGAGGAAGTGTGGATGCCCTAGCGATAAATGGGATGTACAAGGGCATAAGGCCATGTGCGTACGAGAAAGGTGAAGATGCAAAAATTCCCCAGCGATTAGGTGGGAGTATTCAAAGGCAAACTCTTCATGGGTAGAAGTGGGACCCAAGGCCATTATGGATAGGTTCAACATGATGATGAACGTAAACCAATGAAGTGCTAAGAAGAAGCAAGGATTCCCCCAGCGTAAGTTGGTCTTAAAGCACATGATAGAAAGGAAGGAGGTGATTGTTTTTTTTGAAAAGGGGACAAAGGTGTCCAAAAACATGGAAAAAAGTAATCCTATACACATGGATGTTCTGAACGAAGTAGAAGAATGATGTGAATGATATGAATGTAGCTTAGAAGCCTCGTGATGAAGAAGTGATTAGCTAAAGGCACAAATTGTGAGATGAGATAAGGACTAAAGTAAGAGTCTGAACAAGGTCTAAAAAAAGACACTTGGTAACATACTAATCCTACCTACTCATAGAGATCTAGTGTGTGGAAGTTGAAATTAATTACCTCTTGAAGTGAAGATTTAATAGACAACAAGTGAAGACACCCTAGCCAATGTGTAGGAATGATTTATTTTGATAGGTGATAGGTGATTTGGATGGTGGAAGGATAGCCGTACATTGCTCCACTACTAACCAAATGTCCATAGCCCCAACGGAGATGCATTTGATTCTAATCGCAACATTGCTCTCTTTGCCGTTAGGTGTCCATAGCCCCGATAGATATTATTGGAAATACCCCAAGAGAGAGTTATATATCAATTTGCTTTTGCTTTTAGCTTTTAGCTTTTGATTTTTGATTGATTTTGATTCTTTTGCTTTCTGAAAACTTATTTCAGCTCTCTTGTTTGACAAGGGGTTAAGAACCAATTATGGCTTGATGAAAGGAGGTGGAAGTGATTGTGATGAAGACATTGGCTAGTGTCAACAAATATGTCCAAAAGTTCTTCGCAACAAGTTTATTAGATGGTGATTGTGATAGGATCTCTAAGAGGTCAGTCGTTCTTTAATTTACCAAGGTGATAAAAGACCAGGGTCAAATGGATACCATAGAGATAAATGTCACAAAATGCGTGCGAATAGGCTAGCCAAAAATATCACTAAAGGGATGAAAATGGTAGGAAGACTTGCAGAATTAAGAGTAAGAAAGGGAAGAAATAACATCCATGTATGCAATACCTGATTGCAATGTTTGATCTTTGTACCTTTGATTTTTCTTGTGTTTTCTCAATGTTTTTGTATTTTTGAATTGTTTTGATTTTTAGATTTTTGATAGTTTTAAGAGGTTGGGACTTAACAAAGTCACTTTGTGTGGTAAGATCCAACAACGATGTTTGTAACTTCCTTGATAAGGGAGACTAGGCGTGTTTTCTTATCAAGCGTAATATTATCTCCAATCTCGATGATCATGGTGAGCTCATACTCAAAAAATGATTGTGATTTATCTTGAAACATGGATTTTGTATGCGGGATCTTGAGTTCCCTATCCATAGGTTTCTGCACTTTGCGCCATACTTGATGGTTACGTTGATGTGCATTCTTGAATCGCGCTAGATTTTTAACCTTAAGATCCTTTGATTTGTTAGGAGCTTTGGAGCTCTCAGAAGTTTTGACCTGAGCTTGATTAAGAAACTGTTTGGGTTTCTTATAAGCTAACACGTGACTTGTCTGATCTTGAGAATGAGAAGAAAATGAATGTGGATGTTTAGAACTATGTGAGAAATGACCGCAGGCTTGCCACAACCATTGATAGAAGAAAGATGTGATGGATGAGAAGGATGCGGTCCAAGAATTGAAGAGGATGGGCTACGAGGAGGTGAGCCACTAATAGAAGATGATGAAGGGATGCTAGAATATGGCCCTAAGATGGAAGAAATTAGGCTACTCGGAGGTGAGCCATGGCTAGAAGATGGAGGGCTACTAGGATGTGGCCCCAGGATAGATGAGGAGGGACTACTAGGAGGGGTCCCATAGATAGAAGAGGAAGAAGGGCTACTAGGACGTGGCCCAAGAATAGAAGGTAATGGGCTACCAAGAGGTGACCCACAAGTAGAAAATGGAGGTCTACAAGGATGTGGACCAAGGATAGAAGAAGATGATGGGCTACTCAGTGGTGACCCAAGGTGAGATTTTGATTGAGGAATGGTGATAGATAAGGAATGAGTTGGTAACGTGAAGATAGGCCATGGATCAAAGCTAGTCCCCGACATCTCATCATGCTTAGAAGACGGTGAAGATGGAATAGAAGAAGAATTAAGTTCCACGACCTTAGGATTTTCCTTTATGTTTTGTCGAAAAGGATCAATTTATTTTCCCCAATGCACGATCGTATCGAGTTATAGAAAGAATCCTTGTTTGCGATCCTCTAGAGGGATATCTTCATGTAATCTAATTTTTCTTCATTCTAAGAGAATCAATCAGTAGAGGTTACTTTTCTTTAGTCATATAAGGTTGAATAGAAGAAATAGGTCGATAAGGAGGGAATATTGATTGATAGAAGAAGATGACTCAAGATAGGAAGTAGGATTGGAGGCGAGCATCTCATGAATGGATGATTTGGATTTGGACCTATGTCATTTTTTAAAAGATGACATCATGTAGGTTAGAAGGTAGGATCACATAGCCATTCGTTAAGTTGTGATGTATGAGTCAAATTAGATGATTGAATAGAGGTAGCCCAAGTCATGGAACTCTTCGACGGAGGAAGAGGTCGTTGAGATGATTGATGAAGGAGGTGTTATCCAAAATAAGCCCCTTGCTTATTTTTGACTAACTTCCTTCATTCCTTCCTTCCTTGTGCCTCAGTCAATTTTTTTCACTTTTCAGGCACTCAAAATTATCTAGAAATGGCTTCATCAGATAGAGGATTTTCTCACCTTTCTAGAAAGGTAAAATTTTCCTTCTAACTCCTTGTATTTTGTAAGTTATGGCTCAAAGTTTTTGAGAGAAATTTTCCCTAGGAAGGTCCGCATCGAATAAGAGGATGACACGTGGCGGTAGAATGGCGGGTCAGTGAAGGTAAGTTGGAAGATTCACCAAAAAGTGGGTGGGGCATAAAAGAATTTTTTTCCCACAAGGCTTGCAGAGAGAATAGAAATGGCTTGAGGCCTGCGCCTAATGAGGAGGTGCCATGTGGTGGTGGAGGTTGGACCGACGGGGCAAGTTGAAGAAATTTCAACAAATGGTGCAAAGAAAATTTTGGCCCAGAAGCCCCGCATTCAATAAGAATGTGCCACGTGTCCATGAGACAAGCGGGACTCAGAGGGGCAGAGAAAATTTTGGTTTTTTACCAAAATAGCAAAGGGTGAAAAGGAAAAAACCGGCCCGCAGGCCCGCCAAGGAGAAGGAAAAGAAAATTGCGAGGGCTTCATGCGGACCAATGGCGAATGACACATGTCCTATTCTTGGTGAAGGTCAAGGGCACGGGGAGAATTTGGAAATTTTTCCAAAGTGGTCTCGCAACATCAAAGGAAAATTTGGAGTGCGTGCCTGCAGAGGAATAGGAGGATGAAACGTGGCGACGGAGCGGAGGAATTTTGGAATTTTTTCCAAAATTCAAAAAAGCATAAAGTGGCCATTTGAACTGTGGATCAATGGGAATGCACCACATGGCAGCGGAGTGGTGGGGTGCAGAGCTTTTTGGGGAGTTTTTCCCAAATTCAAAAAAGGGGAAAATTTTTAGGTTTAGGCCCGCCAACCCTGATTTTTGCCCAGTTTTGCCCTAAATCTTCGAGGGGCATATATCTTTTAATCCACATCTCGGGTTTTCTTGATTTTGGTGTCATTGGAAAGCTATTGAAGTCCTCTACACGATGGAATCTTCAATTTTGTTTTTGATGGAGTTTAGTGAGAGAAAATGAGAAAAACACCTTTGGCATGGGGAAAAGAGAAGAACCGACATTCAACCACCATTTTTAATGCAATATGGCTTCCATTCTTCTCTAGCATGGTCAAAAATCTTGGGGAATGAACTTTTAAGGGTACCCATGCTATTTTGATGGATCTGGTCGGTGGTTGAATCATTCATTTCATTTTTTCCGTGTTTCTCCTTCCTGAACTCGGGTTTTCATTGTTAAAAGCCAGATTTGGCTCATTTGTAAAGGGTTGGACATTTTTTATGTTCTGCAAGCTCCCTCCTTCACCATGGCAAGTGGATTTGTGGAATATTAGACCTTTTAGGACTGCAACATGTTTTCTACCTCCTTGTTGTTGTAATGCACTGTATTTAAAAATGGAAATGATAATGCAAGCTCTGTGAATGAATTTTCAATCCTTTCTTGTGTTGTTTTCTATCCTGATCCTTCATTACAATTTTAGCAATTTGTGCATGATTTGTGTTGCATTTTTATAATCTGTGTCAATCTGCAGAAATAGATGTTCACCACTCCTTTGGTGTATCACCTTGTTAGTTTAGTTTTATCTTCTTTTCTCTCTTCTATCCTTGTCTCCTTGGCAGAATTAGAGTAGGATTTTGAGTTAAACCTCTACAAATTTCATGCATACATCTGATCAGAGGAGTAGAGGATCTAGCCTTTAATCTGGAGAGTTTTTTTCCCATTTTTGCAAGTCCCACACTTGGGGAAAAGATTCCATGTTGTGTAATCACACTGGATACCCATTATCAAACTAGAAATCTGAGAAAACATCCAGGGGTGATATGAATTTGCACTAATAGTTTTGGCATGTCCGGGGACTGAGAGGTCTTCATCTTCGTTACAACAAAGATGATGTGCATTTTTGTAAGTTCCTTGCTTAAAAAGAGCCCTGATTTGCACATCTGGCGACTCCAAAGAGATAAAATCAATTGGTTTCAGAAATCCAAGTCTTAAGATTCATGAGAAGGATCCAAACAAGGTCAAGGGCCAAAAAGAGGGATTCTCGAGTATTTGCGCAATTATCCCCAGGAAGAAGAGAGAGGGGAAGAATAATTCAAAGGTCTCCATCTCCACTAAACAAAACTCTATCAACTCCTCCACCTGGTAGACCTTTCACCCAATCAACAAGGGTTCTCAAGCCAATCAAAATGGCACAACACAACCTTTATGTCAACTTCACTGGAAGCAACCCACTTGCTCTCAATGCACAAAACCCAGTTCCAGTTGCAGCATTGAAGAACATCCCATACTTTACTGGGGAAAATAAGACCACTCCTGGTGATCATGTCAAATATATTGCTAATGTTTGTGCAATCCATGAGATTGTTGAGATGCAAATTGTTGTCAAATTGTTGACATCTTCATTCAAAGGAAAAGCCTTGCAATGGTTCAGGAGTCTTGGGGTAGGCTCTACCAAAATCGAACCGGTTGTGCATAGCTCTCCATGAGTAATTTGGAGAAAAGGGATATAATTTATCTCTATTGGAACAACGACAACTATCAAGAGAGCTCCCAATGAGTAGCTAACATACTTCAATTTCAGATTTCAAAGAACACCGGGATAGAATCCCAAAGTGATGTGATGAAGGCCAACACCAAGGTGTTTTTTTATACTATCTCAAAGCTTTAAATTCTAATATTTCTATGTTAATCCAATCCATGGGAGGTGCAAATATACCTATAGCTTATAACATCACCATTAGGGCTGAGAATTGTTTGATCCAATTTGGTAAACTGGCACCTAGGCCTCTCATGCCATTATATCCAAACTTGGAAAGCCCAAGCACTAGTCAAGCACCTACTTTAGCTCCTATTCCCACTCCTAGAAATTAGAGTTCAAATGAAACTTCTACTTCATCCTCTAGTGCCTCAAATGAACTTCAAGAAGTCATGAAACAATTACAAAATTTAGGCAATGAGCTGGTTACACTCAAGAGGCAGCAAGCCCAAAGTTTTAGACCTTCTTATCAGTCTCAAACTCAGCCTAATAGGTAACCATATCAGCCTAATAGGCCACCCAATTTAGATGCAAATCAAAATCAAGTAAGGCCTCCTGCCAATAGACCATTTTTTCCTATAACCCCAATGCTGCATCTACCTATAAAGCCTTAGTGCCAAGTGTAAAATAATATAGCTCAAGAGTGTGATTGGTGTTTCCCATGCAATGGAACTCACAACCAATCTATGTGCTTCAATGGTGCTTTGAACCAAGCTTTGATGGTGATAACAATTGGCGTAGAGAGTGAAGTGAGTCAAATAACAAACCAACAACAAAGAACATCTCAAAGCAAAATACAACTACAAATGAGACTACACTTGTGAATTGGCAAAGTTGAAAGATTTTTGTGGTATGAATCAAACAATTTATCAGAATATAGTAGCTAACACACGGTCAAAGAAGAGGAATATTGGTGAAGGGTAGTCATTAGTTCTAGGTGATCCACAACCTTCCATCACTCCACAAAGTGTTGGCAAGAAAAATGCAGTTCCAAATGTGCAAGGACAACCCAAGCCACCTTCTAGACCAGCTCAAATGCTAGCTATTGCAGCCCATGTATAAGAAAATAATGTACAAGCTAAGGGGAAGTAAAGAGATGTTTCATCCCCATTTAACATCATTGAAAAAATGAAGAAGACAAATGTGAATATATCTATGTGGGAATCACTATCCATCCCAGGCCAAAGGGATCTACTACAAGCTGCCATGAAGAATTGGTCAATTTCAAATCAGCAAGCTCATATGCAAGAGAAGGTACTCACAAATGCTGCTCAGCCTAAGGGGAAGCTTGGAGGACAGCAAGGTAAAGTTTTGAAATCCCCTCCATTCTATGTTTCATTGATCATTGGGGATAAACTAGTACACAATTGTATGATTGATTCTAGGGCAAGTAGTTCTGTGATGCCCAAGCAAATAGCTAATCAACTGGGCCTCCAATATGAAGTCATATCCAAAGGGGTGGTGCAACTGGATGGGATAATAGTAATAACAAAGAGGGGGGTAATTAAGGATTTTAGCCTCACTTTGCATGCATGCCCCAATGTCACTTTTTTGCAAGATGTGTCAATGATAGATTTACCACCACTTTTTGCCCTATGTTTGTCAAGGGATTTCACATCTAGAATTGGAGGCTATTTGTTTGCTGATTGGTCACACATGTTGTTTTAGACCAGATATGGAACTAAGGCCACAATCAAGCTTGAACCTATTGTAAAATTTCACATTGAGCCTCATACTCCAAGCCCAATCAATGCCAACTGTTCAACATTTGATCAAGAGGATTATCCAGGCACAGATGAAGCTGACACCAAAGTTGGAAGCATCCCAGATTTGAATCTTGATGAATGGGCAAGCAAGGTACATGCTTTTGATCCCTACAAGGAAATAGAGGAATATGAACTAGGAGTTTATTACATGCATGAAGAAAATCAGCCTATTCCTAGCATCACCAAATCAGACCATAAAGATGACAATGAGGTATGGCAACTGTTCTTTGATGGATCAAGAAGTAGACAAGGTACAGGGGGAGCTATGCTTGTTTCACCTCAAGGCATTAAGTATTATTCAGCTTTTAGATTTCAGTTTGCATGTTCTAACAACACTGCTAAATATGAAGCTTTGATACACAGATTGCATTGGTCAAGAAGAGAGGTATAAAAACTTACAAGTCTTTGGTGACAGTGAGCTGATTGTTAATCAAGTTAAATGACAACATGCTACCAAAAATGACCTACTCAAGAGTTATAAGAATAGGGTGTGGGACCTCATTAAGGATTTTGAAGGCTTTGGCATCAACTCCATCCCTAGAAAATAAAACCAAGTAGCTGATAGGCTTGTAGCAGTTGGAGCAACCTTTGATGTTGTGGAGAGTATCAAGGAAGATAAAGTGTAGCCAAACATTCATGTGATTGTAAGGCCATTAGTGCCAGACAATAATGTAAGTTGGCAAGTGTTTGAAAGTGACCAACAAATCATCAATTTCTTGCAAGAAGAAGCTGAGTTCTCAACAAAAAATTAGGAGAAGTTAGAACAACATTATGGTGATCAAGTGGTACAACTGAGAACCAACAAACTGCCAAAAGGAATTGTCACTTTAGAGTCCATCTTTAATCCTAATGATCAATTTAGGAAAGAGAAAGCAAACATCCAAGTCAAGGGAGAAGATTCAGTGCCCATCTTAGTGGGAGAAGGCAAATCACTTCAAATTGGTAAAGTGACAACCAAGCAAGAAAGGTATGAGTTCATGCAACTTTTCCAAGAGTTCCTGGATATATTTGCTTGGAGCTATGAAGAATTGAGGGGTTTCAATCCCAAGCTAGCTCAACACACAATTGAATTAGATCCAAGTGCTAAACCCATCAGAAAAAACAAAGACCGGTCAATCCACACATGAAGACTCTCATGAAGAAGGAATTGAATAAGTTAATAAAGGAAAGTATCATATTTCCCATCGAGCATTCAAGCTGGGTTGCAAAATTGGTTCCAGTTAGAAAGAAGAGTGGAGAAATCAGATTGTGTGTAGACTTTAGAGATTTGAATAGAGCATCCCTCAAGGATCATTACCCACTTCCTTCTATGGAGTAGATTTTGCAAGTTATTGCTGGCTCTGAGAGGTTTTCATTGCTAGATGGTTATTTAGGGTATAATCAGATCATGGTAAAGGAGGATGATCAGTTCAAAACAGCCTTCACCACCAAATGGGGAACCTATGCATATAGGAAAATGCCATTTGGGCTATCTAACACCGGAGCTACCTTCCAAAGGGCAATGGATATGGCGTTCAAGGGATTGATCAACAAAATAGTGCTGATATACCTAGATGATATTACTGTATTTTCTAAAAGTGCAACAAATCATCTCTTTCATTTGAGACAAGTGTTCCAAAGATGTAGAAGATTTGGGGTATCCTTGAATCCCAAAAATGTATTTTCCTATTTCATGAAGGAAAGCTCCTAGGACACATTATTTCCAAAGAGGGTTGAAGCAATAAAAGCACTGCCATTACCAAGTCACAAGAAGGCCCTTCAAAGTTTCTTGGGAAGAATCAATTTTTTTCGAAGTTTTTTCTAGACTTTGCAGCCCTTGTCAAGCCAATAACTATGATGTTGAAGAAAAGTATGGCTTTCAAATGGACAACTGAAGGTAAGGTGAGTTTTGAAGCAATCAAGGAGGCTATCTCACAAGCTCTAACTCTTATTAACCCAGATTTATCTAAGGACTTTATCCTTTATGAATTTGGTGGTGATGATACCATTTTTGCAATTTTAGTACAACAGAACAAAGAAAATGCAGAGCAGCCAATTTCCTTCTTTAGCCAAAGCTTGGAGGACTATGAGGTGAGGTATTCCTTCATTGAGAAGCATGTTCTTGCAGTGATTAGGAGCTTGAAGAAATTTAAGCATCTAGTTTCAAACAACAAGGTTCAACTGCTGGTTTCTCATGTGGGAGTTAAGGACTTCCTCCTCAACAAAGACCTAAATGAAAAACATGCAGGGTGGATTACTTGTGTCATGGAGTATGACATTGAGATCAAAGTCACCAAGCTGGTCCGAGGAAAGGGATTATGTGAGCAGTTGGTCTTGAGAAAATCAATGGAAGCAAACAATGGGAAGGATGTTGTTTTGGTGTTGTAAGACAACCAGAACAAAGAGGTGTTCAAGAAGAGAATGGTGGTATGCTCACTCCTTGCTTGGACCCAAGACATAATGCACTTCTTACAAATAGGCCTATGCCCTCTAGAGATGAACAAAACCAAGAGAAGACACTTCAGATTGTAGGCTATTCCATATGCACTTGTTGATGGTGTCTTGTTCAAAAAGGATATAAATGGAGTGTTGTTGAGATGCATTGGGACAAATCAAATTAAGAGAATGTTAGAAGAGTTCCATGGTGGATCAGCTGGGGGTCATTTTTCTCCAAGAGTGACAACCCTCAAGATTATGAAGGCTAGCTATTATTGGCCCAAGGTGTTTAGTGATTGTTATGCATGGATCAAGAGGTGTAAAAATTGTGCATTCTTCACAGGAAAGGAAAGATTAGCAGCCCTTCCATTGCACCCAATTTCAGTTGACCAACCATTCATGCGATGGGGTTTAGACTTCAATAGAGTCATTAACCCAAACTCAAGCCAAGGACACAAGTGGATTCTAACAAAGAATGACTACTTCACCAAATGGAATGAGGCGGTGACACTCAAATAGGCAAATGAATCTAGCATTCCAGACTTCTATGAGGGGATAGTAACTAGATTTGGTATACCTGCCATTATAATATCATATAATGCATTGGCATTCATAGGATCAAAGGTAACTCGAATGGGCTACATTAAGAATGGGATCTATCTCGAGCACTTCATCAAATTATTACCCTCAAGGTAATGGCCAAGATGAGTCTACTAACAAGAACCTTAAAGATCATCAAGAGGACTCTTGATGAAAATCGAGGACTTGGCACACTAAACTTAAATCAGCCTTATGGGCTGATAGGATAACTCCCAAGAGATCCACCGGTAGCTCTCCATTCGACTTGTTTATGGAAGAGAGACAATCTTGCCTATGCCACTTGAGTTGCCAACGTTGGAACTCATGAAGATATTGGAATTGTTGGAGTTTGAACCCATGGAGGTTAGATATGTAGAATTGAAGGAACTCCAAGAAATCAGAGAGCATGCAGCCCAAATAATGGAGAAGGACCAAGCCTTGATCAAGAGAACCTTTGATAGGAAAGCTAAGGCTAGAACCTTCCAAGTTGGAGATTTAGTGTTGAAATGGGATGCAAACCGAGAAAAGCTAGGAAGGCATTCAAAGTTTGATGCCATTTGGAGTGGCCCTACATGGTCACAAAATGTAAGAACAACAATGCTTTCCAATTGTCTACATTGGATGGTGAAGAACTGTAGATTCTAGTTAATGGAATCCATCTAAAGCATTGCTACTAGAAGGAAAATTCCTCACCTTTTACATATTAGCTTAGATTTTAATTCCTCCAAGTGCTTGTGCACATTGTTTTTTTGTAGCTTAGTTTTATATTTCCCTAAGTGCTTTGACACAAGCTTTGTTGTCCCAAGGATGCATCTTTGCAGGCCATACTCTAGATCAAGTGATGTTCTACTCGCACAATCTTCTTCCTAGAAATTTTCTAATGAGTTGAGAGTACCAAACAGTTAAGTTGATGACTCCATGCCCAATGGATGCTTCAAAGGTAGCTGGTCACTTCATCCAGCAGGTGGATGCCCCCTTGAGTCGCCAAAATTGTTATCCAAAATAAGCCCCTTGCTTATTTTTGACTAACTTCCTTCATTTCTTCCTTCCTTGTGCCTCAGTCAATTTTTTTCACTTTTTAGGCACTCAAAATTATTTGGAAATGGTTTCATCAGATAGAGGATTTTCTCACCTTTCTAGAAAGGTAAAATTTTCCTTCTAACTCCTTGTATTTTGCAAGTTATGGCTCGGCAGAGTTTTTGAGGGAAATTTCCCAGGAAGGTCCGCAACGAATAGGAGGATGACACGTGGTGGTGGAATGGTGGGTCAATGGAGGTAAGTTGGAAGATTTGCCAAAAATTAGGTGGGGTGCAAAATATTTTTTTTTCCCAGCGGCCCGTGGAGGAATAGAAATGACTTGAGGCCCGCGCCTAATGAGGAGGCACCGTGGCGGCGGAGGTCAGACCGATGGGGGCAAGTTGAAGAAATTTCCAAAAATGGTGCAAAGAAAATTTTGGCCCAAAATCCCCACATTCAATAAGAATGTGCCACGTGTCCATGAGACTGGTGGGAGTCGAGGGGTGGAGAAATTTTGGTTTTTTGCCAAAATAGCAAAGGGTGAAAAGGAAAAAACCGGCCTGCCCACCAAGGAGAAGCAAAAGAAAATTGAGGGGCCATGGACCAATGGGAGGATGACACGTATCCTGTTCTCGGTGGAGGTTAGGGGCACAGGGGAGAATTTAGAAATTTTTCCAAAGTGGTCGGCAACGTCAAAGGAAAATTTGGTGCATGTGCCATAGCGAATAGGAGGATGACACGTGGCGGCGGAGCGGCGGGGCACGAAGGAATTTTGGAATTTTTCCAAAATTCAAAAAGTGTAAAATGACCATTTGAACCCATGGATCAATGGGAATGTGCCACGTGGAAGTGGAGTGGTGGGGTATGTACAGAGCTTTTTGGGGATTTTTCCCAAATTCAAAAAAGGGGAAAATTTTTAGGTTTCGGCACCGACCCATTTTTTGCCCTAGTTTTGCCCTAAATCTTTAGAGGGGCATATCTTTCGATCCAAAGCTCATTTTTCTCAATTTTGGTGTCATTGGAAAGATATTGAAGTCCTCTACATGATGGAATCTTCAATTTTGTTTTTGGTGGAGTTTAGTGAGAGAAAATGAGAAAAATGCCTTTGGCATGGGGAAAAGAGTAGAACCGACATTCAACCACCATTTTTAATGCAGTATGGCTTCCATTCTTCTCCAGCATGGTCAAAAATCTTGGGGAATGAACTTTTAAGGGTACCCATGCTATTTTGATGGATTTGGTTGGTGGTTGAATCTTTCATTTCATTTTTTCCCATGTTTCTCCTTCCTGAACTCGAGTTTTCATTGTTAAAAGCCAGATTTGGCTCATTTGTAAAGGGTTGGATGTTTTTTGTTCTGCAGCTCCCTCCTTCACCATGGCAAGTGGATTTGTGGAGTATCGGACCTTTTTAGGACTCGACATGTTTTCTACCTCCTTGCTGTTGTAATGCATTGTGTTTAAAAATGGAAATGACAATGCAAGCTCTATGAATGAATTTTCAATCCTTTCTTGTGTTGTTTGCTTTATCCCAATCCTTCATTACAATTTTAGCAATTTGTGTTACATTTTTATAATCTGTGTCAATCTACAGAAATATATGTTCACCACTCCTTTGGTGTATCACCTTGTTAGTTTAGTTTTATCTTCTTTTCTCTCTTCTATCCTTATCTCCTTGGCAGAAATAGAGTAGGATTTTGAGTTAAACCTCTGCAAATTTCATGCATACATATGATCAGAGGAGTAGATGAACCATCCTTTAATCTGGAGATTTTTTTCCATTTTTACAAGTCCCACACTTGGGGAAAATATTCCATGTTGTGCAATCACACTGGATGCCCATTATCAAACTAGAAATCTGAGAAAACATCCAGGGGTGCTGTGAATTTGCACTAATAAGAGGTCTTGCGAAGAAAGGGAGGACTGTGACTCAAGACCCAAATTAGATGTTTGATTGATAGAACTTGGAGTCACACAAGTCTTCAATGGAGGTATATGTCGTTGAGGTGATTTGGAATAAAGGTCATGTGAAGGAAGGGAGGACCGTGATTCAAGATTTGATCTAGGGGTATCCGAACAATAGTTGGGGTCTGAATCTTCAAGAAGAGTGGGAGTCCAAATGGTAGTTTGGATCTGAATCAGAAGAAGAAGAGTGGGGGGAACCTAAATAATAATTTAGATCAGAAGCATCCAAACCATACCACTAACTATGATTTGAAGGTGGGGAACATGGTACCCGGTTGGGATCTCTAACACAAAGAACCAAACGAGAATTAGTCATAATGAGAATCTTTTGATTTGAATCGCTAAACCTAGCTTCCATATTGTCATAATTGTGAGAAACCATGCGATAGTCAGTCATTGTTGGTGTCTTTTAGGTGTGAATGCCTAGATCTAGATAGTGTGATGGAACTCCTTCAAAGGGAAGGAAGTGACATGTCGATTAAGGAAGCATAATGGAAACCAACTAGACATTTTGTAAGTATGGAGATGTGTGCATGATTTTCTAAATAAGGTCTAAGCAAAATAAACATTGTGATGATGCAATCTCGACAAGATCAAAAAGGATTTGTCCTAGAAAACAAGATTTCTCGATGAATAATCACAAGGAACAATCATGCAAGTGTGAAACACAAAACCAATCAACAAGGAAATACACCCTATGTAAAATGCATGTGCAAAATGATAGTTCAATACAAAGATGAGCAACACAATGTCAATACTTACGCTCAAGCTCGAAATGAACAAGACAAAAATATTAACAAAGGGTAGATGTGACTCCCAAGCAAAGGATATAACGACACGTTCAATAACCAACAAGGCCAAAATGCTAAAGGGCAAGGATTAAACATGTAAGCCACGTAACCACACCAATTAGACATGTTAATCAAGCTTCATGAAGAAGTGAGATATTAGTGCCAACATGGTATCGAAACGACACAAACAAAGTAAGTGACACTCTTCAATATTTTGGACAATGTTTGAAGAAAAACTAAGTCAAAGTATACTAAGGATGTGCTAAAATGTGTGCAATGTAACACCACAATACAAACACTTAGATCACGTTTACAGAAAAACGTGACATAAGTATCTTAATTGTGTCAAGACAATGCAAATGAGGCAACACGTCAAAGGGAGATCAAATGATGAATCAATCCTAACTATGATGATGATCTTGAAATCAAGATCAAGTGGCCATCAAATATATGACAATGTATCCACACACTTTAGATGTTTAAAAACTCATCTGCAAACATGGATGAGTGTAATCGACAAAAAAGTGGTGAACACTATCTATGATAACACTCTCGAAAGATGCCTTCTCTTGCCCCAAATGGGAAACAAGAATGCAAAGGTATAGATCAAAAGATGAAAAATAAAATAAGCACCACTTGGGCAGAGCTTCGCCTCGTCCGAAGGTGAGAAAGAAGCTAAGCTAAGTGAAACGTCATCTAATTTCGTGATGAAAGGCACTTAGATCTAACTTAAGTGGATTCTTTTCCTTGTTCAAAAAACAAGGTTCTGAATCCAAACAAGTTATCACTTCATGATGGCCAAGACACGACAAAGGACTAGTAAAGTGGGCCTCAAGACAAAATGGCCTCCTTAATAAGATCTCTCAACTAGGTGTTACAAGCTATCTTAAGCGAGTGTGATTTACCCAAATAGTCACCCTGACTATCTTGGGAGTATCTCAGATTTACTTTACCCCCTTCAAGCACAAAGGGAAACTAGTGCGTCCATGTGTGCTCTCCCTAGGGTCACCATACGAACAACTAGTAACTCTATCTCACAAGTCATACTAGTCAAGTGGGTAAGCGGTGTGCTTCTTGTTTCATCCACGAGGTTACACAATGGTGGACTATTTTAGGGTTCCTGAAATCACCCCCATTGTTATAGATTAAGGCGTTATGCCAAAGGGGTTATGTTCCAGTTGAGCGGATAGGGATGTACCCTTTTCTCAAAACCTACAATACGATGTTTTTGAATATGGTGTGTTTTTTATCTTGCTTAACTTAATGTGGTTTTAAGTAGCACACCATTTAGCAACTTGTGAGAACACGTGTATTAGAAGTTTTGTGTTTTGTCCTGTCTTTCTTCTACAAGTGTTTTGGTCCTATAGAAAGCAAGTTTTAGTAATTTTCCAGTTTGTAGATTGATGTCAAGAAAGAGAACTTTACACTTTGCTTTTGATTCCTAAGATCGCCAAAAGGTACAAAGGAAGAGCATACGCAACGTGAAAAAGCCTACTAAAATCACATGAAAGTTTACTTCATCCTTTATAAAATAAGTGTTTTTGAGCATTTGATATAAGTTTGGTATAAGTATTTTTGATCTCCAAGATCACTTTTTAAGGTGTGAGGAGAGAGCATACACACTTTTACAAACTTAGGTTTTAGGCTAAAAACTGAAAACACTTAACTATGCAAACCGAAAGACCAAAGAAAAACTCTGTTTTTAACTTGTTAGTCCTAGAAATCTGTAGCAAAGATTAGAAAAAAATGTTTTGCAATTTATAGAAAAAATTTCAATCTTTACACAGACACCTGCACGCCCAAACCGACACCAACGCTCCCTAATCGACAGGTACATGCCTAACTCAACATATGCGCTTGCAGAAAAAAGTTAGAGAAAGCCAATATTTTAAAACACAGACGCTTGTAACCAGATAGGGATGCTTGCATAATAACGTAGACGCTTAGGTTTTAATGTGTATGCGTGCCCAAGCAAGAAACCATAATTTTTCAATTTTGACATAGTCAATCTATTTATGCATACGCGGCGGAGAGGCGATATACGCGTGCCGGATGACGGAGACCCGTACGCGTCCTTGTAGAGGAAAAATTTGCAAAGGATAAGGACTGTCAGATAGGTACACACCTGTTTTGACGGAGACACTAGGGTTCCAATGTGTACGCGCCCCTTGTAAACACCTACGCGCACCCTGTGAAAAACCTGCAAAACTCACATATTTTCAAATTTTCAAGAGCAGACAGGTTAGTTTTTAGTCAAAGTGTCCTATTTCTATATCAAACCCACAAAATACATGTAAATGAAGGTCATTTATCTAGTGTTATAAAAAAATGAGGAAATAACAAGTTAATTGAACCAAAAACTTGAAAATGAACTTTGAAAAACCTAAAGACCTCCATTAATGGAGGGTGGACATAAGTCTCCCACCGGGCATGCCAAATGTGTTCAATGAATTTTTTTGCAAAAGCTATTGAAAATGGGGTAAGACCCAAAGCTTTGTGCAAAGTCCCTCAATGGACCATATGATAAGAAATGAGAAAGGAATCCTATTTGCATGTATAATTAAAACTTGAAATAAACAAGAAATCTAATAAATAACATTAACCTCTATTCTTGAAAGCTTAACAAAACATGCCTACTAAATACTTAAGCAATCATTTTTTTGTTTACTCTCAAACATAGTGAAGAGATCTCTCCAAGTTGGCTATATGGCCAAACTTTAGATCTTCCCTTAGTAACTATATTTGGAATGGATGGATGTAAGATGAAGGAGCTCTCAACAATGGAGTATGGCCAAGATAAAAATGTTCTATACCTTAAAGCTATCACAAATTGTTTCTAATGCCTTTCCAAAGTGCTTGAGAGAGAAGGACCCTTTGAAAGGAAAGCCTTAGGCTTGTATTTATAGTTTCTGGTTTAAAAGAGTTTGGAATTTGGATGCATGTGGGATTAAAGCTCTTTTAGATTAGATTAGGATAAACATGCTTTAGGCTTAGTTAAGCTTGGTTTAGGCTATTTAATTAGGGTTTAGGCTAGTTAAACTTGATTAACAAGTGATTAGAGACTCGTTGAGAGTTTGGAGGGTCTGGATAAAAAATTGTGACTGATAGATAGCCTACAAAGCCAATAGAAGTGGTCTAGAGAGAACTAGGGAGGTTCTGAATGGTCAAAAGGAGGAATGTTTAGCTAATAAGAGAGATATTAGCCAAATAAGTTGATTATAGGAAGAATACGATTGAGAAGGTGTCGTGAATGGGCATCCGAGAGTGGAGTGAAGAAGGGGGAATTAACGAAGTGTCGTTAATCGGTTGAATGGGAGGAAATGCTAAGTGTAAGCATATTTTAGGTGTCTATAATAGACATAAAATCATGCACTTTGAGTAATTATTTAGTCTTGGTCTCATACTACTATTCATATGGTTCTTAAGTGAAAAGAGTAATAATTAACCCATGTCTTTGCCATTTTTACATTTCTTGCTATCATATTTTCGATCTTACACCTACACTTGCCCAACCTATATTGTCATTATGTGTTTTCCTATTTCTGATTGGGGAACACTAGGTGCTTTGTCCCCTCCGGGTGCCCCGATCCTCTTTTCACTTTACTCCGACCTTTTGGGCACTTTTTAGCCATTTGAGCATTCTATCTTTTTGGTGGTTGAAATTTTTAGGGTTAGTTACTGAAATTAGAACAAGAGAACCATACAAATATAAAGTTATATGACCACAATGAAGGACCAAACACTAAGCATATACTATCACCATATAGAGTTGCATCTAACAAATCCATCTAAAGCTCCATTTGCATCCATCTAGCTCCATCACAAGACACACAAGGCTGGTTCATCTCCATCACACTTCATAGGAGGGGATTCTATTGTTTCCATGCATACATTTTCTACATTCTACATCTAGTTATTTTCTTGCTACTTCACAAAGTGTGACTGACACAAAGGAAACCTAGGGCATGATTTGTACACACACACCTAGAACTACATTGTGGCTGAGATATAGTGCAACGCTTAGTAAGTCTACCATTGTGGCCATTGAAGACAGTCCAACCCCTTCATATGCATCTTTACTTTTTAGGGTTTTGATGCTTTGTCTGGGGTCTTACATTTGTTTTTTCCATCTTTGATTTGCAGTGAAATCCACGAGTTCAAAGACATTCACTCGGCAGAAGCAAACACAAGAAAACATCCAACAACACCTCAAAGGATATTTTATGGTAACTTTTGTAGACCAGGGGTGCCCAAATCTCAACTCAAGGCACCTCAGCGCCCCTATCCTCTTCCAAGCACCCCAGTCCACTCGAAACTTGGATCTGTATATTCTTGGGCTCTCGTATGATGGTTTCTTCCTCTTATTCACCTAGTCTACACTGCGTGACATTGTCCAGTGACATCTTCGAATCAACTAAGGCCTTCTTAACCCTCTTTTCACATTAGGGTTTTACATTTTGTTGCTTAGTCTTCTTGGGTGTATTTTAGTATTTATCGTCCCATTTATTTAATCATTTTACTACTCCTATATCATTAGATTACACTAGAACATTTCTATTTTAGTTAACCATTTTGGTGTGTCACCTAAGGACTTCTTAACCCACTCTTGTACATTAGGGTTTAACATTTTTTTCTTAGTTGGCTTTGGTATATTGGTTATATTTTATTGGTCATTTATTCAGTCATTTTACTACTCCTAGATCATTTGATTACACTAGAATATTTCTCTTTTAGTTAATTAGTTATGATGTAGCGCACGTTAGTCCTACATGTAGGTGGGGAAATAGGACCTATAAAGTCAATCACCCATTTCTCAAAAGGCTCATCGCTTATAATAGGCCACAAACAATATCTCATCTCGTGTCCAAGCTTTCCAAGGCATTGACAATGATCACACAACTTGACATATTCCTTAGTATATTTGTACAAATTCTCCCACCAAATCCCAACCATCAGAATCTTGCACACACTAACATCACCAACATAATGACCTCCTACTATCCCACTATGCGCTTCTTCCATAATAGCCTCGCGCTCATGATCCTTAACACACCGGAGAAAAAATTCATCATAGCCTAGCTTGTATATGTCTCCACCAACCAATTGGTAAGGCACCACGTGTATTTTCAAGCTGCCTCTTCTCTAATGTCTTCATTCCCTCAGGAACCTACCCGGTGCATAAGAACACCGTAATGTCCTCCGAGTTTGTGGGCACACGGTTTAATATAAATATATGTGCATATGGAATTGTGTCTTCAATTCTTTGCACATCCTCGCTAGAATTAATTCTTTACAAATGGTCGAGGCCCTAAATTGTTTTTTCCTGGGTTACAATAACTGTAAACTCAAACTCCTGAAATAGTAATATCCACATGCATATGCACCCTTGCAAAATAGGGTTGTTGACTAAATGCTTGAGTTCCATATGATTTGTAAAGAAGATAAATGGTGTTGCCAACAAGTATTTTATGAACTTATGCAATGCATAGATCATGGACAAATCCTCGTGCTCAGTAGTTGTATAATTTTGCTTTACGGGTGTCAAATTCCTCTTTACTTGCAAATAAAATAGGATGATCCATAATTCCTTCTCTGGTTGTGCCAATACTATGCCAATTTCCATGCCAAAAGCATCAACATGAACATGAAAGGGTTTTTCCCACAAAGGAAAGTGCAAAATAGGTGCATTGGTCAACCTTTCCTTCAATGTTTCAAATGCATGTTATTGTGCATTTCCCAATAGAAATTTCCTTTAGATTTCAATAATTCCTCCAAGGGTGCAAAAATATTTGCATACCCTTTAATGAAATTATTGTAATAACATGTATGTCCCAGGAATCCTTGCACCTCACTTTGATTGGTAGGTTCCTCTAAACCCAAGATGACAACGATCTTCAGTGTCTACCAATAATCCTTCCTTGCAAATTATATGTCCAAGTAAAGTGCCAAAAGGTGTAACAAATATGCACTTATTAATGTTAAGGGATATGCTCAAGTGTCTCGCACCTCTCAAACATGAGCCTTAGATTGTTACAATGATCCTTGACCAAGCCATAAAATGTCTAATCATCTAGATACACTCGTAAGAACTTATGTATAAAGTCCCGAAAGGCTGCACAATAATGCACGATAATAATGCTGGTGCATTATTTAGTCCAAACGACATCACTCTATACGAAAAAAATTCCCCAATTAGTGGTGAAATTTTTCTTCTCCCGATCTTCCTTCGCTACGCACACCTGGTGATAACCAAAAACCCATTTCTAAAAGAGTATATCTTGTGCCCAACAACTCCCTCAAGGATTTCTCTCTGTGAATGGGGTGGGAAAAGGATCAATAAAACATGCAACATTAAGTTCTCTATAGTCCACAAAAATCCTTATCCTCCCATCCTTCTTAATGCTTATTACCATGGGGCTAACCCATTTAGATTCCTCAATAGGATCAATTATACCAGACTTGAGCATCTTGTCAATTTCTTCCTTTACCTTCACGCATAGATTAGGATTCATCTTGTAAGGCCTCTTCCTAACAGGTGCGTGCCTTCTTTCAATTTTATTTTCATCTCACCTAAAGAAGGGTGTACTCCTTTAACTCATGATAGCCCCTCAGAAATAAGTCTTGAAAGTCATGCAATAATTCAACAAGCTTTGCCACTTCTTACTCGACCAAGTCACCAATAATAGCCTCCTAGGCTCTTCCTTTGTAACAATGTTAACCTTCTTTGTATTTATAGGGGCATGATATACACGTGCTTTCTCATCTATAGTGTCCATTACCTTGCTTGTACCTTTAGTGTGGTTAACGTCCAGTGTATCCACTTCCTCATCATCAATCATGTACACCATTTTTCCCTTTTCTTTTTCTTTCCAGGTGTGAACCATCTCTTCTTCATCTATTTCCTCGATTAAGGCATGCCTCAAGATTAGGTTCTCTAAATAGTTATAATATTATCTCCTCAGCCTTCACGCTATCTCATAGCGTAAGGCGCTTCATAATCTGCAGTGCTTCATTGACCGAAGGCTTAGTAGAAAAATAATCAAAAGTATGAATCATACCTGAGGTCATCTCCTTCTAATTATTTGTTTCTCTTTTAAGTTCGGCATGGACATACCATACACACTCGCATCCATGTAAAAAAGGAATAGAACTTATGTACCCAAAGTGATGATGGTAAATCCTCCTTTCCATACGACCAAGATATCTCACACTCTAATATGTGATGAGAGGCATAAGACTTACCATGAAATTTACATGTTTGTGTAGGTACATTTCTCTAAGTGAACTTGGTGGAGAAAGTGATTCTCACTTCTCGCCATTCCAAAAGGCCATCTCTATGTGTTTCCCACTAGCGCACTTATGTCGTGCACAAAGCATAGATGAACATATTTCTTCTATCCCCTTCATTATGCCACTAAGTCTCCATGGTGCACAAAAATTTATCAAGATTCCCTTCACCAATATACCTTGGTACCCTATTAAATCCCAACCACCTCACCATGCGTGGTCTAATCATCCTAGTGACTTGTCCTTTCACTTCACACCCAACCATTTTGTATGTTCTATGAGCCCAGTTATCACAAGCAACACTTGTAGTGTCACTTATAGACTACACGTCTTCCCAATGAAGTACACCCTCCTTAGATGGTTCCAAATTCTTTAGATTACACACTTGATTGAACATAAATTATATTAATCTCTTCTTCACTCAAGGGCTCAACATAGGGCTCTACCTTCTTATTCAACAAGGGTATAATCATGTGCTCTTCCTCATTCTCAAAGCTGATGTATCTTTTATTAAAGCACAAATCTTCCTTATTCGCATAACACTAGGGTCATCCAAGTAATGCTTTGGGAAGTTGTCTACTTCAGCAATCTCTAATACCTCAAAATCCCTAGTAAACTTGACTCCCTGAATTATAATAGTTACATCCTTCAATAACCCAATTGACATGGCCCTAGTTTTATTTTCCATATACAAAACATTTGTCAATGGTCTGCAAGGTTGGTTTACCCATCTAGTTCCAAGCATCCAAAGTCAACAAATTCACTTCCATGCCAATATCAATCAGAATGTTGTGTAATAACCAACCATCAATTACTTGCATCAAGTGTAATCTCTTTTTCAAATTCATGATTCTAAGGTGGTATATTTTCATGAAGTATCTCTCTTTCGCACTTAGTTCTAATGTGTAGCCACTCCCTAACATAGGAATGATGTTTTCATGACACAACATCCTGCACACATCTTTCAAGTCATCAACATATTTCGTGGGACTTCAACCTTCCTTGCATGATCCATGTCATGTGCTTGTTTCTTTAAACATTATATCTCTCCCTGAAACACCCTAATAACTTCCATAATATCATGATAAACTTCCTTCTAGTGCGTAACATCTAGATACTTAACATGTATCACCTCTTCCCTCAAAATGAGTGGCTTAGTCTTAGGAGGTTCGGTGAGCACACAAACTCAATGCGTGTGTTAACCATGATAGTCTCAGTAGTTCGGATCGGGGTCTTCTTCAACATCCACTCGATAAAAATAGTGTGATATACCTTAATCATCCCTGCGCCCTTCTCCTGCTTCTTATTCTTACTCATGTGCTCATACAATTCTAGAAATTATTCTAACTTGTACTGCTTTCCCACACCATGAGCAAATAATGTTCTAATGACACTCACGCTGATAATGATCAGGAGATCCACAAGTTCCTCGTGGAAACCTACCTCTACCACCACAAACAACCTCGACGTTGATAGCCACCTCTAAAGCCACTATTCTTGTTATTTCCATTATCACGCCCTTCATGGTTATGGCCTTCATACTCCTTAGATCCACTAGCCAAAATTGTCTAGCGCACTCCGATCTCAATAGATTTGTGAATGTGATCAATCAAATTGCATTCGGTGGTATCATGAGTGTGGGGCTTGAAAATATTGCGGTAAAGACATAGAAACCTTTTTGTAAGCGCGCATTGCAACAACCTGGAAATCCCAAACATCTTGATTTAGTATGTCCCTCCACTTCACAACATTTTTACCACATTCCACTGTATGCGTCTCATGAGATGAATCAACAAAAATATTTTCCACTATTTCCCCATGGCTGCAATATATTCCTCCAAAATGGGCTTAGTCCAAGATCAATGCTCCTAACGACTTCAATGTCTAGAGCAACTTCCAAGGCCTCGCACGGGTCTAAAAAGTATTATGATATAGTGTTCATTGGAGAGGAGTCAATAACCCACCAAAAAACCACTATGCACGTTGAATCGATTGATTTAATAGAATAAATTTGATAGTAAAGTTTTAAAACATGCTTTATATTCCCTTACACTCTCATATAATCCTTGCTTAATGTCCTTAGTGTGCTAATACTCTTATGCTCAAACTCTAGAATATGAAACTCAACTAGAAACGTAGAGCACAAGAGCATCATAATCCACCACAATCTGATGTGGGTCATATTTTCTGTACCATATATGTGCATGTCCTTGAAGAATAGTACCAAATTCACTAGCCTTCCTATATGAGGCCGTAATTCCTTTAAGCGTGCCATAATAGTTCACACTTGTGCACATGCTCTCTTTGCGCATCTTCAATCCATCTATATTTTAATAAGTGGAGAGATATCTCATAATACACTTGCTTTGAGGTTGATGTGGGGTTGTTGGGGATGTGGGCCTTTTCCTCCGATCTTGAACCAAAACCTCCACCGGTATTACCTATACCTCCAAAATTGCACGATCCACTTTATCCTCCCCGATCCATCGACCCTCCTATAACAGCACAGGATCGGTGGATGTACTTCCTTACATCCTAACTGTAGTGCTAAACTAAACTCCCACAGTCTATAAAGTTGTAGTACTTCTAGACATATTTCTAATGTTTTGCGTGCCCATACTTTGTCCTGATGACATGCTAGAAAATATTCCTCCAATCGGACATAAACAACGATTTTGAATGTGTCGAGATGGGCACACTATTAATTCTATCTCCTGAATTCAAAAAAAGCTGATACCTACTTGTTGTAGACATAAAATCACGCACATTAGAAATTATGTAGTCCCAATCTCATACTACTATTCATATGATTTTTAGTGAAGAAATTACTAATTAACCCATGTCCTTTGGTCATTTTACTTCAATTGCAATAGTCACTGCCAACCTCCCGCAAGTACTTGCCTAGTAATTTTTTCCATTTTGTGTCATTTTATCTCTCTGACTGGGGGCACCCTGTGCCTTGGTCCCATTTTGGGCACCTTGATCCTTTTTACACTTTCCGCCACTTTTTGGGCACTTTCTAGCCATTTTAGCTTCCCATCTTTTTAGTGGTTGGCCTTTTCGGGGTTAATTATGAAATTAGATCAAGAGAACCATATAAATATAAAGTTATGAGACCATAATGAGGGACCAAACACTAAACACTACTATCATCACCTAAGGTTGCATCCATCAAAGGCTCCATTTACATCCATCTAGCTCCATCACAAGGCACAAGGCTAGTTCATCTGCATCACACTACATAGGAGGGAAGTTTATTCTATTCCATCCACTATTTTATTACATTTCTACACATAGTTATTGCTTGCTAATTTCAAAAGTGTGACTGACACAAGAGCACCTAGAGCATTATTTCACACACACACACAAAACGCATCGGGCTTGATATGTAGTGCAACACTTAGTTAGTAAGTACACTATTGTGGCCACTGAGGACAATCCGACCCCTTCATATGCATATTTATTTTTTAGGGGTTTGATGCTTGTCTTAGGGTTTTTGTAGGTCTCATCTTCATTTCTAATTTACAACAACATCTAGTACAGTCCAATGACATCAACGCGACATGAAGTGCGGGAAGACAACCATTGAATGAAACCTTGGAGGAAGGTTATAGAGTATTTTTCATAGACCAGGCACCTAGATCTCAGACTAGAGTACCCCGGTGCCCCGGCCCTTCTATAGGTGCCCTAGTCCATACTACCATTACAAATCTATGTTTTCTGGAGCTTTTGTGTGTTTGTTCCTACATTTTTCTTATCTAGTACTCATTGCAACACAACTCCAAACAGTCATCGAATCAACTAAGCTCTATCTAACCCTTTTTTCACTTTAGGGTTTCATATTTTCATAGCTTAGATTTCTTGGGTCATTTTCTTTATGCATTTATCTTATTATTTACTGTTGTTATTAATATTAGATTAACTTATAATAATTCCACATTTTAGTTAATCATTTTGGTGAACCCGTACTCCATATTCACGCTTATATGATCCTCACTCTTTGTCATCCTAGAGTCTAGTCATCATGAATATCTCAATCACTTATTATTTGCTTGCACATCCTGATCTAAGGTATAAAGTCCAACATATTCTAACTATTACCCACACTCCCGCCGATATGCATCCCGACTTCAAGTATATAAAAATTTTATAGATGCACTTTATCAAAACTTACTATTCAAATCTAATCTTCTCGCTGATTTAAACACTTTGGATAATGATCCACCCTCGCATATTATGATTCACATTCTCAATATGGATAATGGATATGAACTTAATCTATGTCCTATGTCATTCCTTGAAAAGTTAGGTATTTTCACTCGTGATGTTAGTCCATCATCCTCTCACTCCGTGCATACGATGGATCGAGTTCACCCATGTATAGGTCACATTATGCTTTGAGATGTGGAGCTAAATTACTTCAGTTTAGCATGTTATATCAACTTGCTAGAAAACACACGATGAATCGACATCGCTATGAAGGAACTAACATTGGTTCTGAAGGGGCTGACATCGGTTATGAAGGGATTGACATCGAACAGAAAGTAGGAATTGACATTGGTTAGGGCTAATCGACGTTGATTACCTCGTGTGTGAGTTTTTTATTTAACTCACATGAATTAGATCTAATTTTAGTATTAAAAAGACCTATTGATTGTAACTACATGGCTAAGTGCCCTAAGTTTTGTATAAGGTATTTATAAGCTAGAAAGCTAGGGTTAGAAGAGAGGGTAATGATTATTGTGGAAATAATTGTGAGAGAGAGAATTCTTGGAGAAGAAGGAGAAGCTTGAGAGAAAGAAAATATTGTACATCATGAGAGGTGTGGAAGATTGTAAATCTTCTGAAAGCTTTGGATAATAGATTGGCTTGTTTCTTGGTAGATGTAGCCCATAATGGGTGAACCGCGTTAAATCTGGTGTTGATTTATATCTCTTGTTTTTTATATTTCTTCTAGTAGAATATTCATTTTTATTACATGTATGCTTAGATCTAATATATTATATGTACAACCTTGTGCTAACCCCAACACATTATTCTTCCTATTACTATAGGACCAAAACCCTCAACACCATTTTCTTTGTTGTTGATTTTCCATTCTCATACAATTTTTACTTGGTAGACCATGGCTCCATGCCATGCAAGTTATTTCTTCTCCGTACATCATTGTGTCAAATTCATACATGAAGGTGTTGAATATACTATACTTTGTGACCGTGATGCATACCAATATTGTGACCAGATCCTAATACTACTCTTCCTATTCCACACACTAATACTATAGATGACCCTCAACTAATGGATGAACTACCTCATTTTCCACCACTTGAAGGTGCCATTTGTGTGATAGATGTAGTCTCTTCTACACCACCTACTACTACTACTACTACTACTACTACTATGATTCTTTATCAGGGGCATGTCTAGTCTATGGATGTCACTCTATCACCTACACCTTCACATGTACCACCTCCGCTAGCACGCCCACCATTTACTTGCACAATTTTCATGAATAATTCATATTGGGAACATATTCCATTTGATCCTACTTGTGATGACACTATATGCACACATGAGGGTTTGGATTGATTAGGATTTGATTTTGAGGACCTTTATCCTACACCATATGCTCCTCATCTTTATCACAGGTTCTTTGCATCACGACCACTTATCACAGGTTTCTCAAACGCAATCCTTGATCTTCTCCACTTACATTAGGACAATCATGGCTTGATTACATTAGGGGAACTCTTGATCTTGATCATATAGACATCTCTTTCCCCATGCCTTTTGGTCATATATTTATTTTCAATAGTTCCTTTCTTAGCTATAAAAAAATCTCACTCGTTGGTATGCACATGGTTGTCCACTTCCTCCTTTCACTGATGAGGAATATTCCATGGGTATGTACAACTTACGCCTCAATGGCTCATTACGTGATCAACCAGACACTATTGCTTATCAAGTAACCAATGCTTATCCATATGACTTTGACCTTGAAACTGATGATATCTTAGATGATATTACATGATTGATTCTTTATCTTCCACACTTGGGGGATGATATTCACACACCCACCAACATAGAATCATTGAACACCACAACATATCATACTCCTAAGCATGCACATATTACATCATCTTCACATCATGTGCTCATCTCACTCATACAAGTATCGACCATTACTTGATGAAACACTCTTGTGCTTTGGTTCACACTTGATTGTTGAGGGCTACATACTACACATGAACCCAACACACTACACATTAGGTATTACACATTGTGTCACTTTACACATATAGCATCATATGTCCTATATCTTACGTCCTACATCCTACATCTAGTCTACATCATTTCCACTTTTGCACACTTATACATCATACATTGTCTACACACCATACTGGTGTTCATCATACATGTGTCATGCTCCTATTGTCTACAAGTCTAGTAGTACATCCTATTCATCATGTATATCACATAGCACACACTTTCACACTATTAGACTATATCCACATCTTGCATTACATACCATACATCACATATTACACATTTTCCTCATCATATGGTATTCTTTTATCATCACACATACTACATATTCTTCTACACGCTGCACTCACTACCCTATTATGCACTCTAGTTCCTTGGTCCATAATATATTGTTGAGTATTTACAAATTAAATGGACCTTATCATACTCACATGTTCATCATTTAACCTTCTATCATGCGACATTACTAGGTTAGTGACATATGCTATAGGCTAAATGGTCACCTATTCCTTCATCTTGTAGTGGTACACACTTTAGGCTACATCACCACTCCCTCTATTCATCTCATCATGATATATGCTTTAGGCTACATCATCACGCATTCATATCTAGGTCACATATCATCAACACACATACACACTCATCACAACGTGTTATACACCACATACACTTCGACCATTTCCCGATGACACACTCTTGTTTTTGGTTCATTCTTGACTACTGAGGGGGCATACTAAATGAACCTAACTCCATAGAATTCCATTCACTCGGGGTGATCATGGCTCCTATCATCCATCTTGCATTCCATTCCATCCATCCATAACATGTTGCATATCTTGGTTGCTTTTACTCTTGCTTACATTTACTTGTTCATGTTTGCTTATTACACATGCTAGCTAGATCTCTTATATGTCATTATCTTTACCATACACACATGCATGTTCATGTCATTTTCTAGTTGTGATCACAGATACACGTCTCCTACATGTAACATGGATGCTCGCCTCCTACCATTCCTACAATAGGTTGTTGGACACATCTACATTCATCTTTTACATGTGTTATTGTTTCATTTTGTACTTAACTTTCTACATTACTTGCTTATACACGCTTTTGACAGAGGATTTATCTTTCTAACATGCTAATAGGTGCTTCATGTGCAACATTTTTTTACAGGATTACTTTCTACTATGGCTATTTATTTGATTATCCTTGTTTGTCTCTTGTTTTCCATTCTATGCGGGCCTTGCCCTTTATTTGGTGCGCACACTTATTTTTTTGTATGCATCCATTATGGCCTTAAGTGTCTTGCGACATTGTGAGTGGTGTCCCATGTTTGTAACCCGCTTTGGCGGTCTATAATTTTCTTCTTACATGTTTACTTGCATTCTAGCTTCTACATTGTTTGCGTAGCTTACACTTGTATTTTACATGCATGCTTGTTCATACTAACACTTGTTTCTAGCCACTTGTTTGTGTGTGCCTTGGTTTCTACCAAGCACATTCCCTTCCCCCTGTAGGGAACAATTTATGCGGTTGGTCCTCTTTTGGGGCCGCATTCTCCTATCAGCGATGTTGCATGCGCCCCCAAAGAGGGGGGCATCATTTGGGGTTTTACACACTACACAAAACTCTCTACCGATACAGTTCAATTCAGTTTTCTATCCTTGACATTGTGGGTTATACAATGAGTGGGTTCAAACCAGTCTAAAATCCATACACAAAATATTTTATAGGACATGTTTTTCTTTAACATTATGGGGAGCAGTTACATGTTGAATGATACAACAGATTTCCTCTTTACACTACTTCGTCCAACAATGTTAGATCACCCAAAAACCCAAGTAGTACAGAGATCTCTTCACATATCTTTAGGAAAGCAGTTACAGGTTGGAGAATAATGTAAATTTCTCCCTACACTTCATTGGCCAAGGTGGCGTGGGATCGCCCAAAAAACTTGCAGTACAAGATATCCTCTCTACACCCTTTCTCTCATCATGATTTAGGTGCACATGTTCCTTTTAATTTTTTATACTTCCATTTACATGCATTTTATTATATACATGTGTCTTTACACATATATACATGCATATTTGACTACTTGATCATCTTCTCCTTGTAGGTCCATCTGTATGAGAAGAAAACAAAAAAAATAATAACAACGTCAACAACAATGACATTTTGTGGCAGCACACACCTCATACTAACATGCGGTACATTACACACATTGGAAACTACACACGCATTTCCACCCTAGGTTCACTCTCACCACTTTTTACACTTTTGCATCTTTAGTTTCCATGCTTCACTATTTTCTCATTCCATGTTTGGTATAGTCCATCGACACACTTTCTACATCACTCTACATGGATATCATGTATACATCTCTATCTAATTTATATTACCAAGCATTCCACTCACCAACATAAATTTGGGGAAAATGTAGACAAAAACACAAACTTTAGACATTATTTAGTCCCGTCTCATACTACTATTCATATGGTTTTTGAGTGAAGAAAGTACTAGTTAACCCATGTCCTTTGGCTATTTTACTTTACTTTCTATCGTCATTACTTGACCTCCCGCATGTACTCACCAAATCGGGTTTTCCATTTGGTGTCATTTTATCTCTAACTAAGGTGCCTAACCTAGTACCGGGCACCCTAGGTGCCCTAGTCCCATTGGGGGCACCTTGATCCTTTTTACACTTCCTCACCACTTTTTGGGAACTTTCTAGCCATTTTAGCTTCCCATATTTTTAGCGGTTGGCCTTTTCAGGGCTAATTACAAAATTAGATCAAGAGAACTAGATAAATATAAAGTTATGAGACCATAATGAGGGACCAAGAACTACACACTACTATCATCACCTAAGGTTGCATCCATAAAATGATCCATTTACATCCATATAGCTCTATCACAAGGCACAAGAATGGTTCATGTGCATCACACTGCATATGAGGGAAGTTTATTCTATTCCATCCACCATTTTATTACATTTCTACACATAGTTATTACTCACTACTTTCAAAAAGTGCGACTGGAACAAGAGCACCTAGGGAATGATTGCACACACACACATAACTACATCGGGTCTGAGATGTAGTGCAATGATCAATTAGTAAGTCCACCATTGTGGCCACTAAGGACAGTCGACCCCTTCATATGCATATTTCTTTTTTAGGGGTTTGATGCTTATCTTGGGGTTTTACAGGTCTCATCTTCATTTCTAATTTACAACGACATCTAAAATAGTCCAATGACATCAACACAAGAAGAAGCAAAGGTAAAAAACCATTTAGTAACACCTCGGAGGAAGGTTATAGAGCTTTTTCACAAACCAGGGCACCTAGATCTCGGACTGAGCACCCCGGGTAGTCCAATTCAGCCTACTATTGTAGATATGTGTTTTCTAGAGCTTCGTGTGTTCATTCCTACATCCCGATTATTTGTACTCATTGCGAAACAACTCCAAACAATCATTAAATCAACTAAGCTCTATCTAACCCTTCTTGCACTTTAGGGTTTCATATTTTCATAGCTTAGATTGCTTGGGTCATTTTATTTATGCATTTATCTATTATTTACTATTGTTCTTAATATTATATTAACTTAGAATAATCCCACATTTTAGTTAATCACTTGTCTCTACTTCCTTAATTACACTTTGGTCTACTTCTCAATGACTACTTCTGGAATTGGAACACCATACACAAGGGCTAGGTCACCGGTGGGATTAGATGCACGCTTGCGGTCCTTAATCTTTCTTCTTCTTCAGATGTGCTCTCATATGAAGCCAAAGGGGATTAACTACTACTTTACCCAATGTCATGATAACTAGATACTATGGCTTCTAGTCTTCCGTGAGAGCTCCAAATCCTTCATGAGCCATCTCTCTCCTAAATGCCGTGACTCCTCAATCTCCCTTTGTATCAAAATTTCCCTCTCTCATGCTTCATTATATCTGAGCCATCTTTCCTCTCTTTCCATTCTGCTGCCGCTGTGTCTGCCATCTTCACCACACCTTCTCCTTCCCTTGTGCACGATGAGAGTTTAACTAGCCATAAGAAGGTACTCTAAATACAACTCTATCATTAAGATCTTGATTGATAAAGGTATAATGCACAGGTAAGATCCTCTAGGTTCATGTAGGAAATGAAACTCGCTTCTTCAGACATTAATACGTGGAAATAAATTAATCCAAAATGTAACCGTGTAACACTCTATCCCACCGACTATCTACAATTATCATCCACTCTATATCAACATCAACAAGAGTCTGGTAATATTTCTACATCTAAAGCTTTAGCCTATAACTCCAACACTTCCCTATTGCATATGCTGACAGCCACTCGTACAATTCTATTGGAAATATGCAAAATAAAGTCTCATAAAGTGCATCATACATATTTTCTTCAACCCATCTATGTTCATTGAAGTCATATCCAGTTCTATATCTATGCACAAATTTGTGTTGCCATCTTCTACCCAAATTTCAATGCTCTCCAAAGTCAATCGATATGCCATCTGCATGCAACATCCTGACAGATGGTTTGAAAAGAGGTCCCAACAACAAAATAAAAATGTAGTCTTTTATTTGTACTCAATTACCCAAGTGCACTAACACTTCCTTAAAATAGATCTCGAATGCTCACCCAAATCACACAAATCCTACCAGGTCCCTCTTTTGTGTTGTCTTGTTAAGATGTTAGCAAGCATGTTCATAGTAATCATTATCAAGCATACATTCTAGCATAAACATCATATCCATAAGCTTGACTTGGAAACACACATAACAAGGAACATACATATCAAACAAGTACTAAGATCAGTTTTACCATGCAAGCACCATGATCCAAGATATCAATTACTATAATCTAACCACAATTATCTATTGCATTAAATCATCAAATACCAAAAGATGAATTACATAATAGTGCTAATATCGGTCTCCTAGAAATTTATGTGCACATAGAATAAAGCATCATAATAGTAAAATACTTAATCGGTTTCTAGTACATGGTGATCACAACTATGCGATCAACCGAGCATGTATAGGGGTAGGGACTTCCCTTCACCGCCCATGCATCTCAAAATATATTGCATGCCCAAAATAGCCTTGCATACATACAAAGCAGTCACAAAGCACACATGCTTTTCTATCAATCCTAATAATAGATTAGTCTATAAATAAACTCTACTTTAATCCTATTATTAGATTGATCCATGCATGACCTTTGATCTTCTCTTTAGTCCCAAAATAGCTATTGCTTATCCACGAAGTCTTCTTGATTTTATCTTTACTTGGGTCGTACTCCAACCATTTTTCCTATTTTTAGCCCGTAACATGCAAAATTGGATAAGTCCTAACTGCTGTTCCTTTCACGGGGTTCCTACTTCAACCGACACCTACGCATGGCTATGCGCCCCCTCTGCGTGCCATCTCAATACTTAGGTAATTTTGTCAACCCAAAATCGTGAGGATTTTAAATATGTCATAAATGTTGTACATTTTATTGCGATGGTCAAAATAAAATGTCTGGAATTTTTATTTAGTAAAAAGAATCCAAATCCTTCCACTTAGTTGTTTCCCACATCTATTGTATACCCTCTCATACCCTTCTTCTTCTATATCCCTCCTCTATCCATTTCCTCCAATATTACAAAATGCTTCACCCCCTTCTTAGAGAAATTATTTATTGTGATAATTCCTCCACCAAATGCAATTTAAACAAAACACAAATCTAAAATAAAAAACACATTACGGGCTCATTAAGTTCCTATGGGATATGCCAACCCAACCAACAAAATTTTAACCTATATTACACATTAGAGGCGTAAAGAAAACAAAAACAAGTTTAGAAAATAAAATATTTAAAAGACTACCACATCAATGCGAGGATAAATATTTTGAAGACGTTGTAGGTACTTGGCCTACCATAATTAGACAATGGGCTATAATAATTGAGGAAAGGTTGCTTCTCAAAAGAGGCCTCACTCTGTAATAACATGTGTTAATTTTTTTGTCTCATAAGGGAGAGGAGCCAATCCTTGAGCATGGACCAATACATGTGAGGGTAGATGAAAATAAAGGAGCTAGTACATGTCACTTTCCCACTTAAATTTTGAAAAAAATGCACCTTATAGAATATGTCACATCAAGTCATATCAAACCAATTAACCAATCAAATGATGACAAATAAGTAAAAGAAAATATATGACTTAACTCTCAAGTAATGGTGCACCTTGAAATTTCTTTGTATTTCAAATTACCAAATTTAAATATTAAAAAAATTCCTTCCACATAATTATTTTTTTAAAACAAAATATTTATAATGGGGAGAACATGGTCTATTAAACGACATTTTTGTTTTTAGGTATATGATGTTTATGTTTCTATGTGCACTCATAAAGTTAGGGTGCACAAAGATTGGCTCCTCTCCCTTATACCCGAGCATAATTTTTTTACTTTCTCAAAACATTTAACAATTCAATGATCCATAAAATCCACATGTTGTAATATACATAGGTTTTCATCTCATAATTATATCACACTCATTTACAACTTGATAGGTATTTCAATTTATAATATATTCTTAGATAAATGGTTACAATTCATCTATTTCAATATACAATACAATGAGTATCATGAATATATTACATCACAACTACATTATGAATTTTTTTAACTTTCTCTAGAGATCCATCTCTATATAGAATTGTGTAATGAGAGAAAGAGTATCATGGTAACACTTTACCTCCAACCATGAGCCTTACAGATCCCCACACATCTCTCGTGATATGAGAGTGGCCCTACCCTTCATGAGAAGGAAGAGGTGAGTAATCAATAAGGTAAGAGAGAGAGAGAACCATGTGTAGTGCAGTCACTAATATTGATAAACATATGCATAGGGTAAAAAGATATCATCCTATCAATAATAATACTAATGAATTTCATTTTTACCAAAAGACTTGGAAAATCACTAGGTACACACTCCTAATGAAATTCAACAACATACGAAGGCATTAAGTAATAATATGTAAAAAATCATGAGTGATGAGTATCATGAATATATTGCATCACAACTACATTATGACAAACTTTTTAACTTTCTCTAGAGACCCATCTCTATATAGAATTGTGTAATGAGAGAAAGAGTATCATGGAAACACTTTACCTCCAACCACAAGCCTTACAAATCCCTACACACCTCTCATGATATGAGAGAGGCCCTAACCTTCATGAGAAGGAAGATGTGAGTAATCAATGAGGTAAGAGAGAGAGTGTAGTGCAGTCACTAATATTGATAAACCTATGCATAGGGTAAAAAGATATCATCCTATAAATAATAATACTAATGAATTTCATTTTTACCAAAAGACTTGGAAAATCACTAGGTACACACTCTAATGAAATTCAATAACATACCAAGGCATTAAGTAATAATATGTACAAAATCATGAGTGATGATCTTGATTCTTTTCGCAATAAACCACTACCCTCTAATACTTATCATGTGAAAACTACATTAGGTAATTGGTGTCCTTAAAGATTTCAATTAGAAATCTTGGGATACCCCTTTTATTTATTTTTGCATATTTACTTTAGAATTCTCCAAATGGTTGTAAAGGTTGCTTGAAGTAGTTGGAGGAATACCCATTTGCCCAAAATGTCCTGAAGTTCCTAAAAAACTAAGTACTTACTCTGTTAAGTAATCAAGTTTCTCAAATTACTTTACTTCAAAGTTGTAGTAAGTCATCCTCCAAAACCTGATTTGCACTACTTCATGTCTAGCGGGTTTTCATAGTTGTTTTACTCCTTAAAGTAATTAAGCAATGCTACTTCAAAATTCTGATTTCCTTCTTTGCGTTAAAATGGAGTTACTTTACTTCTAAAAGTAACTAAGTAAAGCAGTTGCAAAACCCGCAAAGAAGGAAAAATAAGAGAGTAATGCGGAAAAATGAAGTTACTTTACTTCTAAAAGTAACTAAGTAAAGCAGTTGAAAAATCCTGCAAAGAAGAGAAGTTGCTTTACTTCTACAAGTAATAAGTAATGGGGGTCAAAATCCCGCAAAGAAGAGAAGTTGCTTTACTTCTAGAAATAATAAGTAATGGGGGTCAAATTCATGCAAAGAAGGGAATTTTGACAACTTATTTTGCCCATAAATTTTTCTCCAGTGCTATGATTTTTGAGATCTTGGACTTTCTAGAAAGCTCTCGACGTCCTCTATGCCATAGAATCATGAAAATTAGTTTTTGGTGTGAGTAAGTGAGAGAAAAATGGAAAAAATATCTCCAGCACATTAATGAGAAGTAATAAGTAATGGAGGGTAAAAATCCTGCAAAGAAGAGAGGTTGCTTTACTTCTAGAAGTAATAAGTAATGGGGGGTCAAATTCATGCAAAGAAGGGAATTTTGACAACTTATTTTGGCCATAAATTTTACTCGGTGCTCTATTTTTCGAGATCTTGGAATTTCCAGAAATCTATCGATGTCCTCTATGCCATGGAATCATGAAAATCAGTTTTTGGTTGGAGTAAGTGAGAGAAAAATGGCAAAAACATATCCAACACATTAATGAGAAGTAATAAGTAATGGGGGGTCAAAATCCCTATAAGAAGGGAATTTCAACAACTCATTACTTCATTAAGCATTACTTATATAAGTAATAAGTAATGGGGGGTCGCAATATTGTAATAAAAAGAGAAGTAAGTAATGGGGGTTAAAAACCCGATTGGTCATAACTTTTGACCAGGTGCTCCATTTTTCAAGATCTTAGACTTTCCGGAAAGCTCTCGACGTCCTCTACACCATGGAATCATGAAAATCAGATTTAGATGGGGGTAAGTTGGTGAAAAATGGTAAAAATAATCCCAAGCATAATTAGGTTTTCAACAACTTATTACTTCATTAAAGTAATAAGTAAAGTAGTTTTAAAACCCGCAATACACTAGAAAGTAGTAATGGGGGTCAAAAATCTGATTGACCATAACGTTTTCTCCGGTGCTCCGTTTTTCGAGATCTTTGAATTTCTAGAAATGTCTTGGCCCCATTATCTGTTTTAAAAAATACAATTTTGGAAAGGGTATATGAGAGAAAAATTGAAAATAAAACTTCCAACATGAAATGAATAGTTTTAGGCGTATGCTACATAATTTAATGCAGCGTGGGAAGATTTATTCTTTGGAAAAAGGGGGAAAACAAGAATGAATTTCTTCACTGGAATATTTTCTTCTTCTTCTTCTTTCTTCTTCTCTCTCTTTCTTCAACTAATTCTCAATGTAATCAAGTAATGAAATTCATTGTATGACTGAAGTAATTCGGTTAATCATGTTACTTTAATTCGGTTGATAAAGTCAACTACTTGGTGATAATGACAAGTTATTTATTATCATTTTAAATATGGGACATTCCGAATTCATGTGGCATGAAATGATAATTTTGTGGAGGAAACTACTCAACTCCTCGCAGGTTTGTAGTTAGGCACTTATGGAAGTATAATAAATATTGTCTATTTTGTATTTTCCTTATGGAGGCTATAAATAGAAGGAAAAGCCTACGAGAAAATGGATGGAAATTTTTAGGTAGCCAACTATTGTATTTTATGCATTGAGATTTTAAACTTTGTGTTGGAATTCTCTCATGTTCATTTTGTAAACTGACTGTAATTAAATAAGAAGAAGGTGATTTTTGTGGAAATTTGTGTCTAAGAAGTCTCACTTTGTGCATCTTGTGAGGATTTTATGGTAAAATTTGTGTTACTTAAAATCTAAATTTGGATTAATTTATTTTTCATTTTCTTAAACTGTTTCATTTCTAAAAGTGTTTATTTATTCAATACATTTACGATCGCAATAAGCTATGTGATCTACTTATTGTGAAGTACTTTTCCCTTTCCTCGCTACTGTTATAATTATGTATCTTCCTTTCTCTTCTTTCCCACACTATTCCCAAAACATAACCGCTGCATTACTTTGCTGCAGAATTGCTAAGCTATGGTTCACAAGCTTCGCAATTAAAGTAATACCCCCAGAAAATAATTAGAATAAATAAATACCTTACATGGGAGCTTCACTGTTAAATGAAGGGGATTTATCCCATGACTTCATATGTTTGTACATCCATAAAATCTATCCAACAATAATACACCAAATCACACAAATCACTCCTTAGTCCATATATACATCTCTCAAAACTTCCCATCCCCATATGTAATTTACAAACAAGATATCTCTATCTCAAAAACATCCAAAATATAGGAACACTAGAATCACAAGTCAAGCATAATAAACTTCACAAATGTAACATACCATCTATTCACATTATCATTGCAAGGACCCTAGTCCAAATTTTTATTCCAAAACAATATAAGACAACCCAAAAATATGATTCAAGTAATAACATCCTTCTTTAATTTCCCATACCATCCATATTGTTTCCATTATGGGAATCCTAGCATGGTTTTCTAATACATGCATGAGAGCTAAAAATGATCTATAATAGGTTTCAACTAAGTAATTTAATTTATATGTATTCAAGGTTTTAAAATGCCTCCAAATGTTAAGTTGTAATTTAAAACACTATTTCATTCAAAATACACATCATGGTTTTAATACATATTTTAAAGTGATTGACAAAGGTCATTATATTTCCACAGGGTCTTAAGGTAATGTTCTTGTCATAATATCACCGATCATGCCTTTGTGATATCTTATGAATGGTTGTACATCAAAAACATGGTATATATTTCGTTCACAATAAGTTGAATTGCTGATTTGATTTTTAGGAAGGTTGTCATATATGTTTGTTTTATTGTTGGGTTTATGAACCTATGGAAAGGTTTATAATTAACCTAATCCCTTAATACATATTTAATAATATGATCCCATAATACGTAAGGAATAATACTAACCTTTATAAGTCTTAAGTGTTTTCCTCGTGACATTTCAAATAAAATCAAAACCATAGTTTAGTTTTTCCTTCAATCCATTAACATATATATTTACAATGGTATACAATTGTTGTCATTCTAAATGTCTAGTATGTAAAATTGAAAAATTTGGCCATGACAACTAAGCCCACCATTTGAAAACCACTCACCCGGTCATTGTGAACCATTCCTCCGGTTAGCATATTAACCCTCATAGCCCCTCCAAGTATGTGTCATCCTCATTCTCGCTATGTGGAAAGTGATAAAATGGGCTTCAAGTGTGTTTCATGTGTAGGGGAATGAATCTAAGATGATTTCAAGGTGATATTAATCTTTGAGGTGGAACAATGCTCTCCAAAGCACTAAATTGACTATTTTTAGCCATATTGTAGCATATGGAAATCCTCTATGGAAGATTCAAGCCATCTAGAAGTTGTGCATGAGAGAAATTATGTTATAAAAGGAAGTTTAGGGAAAATCTATTGGGATAATTGCTGTCGGGAACAAGTTAAGAAAAACTAGGTCATTTTGGGTATATGGAATGAAGGCTTTAACAAAGAAATTAAACTTGTTTGGAAGATTACGGGAGTTTTGGGAGGTGTTGTAAGCTCTTAAAATACTCAATGTAAATCTCTTAGAATTATACAAATGATGGAAACATAAATGTTTTCCTAAGTATTCAATATTTCCATGATAACTCAAGTCAATGTTGGCACTCTTTCATGCTAAAAGGGTGAATGGTGCCAAAAATCAAATTTCATGCTTAATAAAGTCTTGAAAATGGTGGGAACGAACTCATTGGATTAAAAATCATATAGTATTCAAATTTTGACTCCAATTTTTACTCCCGGGAAGAAATGGTAAGTTGTCTGTTCTAATCTCGCGTTGGAATGATGATGTTAGCATCACTTAAAGGCTTGGGTGTACTTTTCAAGGATTTGTGTCCCTTGAACTTGTCACTAAGGTGAAAAGGGACATGTAGAATAAAAAATTACCCCCTATTTATGTTATGGTTTCATCACTTAAAACTTGTGACTTAAGTGATTAGGTGAGGATAATACAAAAATAAACAACTTTCTCATGATGAACTCCCCCTTGGCACATTTTTGAGCATTTTGGTGTCCCATTAAATTGTAAACAATGTGAAAAGGGACATGGGGGACACAAAAGTACACTCTCCCAGGTGGCACTTTTCCCAAAAACTTGTAATTCATCACTTTTGCACCTAGGAAGTCATAAACTGACATATTTTCTAACTACTTGCCCCTCTCATAAGATGAAGAACAATGACACATTTTTCAAGGTGTTATGTCCCATTTAAATTTTCTGAAGGTGAAAAGGGACATGAGTAACATAAAATTGTGCTCCCCTTTCTCAGCTAGCCCCTGGACACATGTAAAACCATAATGCAACTCATGAGTGTTAATTTCTACCCCCCTACATCTCATCCACATGAAACCAAAAGATAACACTTGGCATGATCTGATGCAAAGCAAAATTTTATGTCACCTTATCCCCTTTATCCCTTGATCATTTTGTCCCTTTATCCCATATTTTAAGGGTGTAACTCCACATCAAATGTCATCCAACCTGGTTAATACTACTTGAGTCAAGATGGAGTTACGGTGTGAAAGTGAGATCAAAAGGATTCATTTTTAAAAACTTCACCATTTTTAAGTTTCAAAGATGGATTTCTCCTCCCATTGTTGATGTGTTGCTAAAAATGTGCCTAGAACCTCATATACTAAAAATGGAAATTGGAAAATTGCTCATATCTCCTAAACCCCTTGTCCGATCCCATGAGATTTTAATAATATCTATTTCTCAAAAACTCCTTTCAAATGAATCCAACCTTGCATCCAATGGTGGTATGCATTATTTTCAATGTCCATACAAATTTTCCTAAAATAAAATATCATTTTTATCTACGAGTTCTTGTGATTGAAATCCTCTAAACATTGGAACAAAGAATCCTTATGAAATAAAAAAACATTTGAGACCACTTTCATTCCATTCCAAAACCTAAAAGACCTGATTCTATAAATAACAAGCCTTCTTAAACATCATAATATATAAATATTAAGTGTTGTAAACTATTCATTTTTAGAGTTTTCGGTTCTCGGTGCACATCGGGAAAACTCAAAAGTGTCAAATTGAGCAACTGGTAACTAAAAAAGGGACTTATCAAAATAAGGCTTATTAAAAATAGTAAGTGTAAGGATATTGATCGAGAATCAAGGATGTTAATCCTATCATGCTAAATAAATAGAACTTGGATATGTTTGGGATAGTTTGGAACACCATGGTGACTAGAGAGACTCATGGTTTCACAATATATATTTCATTATAAAATAGTATAATTCTTGTTCTAGAAAAGAATCATTTTAATGAGGAGTAGATGAGAAAAGGTGCTGGAATCTTGAAGTTGATTCCATTAAAAAGGCAACATATTTTTCATGGAGGTAATTTTGAAGATAATAGGAATAAGGTGATGATCTCCATTGTTTTGACTCCGACCTTGTGTTAAAAAGGATCATCATTTTTCCATGATCAGGAAACCATCTCGAGTTCACATGGTGCAATTTACTTAGTATCATTTTTGATCAATCATTTAATACCATGGGATGTGTTCGTATCTCACATAGGAAAAGCACTTGCAATCATAATGTTTTAGTTCAATGGGTGGTCAAAGGCCAAAAATATCATTCATGAAGCATTTCCTCAAAGGTCCATTAGAAGTTGGCTCTTCATTAATAAGAGCTTTCCCTATCAAGATTTCCACTTTCTCTCACTTCTCTCTCCCACATCCCTCTCTCTTTAACATTCTATTTATTCATTAGAATGTAATTTTTCAATCTTTCATATTATTCACTTAAGTGACTTAATGTTGCATTGTAAAAGTCCCTTTTCAAAAATAAGAAAAGGGCATAATTTTAATCCTAGGGAAATTGAAAGGTCATAAATGGTGGTGAGATGAAGAGTCACATGGGGGGTGAGGAAGAGGCATTTTGTAAGTTATAAATTGGAATTGCATTCTCCATTCCTAAAGTGGTTGGCATTTTTTTTTATTAATAATTACTAGCTTTCACTACTACTTAAAACAATAAAGCTACATTTTTCTAACCTATCTCCTTGCCTATATTCTTCCATCCTCTCTATTTTCCAACTTTCAAGAATTGAATCTTGTAAACCATGAAGGAAATTTTTGTTTTTGTTAATGAAGTCATATAAATTTTTTCTTCATTTATTAGTCTTACTATTGCTTACATGGTTATCTTCTTCTATTTAATGTGGAAACACTCTTATTCTTGTTGGTGAGAATTTACTTGTGCTACTCATGATATTAACTCTCTCTATTCTCATCTACCATTTACTTCTCTCCACATTAATTCCTCCCTTATACACCATACAATAAGTTTTCCATAGGTTTAGTGTAGTATTCATGTGTGATCTCCAGCCTAACGACCACCCACAATTTATTTAGTCCTTACATTCAATAATGTGAGCCTCCCATACCCAAGAAGGAGGGGCTTAGCCCATGACCATTGGTGAAAACCCATACTTTTCATGAAAAAAATATTTCACCAACATTTTTTTTTTTGAGAATATCTCTCTAAGAATATTTTCCCTTTGTGCACCCTTAAAATATCTCTAAAATCTAAAATAATACATATTCTAAAAATAAAAATTGGAAAACTGAAAATACCAAAAATACCCATCTAAATGTTTGAGAATCTTAATATAATCTTATTGAAAATATGCATTTTTATAGTTTCATTCCTTTCTAATGCTATGAGAAAAAATGGCATAAAGAATATTTAGTAAATAAAATCAAGTAGGTGGAATTGTAGTCTTTCATAATCTTATGTTTGAGCCACAAGAACAAGAAGATTTCATACTTTCTCCCATACAAATCCCAAGACAAGTTCTTGAAAATCCACTTGAAGATCCCATTAGAGAATCAATTGCAGAACCATTAGATATCATCTCACTAAAGAAGAAGAAGAAGAAATGAAGAAGAAGAAGAAGAAGAAGTGCATTTGTGCCATGGGGATGGAACACCTAGTCCACTAGCTTTGGCTCCTCCATTGCATGAATTATGAAAAGGATCAAGAAATAACTTTCCCAAAATCTATGGAGATGGAAAGAAATGTCTAGATGATCATATTAAAAATTTGACCGCAACTTGTGCCATTCTTGGAGTGGGATATGAATATGTTTCCATTCGATTATTCATGGATTCATTACAAGATGCTACTTAAAAATGGTTTTAATACTTTCCACCTTGCTCCATTATTGACTAGGAAGACATGAAAACTAGGTTTGAAGCAAAGATTCGAGACCATGGAAGATGGTCATGCCCTCCTTTCTCAAATAACACATATGAATAAATAACCACAAGAGCCCCATGAGATAAATTTGTGCAAAAATTTAATATGTTGGTTAACATGATTCCTACTATGCTTGTCCTATTGTAGACAATCAAAAAGGTTCTTCATAAATTTTCAATTTCCTGAAGTTGGGTTATTATTACGAGAGAGTTCAACCAAATGATTTGGATAATGATTAAGAAATTTCCATTGAAGTGGAAGAATAATTTATCATGTTAGGGAATATCAAGAACTATTCAGTGAGGAATAAGGTCCAAATTTTCAAAGATGAAAGTGTTGATTAATTGCTGTAAAAATTGGTCAATGATTTGACTACATTGAAGAGAGAAATTTCTCAACATGACTCATACAAAATTTAAACAAGATTCGATTGATAGAAAACACCCAAAGGCTTGCCTTGGAAGCTCCACTGATTAATGTAATGTGTGAAGATGAAGGAGTTGAAATTATTGGATCAAAATTTGAAAGAGAAGAGGAGGATGGAAATGTAAGAATTGGGTATTTTGAATACTAGGTTGATGAATATATGGATGATACCATGAATAATAATACTCTGTGTAGTGTTCACCCATTCACAAATAGAGAAAGAAGCCTCTTCTTCTTTTTGCCTAAACAAAGCAATTGAATCTTTAAATGCAGACTCTATTAAAAAAAAAAAAAAAGGAGGATCATCGCTGTCCACTTCCATGGGATCAAACAAGAAAAAGCATGAGACTACCTCATGCAATACTTCATCTTCCTCTTTGAGTAAGTATCTTTCATCTCCTCTTGTTAAATCAAATTCCACTTCTTCTATTGTTCCTAACAACACAAATCCTAATCATGTAAAGGTACTTCCATAGTTCGTAATGTGCCTACAAATTCTTCATCTTATGACATCATTGACCATGTCAAGAAAGCTAAAATTCAAATATCTGAGTCAGAGTACTTGAAAACCACCCCAAGTAATTTGATAGGATTGTCTAGTTTATCAAAGGAAGTAGTTAAAATCCATGTTCCAAAAATGTCAACATCAAAGAACCACTTCCCACTCCTAGTACTATTCTTTCCTTTAACTTCTTACCTCAACATCTTCCTCTTCTGGGAAAGTAGAACCTTTCTATCTTGCCTTGTTTCTCAATGGGTATAAACTGAATAATTTCATTATTGAATCCGATGCTTTTGACAATGTCATGCCCAAAAACGTTGCTTAAAGCTCTTTGTCTCATACTCACCCCGTTACTAGCCATTGTTACCCCATAGAAACCAAAAAAGTTACCTCTCATTAGACAAGTAAAAGATGCCCAAGTATCATTTGCATATTTTCTTGACAAGAAGATCATGATGAAAATATTGGTGGAAAACATGTTAACTTTTTATGGTATGTTATTGAGCCGTATTTGTTTTAGGATGTTGGCGGAGATATATAGATGGATTGGTCATATGCCACCATACCCGTTAATGGAAAATGAATAAGATCCTTCCTATAAGGAAAATGAAATACATAGTCAAAAACCGGATGACTTAAGGGTGGACATCTTATTTCAAGATTCAAGGTATAAACATTTTGATAACATCAAAGGAAGATATTGAGCTACCCATGTTGATGGAAGAGTATCTAGGTGTGATGGATCTAGTTGGAAAACATCATGATGATTTGATGGATAAAGAGTTTGATAGTGTGTACTTTTTGATGTGAATAATCATGTAGGTTCTCTATTTGTCAATAATGAGGATGATGGATTTATTGACTTGTAAAAAGTAATCTTGGGGTGATGAATATAAAACCATGAAGAAAATGGGTATCAAATAATTTTTTTCACATGAACCTTATGTTTCAATCATGTTCTCAAGATTGATCTTGAAGGAATGTTTAATGAAGATGATTATGAATATGAAGCCTTCTCTTTCCCATTAGAAGATGAAGACTTCTTAATGAGGAATGTATGAATAAGAAAATGCTTGGGTCTTTCAAATTTGGCTCTACTCAAGGAAGGATGTCTCCATCATGGAGATGAATTTCAAAGCTCAAGATGGTCAAGATAGGGAAGATGATAATTTTCATATTTCATCCCCAACCTTGTGCTCATTCCCTTCCAATAAAATGAAGCATTTTACACACACACATAGAGAGAAGTGGATCAAATGTGATCCAATTTTTGGAAAACATAGTTTTTGAGCAATATGGAACATGAAGCATTAAGAGACTTGTGATGAGGTTCAAAATCTCAAAATATCTATCGATAATCATCTCATACGAGACCATGGTATGAAGCAAATAACAAACTAAAGTAAAAATGCCCATCAAATACCATAATCCTCGGTATGAAAATGACAAGCCTAGTATGATCAAAACTTGTTCTTGTAGTAACAATAGAATTAGAAATTGGGATGAATTTGTAAATGGATAAGTGGATGGAAACATGATATCAAATAATAAAGGTAATGAGTTGTCTAAGTGGACCCTCACTTATAAGAACAATCATGCAAAATTTCTCAAGAAATTGAGAAAGGGTCATATTTCGTGAGACAATTAATGGATTTGCATAACAAAGGTATTTGGTGATACCTATGCACGGGTAGACATTCAATGAATAATTAGTGCTATAGTGAAAATATATTATCCTTAACATGTATACACATAGGTGATGTAGGTATGTTATATCATGTTTCCCTTTATGTTGTGTGTTTCCCTTTCTGTTGTGTGTTTTGTTGTTTTTCTCTTTTTCTTGTGTCAATAACTTTGCTAGTTATTTAGCATGGTGACTCTATGGCCCAATGGATAAGGCGTTGTCTACTTCCATGAGATAATCGAGGTCCTTCATTACCCCTTATAGTAAAATTTCCCCGAGATAGAGCCACCTATTTTCAAGCTAAATTTCTAGCATGAAAAATTGAAAAAATTGTCCATGACAACTAAGCCCACAATTTGAAAACCTCTCACCCAATCATTGTAAACCCTTCCTTTGGCTAACCTTTTGACCCATCATAATCCCCCCATGGGTCTATTTCATCCTCATTATGTCGATGGGAAAGTGGTAACATAGTTTTCATGTGTGTTTTATTTGTAAGGGAATGGATCCAAGATGACTTCAAATGAGTGAGATTAATCTCCGAATAGTGCAATGCTATTAAAGCACTAAATTGGATATTTTAGCCATCTTGTAGCATATGGAAATCCTATGAAATCGACACGGAAGACTCCATCAAGAAATATGGAAGTTTTGCATGAGAAATTATGTTATCCAAGCTAGTTTATGGAAAATTTGTGGAGATAATTTATGTCAGGGAATAAGTTAAACAAAACTAGGTCATTTTGGGTACATGGAATGAAGGCTCTAACAAAGAAAGTCAACTTGTTCAGAAGATTCAAGGAGTTATTAGAGAATTTGGAATCTCATAAAATACTTAATAGAAATATCTTGGAATTCTCCACATTATGGAAATATTATTTTTTCCCTACATTCTCAAGATCTTTTATGATAACTCAAGTCACTTTGTTGTTGCTCCTTCATGCTAAAAGGGTGAATGGTGCCAAAAATAAAATTTCATGCTGAATAAATTCTTGAAAATGGTGGGAATGAACTCATTTGATTATTTGGATTCAAAATCATATAATATTTCACCTCTTAACTCCAACTTTCACTCTCGAGAGAAAAAGGCAAGCTAAATGTTCTAATCTTGCATTGTGATGATGATGTCAACTTCACTTAAAGGCATTGATGCACTTTTCAAGGATTTTTGCTCCATTGAAATTGTACCCAAGGTGAAAAGGAACACGAGGGATATAAAATTTCCTCCCCCTATGCATGTTATGGTTTTGTTACTTAAGACTTGTGACTAAGTGGTTATGTGAGCAAAATACAAAAATAGACTACTTTCTCATGATGAACTCCCCTTGGAAAATTTTTGAGCATTTTTCGTCCCCTTGGATTGTCCCCAATGTGCAAAGGTGACATTGGGGACACAAAATTTCCCCCCCCCCATGAGGCCTTTCTCTCATAAACTTGCAGGTCATCACTTTTGCACCTAGGAAGTCATAAACTTGCATGTTTTCTTAACTACTTGGCCCCCCTCATGAGATGAAGACCCGATGGAATATTTTTCAAGGTGTGATGTCCAATTAAATTTTCCCAAGGTTAAAAGGTGAAATGAGTGACATCAAATTGTTCCCCCTCTCTCAAGGTCTATCCCCGGACACATGTAAAACACAATGCACTCTCATGAGTGCTAATTTCCATCCCCCTATATCTCATCCACATGAAACCACAAGCTGACACTTGGCATGATCTGATGCAAAGCACACTTATGTGTCCCATTCTTCCCATTTTCCCTATGTCCCCTAAATTTTAGGGTGCAATTCCACATCAGCTCTAATCCAACCTCGACTAAGCATGTTTGAGTCAAGATGGAGTTAAGGTGTGCAAGTGAGATCAAAAGGATTCATGTTAAAACACTTCACCATTTTTAAGTTTCAAAGCTACATTTTTCCCTCCCAAATATCACTCCCATTGTTAGTATGCTACTAAAAATGTTCCTAGAACCTCATATACTAAAAATGGAAAGTTACTCATATATCCCAAACCCATTGCCAATCCCCATGAGATTTTAACAACTCTTTCTTAAAAACGCCTTTCAAATGAATCCAAAATTGTATCCAATGGTGGTTTTCATTATTTTTAATGGCCAAATAAATTTTCCTAAAATAAAAAACTCATTTTTAGATCTACGAGTTATAGCAATTAAAATCCTCTAAAAATTAGAGAAAAGCATCCTTATGAAATAAAAAAACTTTTGAGACCACTCTCATTCCATTTCAAAATGAGAAGAAAAACTTCTAAAAATAGTTATCATTCCTAAGCATCATAGTTTATAAATAGTAAGTGTTGCAAACAATTCATTTTCATTATTCTCATTTTTCCATGCCATCAAGAATACTCAAAAGTATCAAATTAAGAAACTTGTAACTAAAAATGGACTTCTCAAAATAAGGCTTACTAAAAATAGTAAGTGTCAGGATATTGGTCAAGAAAAAGGATGATGAGCTTCTCATGCTAAAAAAAGAGCACGTGGATATATTTGGGATTATTACAAAACATCATGGTGACTAGATAGACTCATGGTTTCACAATTTACACTTTCACTCGAGAATGAGAATAATTTCTTGTATCTGAAAATGAACTATTTTAATGAGGAGTAGATGAGCAATAAGGTGTTTAGGTATCTTAAATTTATTCCATTAAAAAGGTTACATCTTTTTCATGGAAGTGAATTTTGAAGCCAAGGAGAGTAAGGTGATGATCTCCATGTTTTGACTCCGACCTTGTGTTAAAAAGGATCATCATGTTTCCATGATCGGAAACCATCTCAAGTTCACATGGTGTAATTTACTTAGTAGTGTTTTTGAACACTCATTTAATTCCTTAGAATGTTTCCACATCTCATAAGAGGAAGCATTTGACAATCACAATGTTTCAACTCAACGGTGGTTAGAGGCCAAGAATCTCATTCATGAAGCATTTCCTCAAAGGTCCATCAAAGTAGATTATTTTTCAGCATGAGATTTCTTGTCTCCAGATTTCTACTTCTCTCCTTCTTCTCTCTCCCTCTCCCTCTCTCTCTAACATTCTATTTCTTCATGGGAATTTAGTTTTCACTCTTTCATCTTATTCACTTAAGTGACTTAATGTTGCATTGTAAAAGTACTTTTTCAAAAATAAGAAAAGGACTTAATTTCATTCCTAGGGAATTTGAAAGGTCACAAGTGGTGGTGAGATGAAAATTCACATGGGGGATAGAAGAGGTATTTTACAAGCTATAAATTGGAAAGGATTCTTCATTTCAAAGGGTTAGCATTTGTTATTTGTTACTTAGTTGTTTGATTTTACTAATACTTCAAGAAATAAGTTTGTATTCTTCTATATCCTTGCCTATGTTGTTCCATCCTCTCTATTTTCCAACCTTGTAAGGATTGTAATCTTGTAAATCCAAGAAGGAAATTTGTGTTTTTATTTATTAGTCTTACTATTACAAACATGGTTTTATTCCCTCTCTCTCTATTTCTCCTGCTCCCCTTTACCTTTCTCCAAAATAATTACTCATTTGTACACCGTACAATTTTTTTCATAGGTTTAGTGGAGTATTCCTGTGTGATCCCTAGCCTAACGACCACCAAACATTTTATTTAGTCCTTGTATTTAATAATAGGAGCCTCCCCATACCCAAGAAGAAGGGATTAGCTTTGTGACCATTGGTGAAAACCCATAATCTGCTAGTAACAAATTATTTCACCAACAATATTTCATTTGTAAGGATTTCTAATTGAACCATAACCATCTCAAGTTATATTTCCCATAATCAATTTAAAGCCAAGGATTAATTTCTACTATACTCATATGCAATTTTATATTACTATAAATCTTACTAACCTAAATTCTCAACCGTTGAGATGATGAAACTAACTGAAATAAATATCCTAAAAATGATAAACATAACTAAAAATAATTTTAATGAGTAATTAATTAGGTTCTCATATTGGCATCATACTCAACAAGATGGTTTTTCAATAATGTTTGGGATATACCAACATGACTTTATTTAATGAAGCTAGATCAAATAGGTTGAAATAATAGTATCTATTGTGAATAATCCATCATTGTATCTTGGCTTTATTTGTTAATAATATGAAATGATCTTCCCAAAATTATATTACAAATCCATATAGGTGTGATATCAAAAGTGATGTTTTCCTCTAATTGCTTAAATTTATACTAGAAATTGCACTATTTCTAGATGTGTGCACCATTTCCTTATTGAAGCCATCTAAGCAAGTAGCCCCATCAACATGATGATCTATATTACCGGGAATCGTTAGGCATGGAGATGAAATTTTCGAGATGATTCTTTTTGGATCAAAATGTCCATGATGAAATGGAGAGGTTTTCCTTTGACCCAAAAATTCATGTGAAAGAGAGGTGTGCATTCCTTCAAAGTGTTATTGGAAATAGAATTGGTATTAAATGAGAACTGTCTAGATCATTTTTGTACGTGGTTGTGGGATAGGGTGTATATTGTGTAAGAAAGGATTACTATGCACTAAAATTAAAATCATCATGGGTGTGTAGGTGCATCGATTGTCACCTTGATTCTTATTTATTTTTCTATGGTATAATGAGTAGGACACCTCTATTGTTGTGATTCCATATTAGGATGCTTTCCATTTTAATGCATGTTATAATTCTATGAAGGGTTTGAAATGGTGCATTTTTCATGGGATGGATCTTACATGACACTAGATGAAAAGGGGAAATTTTGATTCATATTTTAATTAGGCTCGACCTTAGTGTTTTTGTTTATATGTTTTATATGTTGCCCCTAGAGAGTTAAAATTTTAAAATTCTATCTTCACATGAATTCTAGGAAAGTATTTTTGATGTACTTTAGCACCTTATGTTGCTCCATGAGGTTGTAATATAGGTAAAAACATAGTCATGGAACTTGTTAATGTTGTGTTCCACGATTTCTACTTATAGTATCACAAATTCCATAAATTTTTGTATTTAGCCCCATAGTACTTAGGGGGAAATGATTTTTCAAAGCATTGACATAGGTGTCCTAAGTTTGGATGGGATTAAATTCTTTCTCGTGTTGTACATTCCATGTTTCCCACCATTAGAACACTAAATTACACTTTATTAAATTCTATGAAGGTTATATCATCCTCATCATCACGTTAATTTAATAGAGAATTGTCTCAAGATGAAAAATATACAAGTATCTAATGTTTTAGATTTAATATTTCCTTCAAACATTAGGATTTAAAGAGTCTCCTAGAACTTTAGAGAGTTTTACCACTGGTTCGTGGGTTACGAGAAAGATAATGTTGATTTTTAGTTGTGATGCATTATTAGCTCACAAAACTAGTCAAAGAGTTTAGTGCATGATGCACTTCTAAGGAATTTTTAGTGTGATTTTATGTCTATGAATACCTCATGTTGCTTCTAGGCATAAATTATTTTTATCTTAATGCGACGTTCATCTAATTAGACTTGAAACAATGTTGACTTGTTATCCTTCATTCTCGCTTTACGCTAGGATGTTTTTAGGCATAAGAAAGATCTATTACTTGATAACAATGATCGAAACAAGATGACTCACTACCATGTGTAGGGGATAAATCCACACTTGGAGATATGGTGTGAACTATAGAATGCATAATAAAGAATACACATATTAATCTACCAAAGACATTCTAAACAAGAAGAAGACATCTTGTAGGAAATAATTTTCTATTAAATATGAGAAATATGAAAATTCACATATGATTAAAATGAATCAATAAGAGTGAGAGTGCATTCTCTTATTATTAGAGGTGATGAATCTTTCTTGTTAATTTATTTAAGCTAATAAAAAATCCATAATTACATATTTGTTTGAAGGTTAGATACTTTGGGCATATTAATTGTCTCATATCAATTTTTGTACATATTATCTCGATTCTATATATGCATAGATTTCATATATGATAGATGCTCTAGTGAATTCCATTCATAACACACACACACACACACACACACACACACACACACACACACACACACACACACACACACACACACACACACACACACACACACACACACACACACACACACACACCAAAAACACGCGCATACAGGTGCATTGCACGCACACACACACACACCCACACACCCACACCCACCCCCACCCCACCCCCACCCCACCCCACCCCACACACACACACACACACACACACACACACGATAAGAAGGAGGTGGTTACAAATGAAACACTAACCAAAAATTCATATTACCTAGGGAAGTGATGAATTTGGTCTAATGTATGGAATGTTGAGAATATTCTATGACATGGTGTAGGCATGGAGTGTACCACTTACCATGTTGTGTGATAGAAGGATGTTGACAAGTGGATATCAGTCATAAAACTATGAAAACAAACAACATGAAAAGAAGAAAGCACACATGTATGAGTCTTGCAAGGGCATGACATGTTACAAAATGTTGTCAACAACCATACAAAACTATGTGAGGTAGGGAATGTGGTACTATGAAAATTGTGAAAACTATGATATGCTAGCGCAAGATTGTGGACCTGCAAGTTTTTGAAGCGGCGTGTGATGTGGATGGAATTGTGAGACACAATATGAACGAATGTACCAAAATAATTTACAAACGGTGGAAATTATTGGGTGGGTTGCAAGATTTTGAGGAGATGTGTAGTAGGTGGCGAGGAGCTATGTCGATGTTGTGAGGTAGGTCGCCACTCTATATGCATAATGCAAGGATGAGGACCACAAAGTATTTAAGAGAATTGTGGAGGCTTTCACAATTGTGACCTCTTCTAGGCATGATACAATGTTGTGCACATGTCAATCCCCATTCTAAAAGATGAAGCCAATATTCTAAAATTTACTAGTTATGGGGACACTATATTGTAATTCAAACCCTACTTTCCAATACTTTAATTATTCAAAATATTACAAAATATTTTATATTCTAAATAGCCCATTATATTTCTACATATATCTAAATTATATTTAACTATAACCATGGAACCACTCTCCATATTTACAATGTCATGTTAACAAAAACATGTGATTGAATATCATTGTACTATAAATTAACTCTTATAACGACTTAAACTCCTATAATGATTTTAAAAACAAAATCACATTTTAATCCAAAATTGTTACAATTATCTCATGGATTGTGAAAGCATAAAATATATTACTTAGATACATTGCATAATAATGTTTTGTAAGAAAGCTGATTATATTTCAACCTCATTAAAATTAACTTTAATTGAAGAAAACAATGGTGTACTATAAATTAACTCTTATAACAACTTAAACTCCTATAATGATTTTAAAAACAAAACCACATTTTAATCCAAAATTGTTACAATTATCTCATGGATTGTGAAAGCATGAAATATATTACTTAGATACATTGCATAGTCATGTTTTGTATGGAGGATGATTATATTTGAACCTCATTAAAATTAACTATAATTGAAGGAATCAACATTAAGCCCATCTTCTATCTTTAAACACCGTTTCTCTCACAATTCCCATATTGAAAAACATAATTGTCACTCCATAGTTACTTTTTACATTTTAAATTTATCTCCATAGTAACTAATTAATTAGAGTATGTTTGTTTGTTTGGCCTTTTTCTCTTTTTCTATAATTTCATAATTTTAATTTTTTAAATTTAAATAATTTTACTTTGAATATATTTCTATAATACATTTTAAAATTTCTTTTATAATTTCAAAGCCTTCATTCACTAATTCATTTTAAATAGAAGACACAATAATACGTATTGTCAATAAATATGACTCTTTAAACTTTAGACAATAAACATCACTTTTATATTGATGTGATTTCTCTAGTTCCTATATCAATACTGATTATTTTATGTTACTGCTTCTATTTTTAGTAGCCTTCTTGATTGCTTATATATTATATCATCAGCACTATTCAATATATATATTTTTAAAAACATACTTTGCATACTTGAAATTGTTCCCCCAATCTAGATATAAACTATGAAGTTATCCACATTGCATATGAACTTATGTACAGAACTATCCTTCTACAGATATGTTTCGTAAAAGTTAGCAGAAAAGTTTTCTGCCTCTTCAGACTTTCAGACGTGGCACGTGCATGCATGTGATTGCTTGTGGACACTATATAACGATCTGATGTGTACCATATCCTGCTCCTCTTACACTCATTATTTGATCATATTTCTATCACTTTCAAACGCAATCTCTTATTTTTAGCCGCTGGAACAAAATTATTGAATCAGCTAACTGTGAGAAATGATTGCAAGCATGGACAAAAGAAATTATTGAATCAGCTTGCTCCTGTTTTGTTTTGTTTTTGTTCATTTTTTTGTATTGAACAAAGGTAGTTATAAAGATTGAGCAGCCCAATGGAGGTTATTCATAGCAATGATAACAACCTAACAAAGCAGGTTGTAAAAACTTCCCACAATATACAAAATTGATACAATAAATAGAAATGGCACTGAGAAAAAGGATGAACGAATACAAAGTATTATCTCATAAAGTTCAATAGTCCTTGTGTTTGCAGTGACAATAATACAAACCTTTTCTTTCCAATGATTGAGTTGAAGTTGAATTATTTGTGCTTGCATTTTCTCTAGTTGGTGTGTGGCCTCTTTATTCTTTCTTAAGTGTCTGTATTTGAGAAAATAAAGATGCCATTTGAAAAAATATGTTAGAGTAAAGTCTTGAAATTTTAGATTAATGATAAAAATTATAACTAGAAAATATTGCTAAATATCTTATTTTCCATGGATGCAACAAGATAATGTCTAGCTGAATCAACAATCACATTAATTTTAAGGCCCATTCCAAATAAACCCTATTTCCAATGCAAATGGTGCTTAAATATTGCTAATAAATCTCTAAAAATTGTTGACCAATAACTCGAACATAAATGCAGTCCCAAAATAAGTGCTTCAAAATTTCATTTGACTGACAAAATGGACATTTACTTGTGTGAACAATCATTTATTTCAGTCTATCACTAATAGGGAAATTGTGATGTAAAATTTTCTAAGCCAATAATTGCACATCTAAATCAGCTTTAGATTTCCAAATTTGAGCACTTAATTTGGCCCACCACTTATGGCTAAATTTGCATTACCATTTAATATTCAATCAAGGAGTTAGGGACATTTTGGAAAGGAGAATGCCATAAATATTCTTCTAAGGGAAAGAATGAAAACAGATGTGAGGACAACCGACGCTAGTCTTTTAAAAAGTTACACGGAGTTGGAGTGCATATTTTGCTTGATCAATAAATTTCAGCTAGCTCCTATTCGAGATCACTGTTTATGTAGTGTGCCTGAAATTGAATATAAAAAGAAGATATGATAGCAATTTTGCATTATTTGAGAGTTCACATAAAATAATAGTATTGCTAACAATAGCCAAATTTCAAGACTTCCATGATAAAAAACAAAATAACAACACATTAAAAATTCAATAAAAAGGAAATGGAAGTAGTCCACTTCACCTAGTCTCCAAAGAAAATCAACGCCAAGAAAAGGGTTCGGTGGAAAGGTTTGAAAATATCATAGATCCAACAAGTAGGCGAGTTCGAGGAAGAAACCTTGAAAGGTGTGCTTGAACAATTCGAGACTATATGTGAAAAGGACACTACATAGAGAGAGAAAAATGGCATAGTTGAACTCAAGGGAAAACCTTGGTATATAAGGCACCATAGGAAATGGGATAATTTAAGATCTAATTTGGGAAACCAAATTCTATGCGAATGAGAAAGCAAACTAAAAGGATATAACTTTAAACTCCTTTGAGAATTCATGTTACATAGTACTAGTGAAAAACATGAAAAAAAAATTGATAGAGAAAGCCATGAGAGTAGCCCTAATAAGCCATGTCATAGTTCCAATGCCAATCTTTCCACCAAGCCCATGGTGGCTAGAGGCCATGTTTGTGAAGCATAACATCTAGCACGAGCTCATGAATTTCAAAAATAGAAGACACATCATAATGCATAAATTGGAACTTTTGTTGCAAGAGTGCTCGGGAATCCAATCTTGGGAGGAATCGGGTCTTGAACGGAATGGATGAATTTGTAAAACATCCAAAGAGATTTTATGTTATGATCCTCCACTAATGGGATGGAGAAGAAGAAATAAGGGACCACTAAATATTATAGTCATTAAATGAAAAAGCATTGTGAAAATCATCACTAATCCACTTGAGGTGTGGTTCAACAACTTTAAGGCCTTCCATATACTTTTTGGAAACAAATGACCCTTCAATTTAAATGGGAATTATGGTGATCAAGAGTGTGTGGAATCCAATATTATTCCAACAAGTCTTTCTATAAGGTACACTTTGGATGAAATACAACATGGTGTATAAGGATTTTCTAAGCTTCACATCCTTCTAGTTCCCACACCACCATTTAACATAGAGATCCATTCTTTGGAAATGGATATCAATAATACTCATACCACCTTTGTTATGTGGTAAGAAACAAACATCCTAGGTGACTCTAAGGAATCCCAAGATTTCTTGGAATTAGCCCATAAGAATTTATGCAATATTTTAAAGAGCTTGTCATGGCAAGCTTGGAGTGGGACCAACATGAATAATAGACATAGATGTGTGTGGTAGAAAGGATTTTGGTGCATACTTGAAATTTACGGGAAAAGTGGTAGGGGCTTGGAATCCGAGTGAGAAAGGGTTCATTTACAATATGGCTATTAATAAGTTTGGTCAATCATTCATGAAGATATATTCCATGAATTATATCCTTCCCTTCTTGACCAACAAGTAGATCATAAATAAAGTCCTTTGCAGATGGTAAATATTAAGCTAGATCTAAATGGTATCTCTAGAGAATGGAGTGAAAAAAATCCAAAAATTTCTTACTTGACTTCCATTAATGGTTAAGAAAGTGGATTCATCTACAAATAAAATTTGAACTAGAAAGGATTTTGGTGCATACTTGAAATTTACAAGAAAAGTGGTAGGGGCTTGGAATCCACGAGTGAGAAAGGGTTCATTTACAATATGGCTATTAATAAGTTTGGTCAATCATTCATGAAGATATATTCCATGAATTATATCCTTCCCTTCTTGACCAACAAGTAGATAAATAAATTCCTTAGCAGATGGTAAATATTAAGCTAGATTTAAACGGTATCTCTAGAGAATGGAGTGAAAAAATCCAAAAATTTCTTCTTGACTTCCATTAATGTTTAAGAAAGTGGATTTATCTACAAATAAAATTTGAACTATTGAGAGAAATAATTAACAAAAAATTGAGATCTTTAAGCATGGCGGGATGAAGGGCCACTCAATGCGATCATAAGCATTTTCAAATTGAAGCTTCAAGAATATTTCCTTTTTATTGAAAGTGTGATCCCACTCTACACCTTCTCATACAACAATACTTTTTCTAGAATGAACCTACTCCCGATGAACCCTATTTTTATGGCCAAATAATGATAGGAGGATACACTTTGGAGGCACAAAGAAAGAGTTTTGACAAGAATTTTTAAGAGACATTTGAAATTGTTATTAGATTCCAAATGGTAAGGAATTATGGATTACTTATTTTGGGAATAAAATTGATACTTCCTTAATTAATTATATTCCTAAGTGTTTTGTTTCTAAGGGATTCATTGAAAACTTGCAAGAGATTTGAGTTGATGAATTTCCAAGTATATTTATAAAACTCACAAGAGAATTCATTGAGACCACGAGATTCATCATTGGTCATGCTATGAAAAAAATTAAATTTCATTAAGAGTAAGAGGTGAGTCACACTTCTTATCGGTAGAGGGCATAAGCTTTCATGACACAACATCAAGGCATTCTTATACAACTTGGGATCTCTTAGCCATGAAATATTGTGCCTAGAATTTAACCAATTTATAATGGTAAAAAAATGCCATACATATTTTATGGAGGTTGATGAGGTTTTCATGTGCAATCTAAATGGAATTAATTTCTCATTATCCTTATTGAATATGAGAGATATGAAAAATCCTTTAGAATAATTTATCTACAAATTTTAGCCAATGAAGGCGACGCGGATTTGAGTTCCTGAGATTCATGCATGTCTAAAGTTTGAGTTTGTGTTTGAGTTGAGAAGCTAAAACTTGCAATGAAAAATTTAAGGCATCAAAATCCAACTATAGAGTGAATTTTTAAAATTATTTGGGTAAGATGCCATGATCCCTTTTTGGATTCATGCCACATGTTTACCATACTTGGCAGAGGAAAGAGGTAGTGTGTAGAATCATTTCATTCCACCACTTAATCTAGCTGTGTGCCACTAAAAAATGTGGCACTATGTTTTAAACCCTAGAAAGAAGTTTGATGGTGAAGAAATAGTTCAAAAGAGACATGTTTGAATATATTTGAGTGTGTGAGACCTTGAAATGATTAGTAGTCCAACATAACTCAAAAGTGATTACTGCTATAAATGGAAAGGACATATTCCAATTATGGACATGCAAAAAGATAAATTGTGTTGTTCATAAAGCATGATACTATCAACACTTTTAAGGACCATGCTTTCATTAGCTTTGAAATTATACTAAGTAAACTAATGATTATTTTGGAGGGATAAAAGTTGTCATTACCCAATAAGAGGGTTTGACAAGCGCTACCTATTTTAAAAATATTACCATGTTTTTCTCTGTGGCAGACCATAAAATGGAAGCAATCTTTTTTTTTTTTTTCATCATCGGGGCGTCCACCATATTAAATTCTCTAGAAATGATCAAATTAGCAAGTGCTAAGCTAAATCCACTAGCCAATTCCAAAAATTAGATCTATCGAACCATATTTAGAAACATACATATTACAAATTCCTAATGAATTGCTATTAATATCAAATATTACATTGGTCACCTAGTGGGAAGGTTCTTCTCTCGATGTTAGTATTAATGGAGAAAATATAGTAGAAATCAAAATGGGGCTCTGCCTCATCTATCATCATGTGAGGTGGATAAAGAAGATGAGTCTAGCGAGATACATTTAAAATCGGTCTAAACCACAAAAATAGTAACTTTAACCTCCAGTAAATAAATAAAATCTAAATGATAAAACTATTAACATACGAGAACACATATAGAAGTTTTATGAGGTATTTTTGAGTCCCCAAACATTCCAAAATAGAATATTCATGTGGATAAATCTTCCATATGAATTTTTCATTTTCCATCCTTCAAATCCATCCTAGAGTCTAAAAGTGCAAAGATGTTCCTCAAAATTGGTTTTTAATGTGAAGGAGAGAAATATTTTGCATGTTGACATGCCATTTATCCCCATCAACTTCTACAATATTTTTTTCTCCTCCACGAGGTAAAATTCATAAGTCTCATTGAGAAGGATCACTAGATATTTTTGGGTGTCATAGGTCTTAGTGATCTTCACGAGTGTCACAAAACTATCTTACTCCTCCAATTTCAAGTATGTTATTACGGGAAGGAAGTAGGGGTGCACATAAAACCTAGATAGAGCTCCATGCAAATGGGTAGGGATCTAACTATCTTGAAAGGAGGTTTCCCGGTGGGAAATTGATTGTGTAATGGAAAATGTGCGTGTGTATCTCCTCGAAGCTTCCATTTCCCCATGTCTTGATATCCATATGATTTTCTTGGTAATAGCTCAATATGGTCTAGTGGATGTATTATTTTCACTAGGCCGTTTCTTTGGTTCATTAGCGAGGTTCTAGAGAGACTACGTGTGAGAGTGCACATTGGAAAAATGGTAAGATTCGGCCTTAAATAGTTAAGTGTGGGTGCATGCGAAGATTGTGGGTCATACATTCACTATGCACGTGAGTTCATTTGTAAAACATAGTGGGTAATGAGTATCACCTTCAATCATAAATAGTTAGCAATTTAAAATGATTGCAAGCTTTAGTCCTAAACCTAATAGAGTTGTAAAAAATTGCAAAAGAGGATAAATGGAGTGAAGAAAGAGAAATGAACCTATGGTATGACAAAGACACATTTCCGGTTAGGAAATATAGATCTAAAAACTATACTTACACTCGGGAAAACATTCGCTCGATCAAGACATAAGTAGATGAAATATTTTAAGGAATTGTTTGTGGAAAAGAGGAGTGAAATTTCATTAGACACATAGGAAGCAAACACTAACTCCAAATAAAAATAAAATTATATATCTATTAATGAATAAACAAGATCTAATTCAACTATGTAGAAAGAGTGCACACAAAGATCAAACTTGGGATGAAACACAAATTAGAAACAAGAGAACTAAGGAAAATGCATTATTAAAACATTTAAAATATTATTTTTATAAGGATCCAACCATAACAGATCATTTTAGCTAGGTATTTATAGAAAAATCCATAGATTATTTGGGGACAATTACAATTATTACAATGAATGGCCTTAACCAATTGAATAATGTCAATATGATAAAATAGATACATGGTGGATACATAATATAATTAGATTGAATATTTCCTAGGTGATCTAGAAGTAAAACAAATTTGATCTTTAGTCTGGTTCGAGATACATTCAATGCTTTACGATGCATAGGGGTAGCTTGAAGTACAAATAAATCTTCATTAAATTCATACATACATGCTTTATGACATGGTGTGTTCAATGAGATTTTTCTAGCCTATTTTTTTTTAAAAAGTGGAAAATATTAGATTTTATTACAAGAATGTTAATATGTGGCGGTATGGTGTTAGAGATAGTGGATTGTTAAAAAATTTCGATGGGTTTTGTATTTTAGTGACCGGACACTATATGTCACCACACACTATGCACTTTCGGAATCATTGTATTTTGTGCACTCCTTTGGGAACTTTATGTGATGATGCCTTCAATTCCTACTAGGCACACGAAGAGGGAAAATTTAGTATTTTGAAAGGATATCAAACAATTAAAACATTAATAAATAATGTGTGGTGTGAATGTTAGGGTAGCACATGATTCCTTTTATGTATTTACACGCGTTTATCATGCACTCTTAATATTTCATATTTTGCACAATACAAATGATTTTTAATCGATATATGCATGTTTTCTTCCTTAGAACAATCTCTTACACTTCTTTGTAAAATATTTTATGTAGCATGAATACATGTTTTTCATGAAAACTGTCTAACATGCAAAATTGAAACTTTTGATCTTGACAACTAAGCCCACCTTTTGAAAACCTTTCTCGGTCGCTATGAACCCTTCCTCCGGCCAAATCTATCAGCTCACACAACCCCTCCCGAGTCTATGTCATCCTAATTTAGGCCAAGAGGAAATTTATAAGAATATTTTCAAGTTTGTTTCATGTGAAGGGATGAATGTCCAAGGTGATTGATGAATTCATTAAGATTCAAGGAATAATCACTACTCCTGGAGGCCTAAAACAATTTTTTGGCTATTTTACTGCTAGTAAACACCCTCAGGAAGCTTATCGAGAAGATTAAAATCATTTGAATGTGGTGTTGGTGAACATTGAATATTACCAAGGTATTTTAGGGAAATTATGTGAAGAAAATTGATGACGAAATAACTTATGCAACATCGGGTAATTTTGGGCACAAGGAACGAAGGCTCCAATGGTGTAAGTCAACTTGTCCAGGATGATTCCGGGAGTTCCATGAGGAGCTGGAATATCATCAAATACTAAATATAAATGTATTTTAACTATCCATGTTATGGAAACATCATTTTTCCTAAGTCTTCAAGATTTTTGTGATAGCTCAAGTCACTATTGTTGCTCCTCCATAGTGAAAGGGTAAATGGTGAAAAATTTAAAATTACAGTCAAAATTGGCTCCCAATAATAGATGGGATTATCTCAATAGGTGATTTGGAGTCAAAATCATATAATTTTTGACCCCAAAACATTATATCATGCTCCCGGGGTAGAAAAATCACTCATGGTGTCTGAAATGCACTCAACGGGTGACATTGGCATTCTAAAAACTCCTTTGGTGCACTTTTTCACTCATTGTGTCCTTCTTGTCCCCAAAAGGTGCAAAGGGGACACAAAATTATTAATTTCCTACAAATTTTATGTTTTTATCACTTAAAACTTGTGACTTAAGTGGTTAGGTGAGCACAAAGTCAAAATTTGACCACTTTTTCATGATAAAGACCCCATAGTCACACTTTTTCACTCATTGTTTCCTCCTTGTCCCCACTAAGGTGCATAGGGGACAATGGGGACAAAACATTGTGATCCCCCATCATTTGTAAATTTTGACACTCACCACCCACCACTTCTACACCTAGGTTGCACAATTTGACTTATGAACTTGCTCCACTTCTATGATGGTTGGACCCTCGATCCGTAAATTGGCCAAAAATATTTCTTGACCAACGGATCCTTATAAGAAACTTATTTTAATTTTGATTTTACCCTAAAATAAATCAACTTAAAAATGCAATGCACAAAAAATAACTAAAACAACACAAGATTTGATAACGGAGTTTGCGATTACCTACGTCTCCGGGTTCGCTAAATGTTGAACTAATTCATTATAACGATCCAACCTAAAAAAAAAATTAGAATCTAAATATTCATAGAGTCACTAGCTCCCAGAATAGTCACTAACACCTAGGACACTCCTATCCTCCCGTGGGAGCTTCTTTCGAGCACGCTTTAGAGCCCTAGAACTCTCTGTGAGCCACTGCGCAACATTGTTTCGGCCAAATCCATCGGTCAAATAGTTGCGATCACTTCTAGATCACTTTAAACTAGCTAAGCCATAATTATAGACTATCTTGCATGCTTAGGGTTTCACATTATTGAATTCTCATTGTTTATACATTACTATATTTTACCAATTGAATATCATTTGTTACATTAGTTACTCTAAAATTAGGATTTAATTCAATTTATATTAAATCGGGAAGGTGATGATCAACGAAACATGGCTAAAGCCATGTTTCACTTGGCCAAATGCAAATTAAACAAGATTTCTACAACTACAACTAGCCATAAGCATAGGTAAGTGGTTGATACCATGTCACACATGTGCTCAATTAACCAAACACCACCATGTGTCCCCATCGGTTTATAAATATGGACATATCCCATTATTTTTCACTTTTCTCAACATTATTTTCTGCACACCCAAACTTCTCTCCCTCCCTCCCTCCCTATCTATATTAACCATCAATGCCATATATCACAAGTTTTTAAATTTTTTGATGGAAGCCTTTTTTATCCGCAGATTTTATTTACACAACCAACATAGAGAGATGGATTTTCTTGCGACCAACATGGACACCAACTTGGATTTTGTTTTTAAATCCCAAACTCGAAACAGATCTTGGATGTCATTAACATTGTTCTAGGTTCTAATTATCTTAATCTTTGAAGGCACCCCCGAAAAAAATGATGAAATAGCCACAATTTTCATTGACAACTTACTCAAATTAAATCCCGACAAAAGGGGTGTAGTGGCGATTGGGATTTTCTTCATCGAGATATAAATATAGAAAAATTTGGATGTCATGCTTGAAATATTGATATTAAGTGGCCATGAATCATCCCTACTTTCCCCTTCTAGGGCTCTCTCACATGGATTAGTAACTATTTTTTCTTTCAAGACATTAGAGGATCACATGTTATATTGTTCTAATTTTTTTAGTAAATTAGTCAATTCTGCAATTCCGAGGACGCCATTGGATATAAAATACCCAAGTTGGATGTCTTGAAGGATCCACTTTCACTAGATGGGGATCGTCTCAATAACTCCCACATGGAGGCATCCAAGAAATAAAAATCTTACAAAACTAAACTTAAACAAGCATGAACTAAAAGTTTTAATGTTTCTAATAAAGATGATGCTTTTACTTCTACCATCTAGAAATGAATTTTTAGATATATTAAAATATAGTTCATTAGGTTATACCATTATAGATATCCCATAATGGGTTTATATATATATATATAATTTTTGCACTTAATGTTTCTTTTTTTTGAATTATTAATCGAAGGGAAAGGGACCTTCCACCCTTATTTACCTATCAAATATATATTAATACCATCTTTCTAACTTCTATGGTGCTTTTAGATTTTTCTCAAACATGAAAGAAAATTTTACACTCAATAATAAAATTACAAATAAAAATAAAGATAAGGAAATTATTTTGCAATAATGAACAAAAATATATAAGCATTGACGAGAATGCTCTCGCTTTAGGGTTTATGTTCTAGTCATACATTCATTTATGTCACTTTGTTACATACATCCATCACATGAGTCCCTTAAGGAAATTTGTGGGATTTTTGGTTTTTTTCTCATTAATTTTGTTGTGTGGGACTTTACTCCGCCCTTAGAGTGGCGTTTGGTCCTTTTAATGGCCTCCATGTCAACACCCCCATCTATTGATGCAAGACTTATTAATGATGTGGCTACTAACCATAGCTTCAAAGAAAGCTCATAAATTCATCCCGAAGGTATTCAACGAGGTAATGAGTCTGATACTCATGTTCCTGATGTTGTTCTTGATTTACCTGCTTTTGATAATGCTTGTAATTGGTTTGAAAATTACACATTGGTGGCATATTTTGTTGGTGAGCCCCCTGAGATCCTTTTGAAGCAATGGGTTCACAATCACTGGCAAAGCCATGGTGTGAAGCTCAAAGGCATCCAAAACCTTGGAAAGGGATTTTTCTTGTTTCGTTTTTCAAACCCTGAACATTGCAAGGCCATTGTTAACCATGGTCCTTGGTTTATCCGTAACTCATTGGTTGTTTTCTCTCACTGGACTTGAGAATTTCAAGTCTCGGAACATGCAAAACTTAAGGTCCCTATCTGGATTGAGTTTCCATGGTTACCTTTGCCTCTGTGGTCTTTTATAGGGGATCTTTTCAAACCCTTGGGATGCCTCATTTGTAATGAGCAACCCAATTTTTAATTCCCTCCCTCAACGCCATGTGTGTTTTGAAGTGGACCTTTCAAAATATCTTAAGGAATCACTTGATATCTAGGTTGGTGAAACCCACTTCATGCAAAGGGTTCTTTATATCAATCTTCTAAATACCTATTTTTGTTATCAGTCATCTGAGCACATGATTCTTGAATTTCATCTCATGTCCGACTCACGTCATGCTCCTATAGAAAAAACACATTCAAACCCTAAAATTTCATCTGACGGATGGAAAACTGTGACTAATAAAAAGGGTGTTTCAAAGGGCCTTACAAAACAATAGAATTATGTGTATCATCTTGTTGTCAACAATGGTGCTAGTGCCTCCATATCTCACCCAGCCAAATAGTTGGAAATTGCTAAGATAGACCCGCTTTATCTCTCGCTTACCTGTGGCCGCGTTGTTATTGTCTCTCACTTTTCCCGGAAAACCCTTTTCTTGAGGTTTTTGTGAAGTCCCACAAAGATAGAAAAACATGTTCTCGTAGCCCTTCCCCCATGGAGGATGGTGAGTATGTGCAAGATAAGTGAAGATTTTGGACCTTTGGAGAGCATTTGAGCTCGGTTCTCAACCAGACCTCTTTTTCTCCCAATCAATATGAAGTCTTCTTTGCATTGGACAGTGAGAGAAATATGAATTTAGATCTTTCTCAATGATTATGTACTCTTGGAATATCCGAGGACTTACTGAATTGACCCAACGTTATCTAGTCGGGGACATTTGTCATCGACTCTAGCAATATGAAAATTTTGTGTCTGCGAAGTTAACCTTTCTCGGATTTTTGTTACATTACGCACTCGTATTATTTGGTTATAGGCCATTTGTCACACCTCGAGTCATGAGAAGGGCCATGGTGGGGTTATGAATTTGATTTCTCCTAAAATTCCCAACATGTGATCTTATGGGGTTTAGACCCCACACATCATGTGGTATAGACTCTATTTGATTTTGACAGTCATATTTTTAGTCTAGCTAATATCTATGCCTCTAATAATGCAGGGGAAAGGGCTCTTTTTTTGCATTGGTTTGCGAGATTCTCTATTGGATGATGTATGGGTGGTGTGTGGTGAATTTAACATGATAGAGAGCCTAGAAGACAAGCGGGGTAGGCTACCAATGAGGTGGTGTGTGGGAGAGTGGGAATCCTAGTTTTACTTCAGGCATAAGTTGGGCCTTTTTTATTCTAATTTCCCTTTCTTGCCATCCTTCTTCAGCTCCTTGGTTTACTTGGTCCAATTTCTGGGATGGGTAGGATCATGTTGTTAAAAGGCTTGACCATGCTCTTATGCCCTCTCAATAATTTTTCTTCTTTGTTCATGTTTCGAGCCAGCCTATGGCTATGGCCAATCTTGCTCTGCTCTCATACCACTCTCATATATTTTCAATATTTCTTGGGCTCAACCTGTTAAGAAACTATAGACAATTTCTCAATTTTATCTCAATAATGCTCACCTCAAACATTCCCGGACTATGCCTCACATACAACACATTTGTAATCCGATCCCTTGACCCTCGAGTCATTTGGGTGGATTCAGTGGTGGAATGATGCCATTAAGTGTACTAGTATTTTTTGTGCACTTATGGTAAACAGAGCTTCCATTTTCAGGAAAAATGATCATGTAGCTACTTATCATGAGTTTGAAAGAATCTCACAAGAACTTGAGGCTTCTCCCTTCAACAAAAATTTACAGTTCAAGCTGCTGTTTGGAGACATAATCTTAAGGTTCATGAAGCTTATAATGATCGGGTATCTCAACTGCGTGCTTGACTACATTGGCTTAAGATTGGTGATAGATTTTCCAAAGAATTATTTTCCATGCTACATTCTAAGCACTCTCTAGATAGGATTGAAGCCATTTTTCATGATAATGTCAGACTATCTCCCTTACCTAATATCCTTTAGGCCTTTGTCCAACACTATCATGGAGTTTTTGCAGCTCAACCTGCCACTCCTGCTAGAGAGGAAGCTATTTTGAAATTTCTTCAGGTGGTTCCTTGTAAAGTCTCCCAATCTCAGAGGACTGCTTGTGATTACCTTCTTTCACTCTCTGATTTGAAGGAAGCTGCTTTTCAAATGGCAGCCAACAAGGCTCTTGGAGTTGATGGTTTTCCAGTGGAATTCTACCCTTTGGGACACGGTAGGTCTGGACCTCCACCATGTTTATTTGGAAGCTCTTGATTCCAATTCCTTGGGAACCTCATTAATCAAGGCAACATCAAGTTCATACCCAAAGCAGGGGATCCTGAAATCATCACCAACTGGAGACCCATCACTTTGCTTAATGTTTCTTATAAGATTATTGCTAAAGCTTTAGCTAACATGATTGCTAATCTCTTGCCTTTAATTGTTAGAAGTGAGCAAACTGGATTCATTAAGAACATATTTATTCTTGATAATATATTTTTGTTTGGGAAGGAATGGAATGGGCTCGTCAATCATCACAACAACACTATTTGTTAAAATTTATTTTGCTAAAGCTTATGACAAGATTGAGTGGTATTTCATTTTAGCCATGCTCTAGGATCTTAGATTTGGTCCTAGGTTTGTGTAGTCTGTTCAAATGCTTTTTCAGAATGTTGGGGATTGTATCACTATTAATGGGGCCCGATATTCTAGATTTTTTTCTTTCCAAGTCGATTCGACAAGGCTATCCTCTGGCTCCCTCCTTCTATGTGTTGGCTGTTAAAGGTTTGAATTATCTTTTTTCCCACAGAGCTTCTCAACAACTTATCAATGGTCATTTTTGATGATTATTTTCTCACTCTCTTGGAGGAAGAACAATCTATGTGTCAAAACCTTTGTATTGTTTATACATTTTTTGTCTTTCTTCAGGGTTTGCTATTCAATGGGAGAAAACCCAATGCTATAGGAAGTCTCAACTTCCCATGCCTAATTGGCTTGCAGAGATGAAGTGGAGTTGGATTGAGCCTGGTGTGTAGTTTAAATTCCTTGGGATCCCTTTTACCTTCCAAGCCACATCTGCTCATCTTTGGGCATATGTTGTTCAGAGAGTTGAATGTAAAATTTCTTATTGGATCTCTAAGCCTCTCTCTTTAGTAGGTAAGTTTCAAATCTACTCCAAAGTGCTAGCTACCACACATGTTTATTATTATTCTTGTTGGGCTCCTTCTATTGTTGCTTATGCCAAACTTGAGAAGGTGTTTTTGAAGCTCAAATGTGCACTTTTCCCAAATCACAAGAATATAGGATTTGAGACAACATGAGACTATCTCTAAGTTGTGGGACTCGAACTGAGATAGACCTCCAAAGAAGGTCGACTTCCTCTTCTTACCTCTACTACTAAAACTACTCCTAGAAATTGAAATGCAACTATCTAATCCTATTCTAAATTTCTAAGGGACCATGGTGAGGAAGATTTGCATAAACATAATTCCTAATATACAAAGGCGATAACACAAGAAAATAAGGGGATGAATACATTTAAATAAGGGGAAAGGGACGGGAATGATAATGAAGAGGAATGGATATGAGACATAAATCAAAAGAACTCCCAGAATCCACTTTCACGATACAAAACAAACAAAGATTCATAAAATGAAACATATAACACACTTGCAAATGAAATAAAGGCAAGGAGTGCAATAAAATAAGAACAAGGGCAGAATGAGCCACAAGATTAAATTTTATTGCACGAAATTACACATAGAAGCACTATTCTGATCGTGAGAGGAAGATGCAAGACATTCACTTTGAATAAATATCTAATACATGTGACCCTTAGTACATACATACGACACATGAGAGAAGCCTTATATTACAATATTTCCAAATTCTAAGAGTATCCAATGTTAAAATAAGGCATCGCTTTACAATATACATATAAAAAATTGTGGGAGGGAGAAAGAGAAGAAATTAGAGGGAAATTTGAATTCCTCAACCAATCCCAACCACATTCATTAATTTATCTTAGGGAATAGGGCATCACTCTTTTTATCCACTGTTACACACCTTCTTCAACTGAGTGCCCATACTTTGCATTTAATACTAGTGGTTGTGCCACCTAGAAATGTACTTTTACGTGCGTCTTTGGTGAAGTTTCCTTGAATCTTTCCCATTTTCCTCGATTTAACTCATGAAATCAGATTTGATTGCATAGAGAAAAACAAAATCTTATTGAATTTACAAAGATTTGATAATTGAATTGAGGACTAGTTGATTTCTAATTTCTATAAAGAATCATCATTTTACTTTATTACATGGCTTCTCCACTCAGTCTTGCGTGACTATTTAACATCCGTAGATCATTCCTATAAAATGTGGCCCCTTGGTCTCGTGGCTTTGAAAACATTCTACGGCATGCCCCAATGATGTGACTTACTTCCTTGTGATCCGTGGCCTACCTTTTACTATTTTCTTAGTCCGTGACACTATTTATAGTAGTGTGGCTTTGAATATCCACCCACATAGTCCTTTCTTCATTCCATAGAACTTTCTTCTTTCTGCGGTTCTATGTAGATCCTCCGTGGTAATTCTCCTCCATCCGTGACATGTTATAAGCCTCGGTGGATTATTCAAATTTGCCTCGAATATCCACCAAGTCTAACACTTGTGCAAGTTGCTTGAAGTTTTAAAGGGATGCAAATTGGGAAGCATTTTTGGTGAATCACAGAGGTCATATGCCTAATAGATGGATTATCAATAGCTTTAGGCATCCATTGGGCATGGGGTCAGATAATTGATTTAGTTAATTTACATTTGACTCCTTCCTAATAGCAATTGATCGTTAACACTTTGGATTTTGTTTTGACAACAACATTCTCTGAAAACATGGAACACTGTGTAATAAAATCCCCACGCAACAAAACATGTGCAAAGCACTTAGGGAAAAGAAACCTAAACTACCAACAGGATAATGTGCTAAAAGCACTTGGAGGAATTAGAAATCTAATCTACTATGTATAAGATACATGAAACTCTTAATGAGAGGGTTTGAGATAAATCCCATTTACTGGATTTGAAATGCATTCCCATCAAGATAAGAGAGCTCAAATGAATCATATACCTTACAAGCAATAATAATGTATGGTCCGCTCCAAATAGCATCAAATTTGGAGTGTCTTCCTAGTTTATCTTGATCCACGTCCCATTTTAAAACAAGATCTCCAACCTTGAAGGTATGATCTCTAGCCTTCTGTCAAACCATTTTTTGGTTGATGCCTGATGTTGTTCCATCTTGACCATGGTGGCATTCTTGTTTTCCTCTAGCTGCACCAATTCCACCATTCTAATTTCCCTTTGATCCATGCCTTCAAATTCAAGCTGTTGTGCTAATTCAAGTGAAGGAAACTCAAGTGACAAAGGAATTCTAGCTTTTTGCCATGCACCAATATTTAGGGAGAAATTCCAATGGTATTCTTTGTTCTTATCCTATCTTCCCAAAGAGCATTCTTCACTTTTGTATGCCACTGCCTTTTATTCATATCCATGGTTCTCTTCATGATTTTGATCAGATTTTTGTTAGTATATTCCGCCAATCCATTTCCTTGGGGGTAATAATTGGAGGAAGTCTTGAGATAAATCCCAAGTTAAAGATCCCAATTATAAATCTTTGATCCTAGGAAATATTTATAATTATTAAAAATGATGGTTTGAGGAGCGCCGAACCTTGTAACAATTTCTTCAAGAAATTCCAGGGATGATTGATTGATAGCTTCCTTGATGGCGTGGCTTGATCCACCGGTGAAGTAATGTCTGCTCCTGCAAGAACCCATCATTAACATGCACTAGATGGAGGATTGATCATCCCAATGAAGTCAAGAACCCACCGTACAAATGGTTTATCCACTTGAATTGGATGAAGAGGAAGGTTTCCAATCTTCTCTTTCTAGTAAAGAGAGCACACTCCTTACATTTCCTAACCCACTTGTTAGCATCCATGAACAACATAGGCCAAAAATAACCGATTTTATAATCTTGGGGTTGTAGCTTTAGCGAGAAATGTATGCCCTAGAAACCATCATGAAACTCGACAAGGATCCTATTACATTGTTCTCCTTCAATGCATCTGAGCAACACGCCATCAATGTTCCTTTTAAATAGTATGCCATCAATCAACACATATGGAAAATATTGCAACCTTAAATGCCACCTATTTTCTTTCACGAGACCAAAGGGATATATACTAGAGGAGAGGAATATTATTATTATCTTTAGCTTGACTATCTCGTAGCTATGTCTTCATTCTTCTCAGGTTCCGCATGACTCTCCTCTTCTAGGAATAAAGTATTCTCTAGGTCATTCTGCGCATCTTCAACCAACTGTCTACAAAGAGCATAGCCTCTCACCAATTTTGTGGCATTAATGGTCACATCATATTTCATAATTTTAGTTACCCATCTAGTTTGTTTCTCACTAATATCTATTCCCATAGTGAAATATCTAATCTTTGAGTTGTGATACTGGAACCTTTACTCGGCTAGCTACATCATTTTTAAAAACTTCTTGAAGGTGTGCATGATGGAAAACACTTGCTTCTTAATATGGCTATACTTAAGCGCATAATCCTTCGAGTTTAGCTAAAGAAGGCTACTGGTTACTCCAAGTCTTGATCATTTGGTTGGGTTAAAACCATGGCAATGCAAGAATCAGCTCCATACGTATATAAGATAAAATCTTTGGAGTAATCTGGATTAATCAACGTAGGATCCTGGGCTATTTATTGTTTGATCTTTTCAAAGATGTACTTTCCCTCTGCGCGGTCCATTTGGAATCCAAATCTTTTCGAGATTAAGTGAGAGTGGCCTTACTGCACCCACGAAGCCGGTATAAAGCACATAACAAAGTTAACCTTTCCAAGGAAAGACTACAAAGCTTTCTTGTGAGCTGGAAAGGAAAGAGAAAGGATGGTAGAGACTCTTTTTGGATCAATGGAAATGCCTTATTTAGAAACAACGTGCCCCAAAATATTACCTCTAGGGACTGCAAAATTACATTTCTTGGGGTTAAGAGATACCCCAAACTCCTGCATCTTTCAAATACCTTCTCAAGATGACTAATATGATATTTGTTATGCTTTGAGAAAACAATTATATCATCAAGATATACAAGGATAAACTGATTAATATATCCTTTGAAGGTAATATCCATTGCTCTTTGGAAGGTGGCACATACATTTAATAAACCAAAAGGCATTTTTTGATATGCATACATTCCCCATTTGGTGGTGAACGCAGTATTGTATTGATCCTGCTCCTTCACTTTTATTTGATTGAAGCCTAAAAATCCATCAAGCATTCTGCTAATCTCTCGATTAAACCAATGTCTAAAAAATATGCTCCTTTGAAGGTAAATGATAGTGACCCTTAAGAAAGGCCTTGTTTAGGTCCCTGAAGTCTACGCAGAGCCTGATTTCACCATTCTTTTTCTCGACTGGAAATTATTTTGCCACCCAAGTGGAGTACTTAATAGGAAAAATAATTTTAGCATTAATGAGTTTAGACAATTCTTTTCTCATTAGGGGCTCTATCTTGGGGTTTACTGGCCTTTGTTTTTACCTAGATCTCGTTTGATATATGGATCAAGATCGATAAAATGTTGGGCTACAATTGGATTGAACTCTTTTAAATCTTCATAGCCCATGAGAACACATCACTGAACTTTTGATATAAGGCAAAAAAAAATTCTTTTCATGTTCATCACATACCTTTCTAAGTAAAATTTCTTTTCCTGGCGTAATTGCAATAGGTTGGCAGTCTTCTTGTTTTTTTGCCATGCTCTTTTCTATACCTTTGAACTCATCATTTGGATTGAAAATTTGTTCTAGAGTGAGCAATATTTTTGGAAATTTATTTGTTTTAAGCTGAATAATTTGCTCACCATAGATTTCTTACAAATCAGACTGCATTTTTGAAGAAAATTCAGCTTCATTCTATATGAATTGAAATTTTTTTGTCACTATAAAATACTTGCTAGCTAGTTGCATTATCAAGTATGGATGGCCTGAAAACCATCTTGATATATTTTTTCTTGCCTTTAACCATGTCTTCTGTAGGTGAAAACTGAGATTTGAAGGCCGCCATTTGATCTTCTTCCTTGTTCAACTTTTGTAGTACAACTTGTAGGTTGAGAGCATCAAAACTCTCTAGAAAGTCCCAAAATCTATGTCTGTAGGCCTTCAATAGATTTTTATTTGTAGCACATCTTCCGTGGACTTGGTTAATGACTAGCTCAGTATCTCTAAAGATTTGCAACTTCTTGATCTTTCTTTTTCGCAATCAACAAGCCATGCACTAATGCCTCATATTCCACCACATTATTGGAACAAGAAAACTATAATCTGTGGGTGAAGAAGAAATTCTCTTTCTTTGGATAAATAAGCACAACACCCACTCCATCTCCATTTTTTCTTCTAGAATTGTCAAAATACATCCGCCATAATCTAGAGACTAGATCCTTATCTTCTTTGATTGCCGCGGGCACAACATATTCTTCTTACAAAACAAAATAGGTGCTAAGAAAAGTTTCAAAGGTTTTGAGTTCTTTATCATAAAGATCAAACTCATGATCCCTCTTTTCCCATTCATCTAGTAGTAAATCAGGCATTAGAGGAGGAGAAAGTTGTTCTTTTGAACTTGAAACTTGATCATGTTCTTCTTGTATTCAATAGTTTGATTGGATAAGGGAAGGTTCATATGACTCTATATGATAGGAAAAGATAGTCTCATCTTGGATCATGAATCTTGTGCCATATTTGGTCCTTACAAACATGTGAGTCTAATCTCAAGACAGATAACCCCCTACCTTAGTAGTAAAATCTCTAGACATGAAAATTGCAAACATGGGCGAGAAATCCTATGACTGATATATCATGGGTTATTGTGAGACTTGGGAAAGCATGGAGGGTTAACTCTAAATATTTAATCACTCCTAATACACCCACTATTGATCCATCAACTTGTAAGAATCCCCTAGACACAAGATTGTACTTGAGACCTAGGATGTCAGCAATTTTATTTGGCATTATAGAAGTACTAGCCCTTGAATCAATCATGCAATTATGAACCAAGTGTTTACCCACAATTACTGACATGTAAAAGGGTGGGGTTTTAACAATTTTACTTACTTGGTCCTCTTTTGCTTAGCAGACATGAACCACATCATGAGCTTTGTACACTCTGGATCTGCTAAAGGAATTTGCTTGAGGGATTCACATAGAAGATCTCGTTGAGATGGAATGGAAAGTGCATCCCACATTGAGATGTTGACATTAGTATTCTTCATTTTCTCAACTATGTTGAATGGGAGACCCACATATTTCTACATCTGCGTGGCATGCTACTTTCTTTCTTTTGTTGCGGCATTGTTTGAACATGCGGCTTTATTTGAACAACAACCTCCTTTTCCGTGGCAAGTTTATCAAGCACCGCAGATGCTTTGACACATTTTCTAATTTATTTCACAATTTTCCACACCCTTTTGTTTGTACTTCAGTTCACGACTTCTCGCTTATCTTGCCAATGTTATTTCCTTTCCTGCTGACATTGCTATGATCCATGGGAGTTGTAACCTGAGCTTCCAACATTATTTTCTTGTTCCGCGTATTGTCGGCAACATGCATGTGAGGTCTACCAAGATGTCGGACACTTTATTGAGTGCATAGAAATCCTCGGCTCCAAAAGACACGAGGTTGACATCCACGAAGCCTGTTGACCTTCATTGTCAACATTTAGTACTTCTAAAAGTGGTTCCTGTTGACTAGAAGATCCTTGAATCAAGTAATCTTGCAGATGCATTTCCGTTTCACATCCTAGTTGACCATGCAGTAAATTACATAGAAAACACCATTATGTCTCATGTGCCATATTATTCTGTGCTGGAACTAATGTGCGTCTCGAACTAGGAGCAGGGAGTGCTTGTGGAGGAGGAATTGTTTCCAATGGAAGAGGATCATTTGAATTTTCCATCTATTATTCTATTGGTATTGTGCATATATTTGATTAGACTATTAGTTTTTGTATGGATGATATCCTTGATTTGGAGATTGCCCTTGATTTTGATAGTTTTTGTATGACCAGGCTTGTTGTTTTTCTAGGGATATAAATTTGTTTTTCAAGTTTCTAATCAAAGATTTCATTTCCTCATCTTCCTTTTGTTGTGTAGGGGTTTGTGATGTGGAAGCAATGGGTTGTGGGTTTGGCTTGGGTATAGGAACAATGGAAGGCTGCATAACTTGTGGATATTTAGGGGATAATGGCATATGTGGCCTATGACCTAATTTTCCAACTTGAATTAAACAATTTTCATCCCTAATGGCCAATACATAAGTCATGGGTAAGGTTATTCCTCCGATTGTATCATAACAAAAATATTAGAGGTAAGCACTTTTAGAAAGTAAAGAAAGGAACTTTTTGTTGTAGGCACGAAAAGAAGCTGGAATTCTGTCCCAGGTTCTTTGGAATCTGAAATTGAAATCCACCATTTGTTCATTAGGTGCTATCTTGATTGTGGTCAACTGCTCCAAAAGAGACAATTTATCAACTCTTTCCCAAACTGATTGCAGATGAGGCTATGCACAACACGTTCCAATTCCTAATTGATCCTGTAGTTAAACTTCTAAACTATTGCAGAGCCTTTCCTTTAAGTGATGAAGCCAAAAGTTTTACTTCCAAATCCATTTAAGTAATCTCATGGATAACACAGACATTTGTAATGTTCTGAATGCAGTCAACTGGAGTAGTGTGATTTTCTCCAGTAAAATATAGAATATTCTTTAAATCTTCTACTGGGATAAGATTTTGGGCATTCAAGGAAAGTGAGTTGCTACCTGTGAAGTTTGAAAATGGATTTTCAGGTGGTGGCTATTGTTGATGAGCCATTTTTATGGGTCTAATATCTCTAGTGGACTGTAAGAAGGGCCTACCAGAAGGAGGTGTGGAGAGATTTCGATTTGGAGGAGATGGAGATCTTTGAATTTGTCTTCCTCTTCTCTGTTTGCTTAGAGATAACTACAAATACTCAAATATGCCTTCTTGTCTTTTTCTAGACCTTGTTTGGATCCTTCTCATGAATTAGGAACACGTTTGGATCACCAATACTGCTGAAAACCAGTTGATATTTTAAATGGAGTCGTCATGTGTTACTACAGAGCCTCCAAAGGCTAGAATTTCATCAAGATACACACCAAAACTTGATAAAACTTGGAAATATTGATTTCAATGTCCCACTGGGTATGCCAAAATTGTTGGAGCTCAAATGTGCACCCATCCTAGATCACAAGAATCTAGGGTTTGAGACAACATGGGACTGTCTCCAAGTTGTGGGACTTGAACTAAGACAAACCTCCGAAGAAGGCCGACTTCCTCTACTTACCTCTACTGCTAAAACTACTCCTAGAAATTAAAATGAAACTATCTAATCCTATTCTAACTTTCCAAGGGACTAGGGTGAGAAAGAGATGCATAAAAAATTTCATAATCTACAGAGGTGATAACACCAGAAAATAAGGGGATGAATACATTTAGATAAGGGGAAAGGGAAGGCAATGATAATGAAGAGGAATGGATATGAGACATAGATCAAAATCACTCCCAGAATCCACTTTCACGATACACAATAGAAAAAGATTCAGAAAATGAAACATACAACACACCTGCAAATGAAAGAAAGGCAAGGAGTGCAATAAAATAAGAACAAGGGCAGAACAAGCCACAAGATTAAATTTTATTGCTTGAAATTGTGCATAGACTATTACAATCGCGAGAGGAAGATGTGATCATTCACTAAATCAATATCTAAGGCATGTGACCCTTAGGACATACATGTAACACAAGAGAGAAGCCTTATATTAAAAGATTTCAAAATTCTTAGAGTATCCAATGTTAAAACAAGGCATCACTTTATAATATATAAAAAATCGTGGAGGGAGAAAGAGAATAAATTAGAGGGAAATTCAAATTCCTCAACCAATCCAAACCACCTTCATTAATTTCTCTTAGGGAATAGGCGTCACTCTGTTTATCCACTTTATTACATGCCTTCTTCAACTTAGCACCCATACTACATTTAATACTGGTGGTTGTGCCACTTGGAACTGCACTTTTTGCGTGCTGGAGAAGTTTCCTTGAATCTTTCCCATTTTCCTCGATTTGACTCATGAAATCAGATTTGATTGCATAGAGAACAAAAAAATCTTATTGAATTTACAAAGATTTGATAACTAAATTGAAGATCAAGTTGATTTCTAATTTCCACAAAGAATCATCATTTTACTTTATTACGCGACTTCTCCACTCAGTCTTGCATGACTATTTAACATCCACGGATCATTCCTTTGTATCGCGGAACCCTTGGTATATGTGGATTTGAAAACCTTTCATGGCTTTCCCCAATGATGTGAATTTATTCTTTGTGACCCGCGTCCCGCCTTTCACTATTGTCTTTGCCCGTAGCACTATTTATAGTAGCGTAACTTTGAATATCCACCCACATAGTCCTTTTTTCATTCTATCGAACTTTCTTCTTGCTACTGTTCTACGTAGATCCTCTGTGGTAATGCTCCTCTATCTGTGGTATGTTCAAAGCCTCTGCAACTTCTTCAAAATTTCCTATGAATATCTGCTAAGTCTAATGATTATGCAAGTTGCTCAAATTTTGTAAGGGATGCAAAATGGCTGGCAACAGTGCTTCGAGACTTCTTTTGGGCCAACACTTTGAAGGGCACAAGGGTTTTCATCAGTGGCTTGGGAAAGGCCTTAATTTCAATCTTTGATACTTTTTCCAAGATATCATTAAGGTTAAAGGTTCATTTATATTGTAGAGTATTTGGAAGGCCTAGGAGTTTCTCAAACCTAATCTGGTTTGGGTGGGTGATGGTTTCAGGTCTGGTCTTTCTATTAATTCCTTGTCTCTTTGGTGGTCCCCATGTTTTATTTTTAGGAAAAACCCATCACTTTAGCCCCCTGGTCTAAAGCTCTCAAATTGTTTAAAAAGGGAATTCAGTTCATTGGGGATTTATTCTCTAAAACATTACAGAGACTGGATTTCTTGGGATTCTATTGCTTTAAAATTTCAGCTTCTCCCTACTGATGTAGAGCCTATTTGACAATTGATTGAAGGTATTCTTGATGAGTATTTGCATAAAATTGGGCTTACCTCTCAGTGTTTTTGTGACATGACTGGAATTGGTCTCTGCTACACCTTTTCGCTATTACAAACCCTCCTTCGATTATTCTAGTTGGCTCTGTGATGTTTGTGGAGCCTATTTTCATGTTAGAGTGTGGTACACCTTCTATGTGTTACACTTGGATATTTTTACTACGTGGTCCCGCTCATTTGGTGAGCGGGTCGGGGGTTCGGGGGTGAAGCCCTAAGAAAATTTTCATGGGTGGTTTATTAACCCATGGGTAATGGGTAACCGTTATGGGCTGTTTTTGGGCCCATGGTTTTTGGTACCCATTGTTTTGATACCCATGGTTTTTTTCCCATGGTTTTGATACCCACGGTTTTGCCCATGGTTTTGATACCCACGATTTTGTATCAAATTGCTTAAGCAATTGTCTATTTATATGGTCTTATGCATATGATACATAGACAAGAAAATGTATTGCAGATGTGTTTTGAATTCGGTGTGAATTTTGTAGAGTTTGTTGAGCATAGCTCCAAACGGATCTGGGTATTGTATTGAGAGAGTGGAGGCTTGTAATAAAATTTGAGCAAGTGATTCTTGGTGGACATAGCCCAAATTGGGTGAACCACGTTAAATATTGTCTCTCTGTGTTGTGTTATTTATTCTACACTTTTATTTGAGATCTGTAATATTTTATGCATATTAGTTTCTATTGTTGCGATTCTGTAAGGGATTATTCCACATATTTTATCTCTTATTTCCTAACAGCTCCTAGAGTGATTGATTTTACCACACTTAATAAACATTGGTGCCTTTCCTCTTCGGCCTTTGTTTGGACTCGACATTTTCAGAGGGTTTAGTCTACTAATGTTGAGCCCAAAAAAGCCCATTTTTATGGTGCATTTTTCATTAAGGCCTTGCATACGGGAACTCGCTCATTCATCCGGGGTTTGATCTTATCTTTATGTTTCTGTGGCCAAAAACTATCAAGCATAGTTTTTGGTTTTTCCTTGGGTAAAAATGACTTGGAGATGGATTCATACCCTTTTCCAACCTTTCTCTCTAGATTTTTTTCTCTGGAAAATGGATCTTTTGGGGGACTTGGCCATGCTACCTACAATTTAGGAAAAAATTTGGCACATCTTTAGAATTAAAATATTATTCACTCTATAGAAAGAGTAGTAAAATAATGTTGTTTTTAATAGTGCTACACTTGATTGTGATTTCTATAGTAATAATAAAGTGGTTTTGACTTCTAATGTCATGTTTCGATTCAAAATAATGCCAAAGGTCAGGTTTGAGGTGGAGCATCTCTAATGCTTCCTCGAGCACCTGAGGCTCGATCCTTGTCTTTTTAGTTAGGTTCCCCAAGATGCGCCCGCGCCATCAATTACCTTCATTGCGTCGTTGTTCACCATCTTTCCTCGCCACTCTCCACTACCTTTCACTGCTGGGGCAAGCTCATCACCACCTCAGAGAGTCTTTCTCCTCGGTGGAGTTCTCCCGATCTTCGTCGCCTTCACTCGTGCTTCCTTTAACGGTGGCTCTGGTTGGTTTTCTCCTCGTCGGGAAAGTATCCTCGCCTCCGGCTATTTCTCCCACTCATCCCGATGAAAATTATATTGATAAACAAGATAATGGATGGGATGGGTGGGATCCCATTTCTGATGAGGCTCACCCCTCTGGTTTAGGTTGGGGTGACAAGCCTAATAGTCCCCCTCCCCCGCCACCTGCTTCCATGTTTGCGGCTACTTTGCTTAACTATGATATATTTTTTTGGTTGAAATCCACACTGTTTATGTAGTTTTTTTGGTGCCATGGCTTGTCTCTCTCAAGGATTCTTTTAGCTCGATGTGACTTTTGGCATTCGGGGTGTGACTTTCCACCCATTTTTGTACTAATGGTGTTGTATATATTGTTCTATTAATATAAAAGGGTTCTTTTATATATATATATATATATATATATATATATATATATATATATATGTACACACTAATGGGGTATCATTACCTTTTTTAGAATAATAGGTTCAATTAATGGATATTTATCCACCCAATCATGCTCAAAATACCTTCCAGTTGTTCATATGCTTATCTTCCTTCACTCAAATTTCTTATTATTTTCAACTAAAATTGGTGTTTGATGAGTATAAAAATATTCTATTAGTTACATCTCATCATCAATAATGTCCTTTATTCTCCTCTTCCTTTGCACATGATTTTGAATTGAATTTACTGACTAAAGTTTGTGTTTGATGTGAAGTAGAAATGCCATCTTATAGTTGCATCTCATAATTAATATTTTCATCCAGTGGAGGCACACGATAAAGATTTGTCCTCTAGTGGAGACATGCCATCATCAATGACATTATGAATTAGTGACATGTTGTTGTGATTAATTCTTTCAGTGTGTTCTGCATGAAAAGGATTTTTGTATTATTGAACCTAAATATGAATACAAATATAGTTAATCATTTAGTATGTGTATTTGGTGTGAATGATAATTATGTTGATATTTTTATAGCTCTCTAAAATAAGATAATAACGTTATTTTTTAAAATATTGGTCGAACCACTTACCAAAATTCATTAGATCAAATTAGAGTGAGTAGTCATAGAATTCTGAGAAAATCTAGGAAACACCTATGATCGATTGCAAAATTATGTAAATTGTAGACAATCTACATCTATGTAGTCGAACAACTACATCATATGGCCACGCGTCAAATTTAAAAGTGATCATCTCAATTACGGCTAAGTACACATGGTTATTATATAGAAGGATGACTATTATGCATCGAGTGGGGAAGAAATAGAATTTTAAAAGATCTAATTTTTTTCCTTAGTGTTCCTAAGTCTTATATAGTATATAGGTTGGCGGTTGTTGCCTAGTTTAAGTTTCGAGGTAAGCGTGATATACTTTCATAACTATGGAATTTATTTTAAATTGTAGGTGATATGGCACAAAAAAGTAGCTTGCATCCTAATAATTGAGGTGAAATGTTATTATATACTACTCCTTAAAATTGCCAAATGTCAATTTGAAAAGCTGGAATATTTGTGAATTAACAAAAAAATGCTTAAAATTTTTCCTTGGTAGTAAGTTAAATTGACCTCCAATTACCAAAATTAGATATGTTAGCACCATCTTTAGAAACATACATATTGAAAATTCCTAATGAACAACCATTAATATCAAATATCACTTTGATCGTTGGGTGGGAAGGATCTTCTACTAATGCTAGAATTAATGAAAAAAATATGGTATTAATCAAAATGGAGGCTCCACCTCATTTGTCATCATGTGAGGTGGATAAAGAGTTAGTTTCTATAGAAATACATTCCAAAACAGTCTATAAAACAAAACTAGTAAATTTAACCTCTTATAAATATATAATATCTAAATGATAAAACCGCTAACATGTAGAGAAAATAGAGATTTTTGTGGGTCTTTGTGAGCCTTTGAAAATTCCAAGAGAGAATATTCATGTGCGAGAAATCATCCATATTAATTTTTCCTTGTCCATCCTTGAAATTCATCATAGAGCCTAAAGTGTAATGATGTTCCTCAAAATTGGTTTTAATGTGAAGGAGAGAAAGAGTCTTTCATGATGGCATGATGTTTGGCCATGTCAATGTCCACGGAGTTTTGTAGTCTACATGAGGTGGAATACAAGGGTGCCTCGAGAAGGAGAAATAAATATTTTACGTACTCCAAAGGTCCCTTTGGAAATAATGGTATTGTGAGAAGCTTGGATTCTCCCAGGGTACATGATAGGTAACATCAATGGAAATTGATTGAACAACATGGCTGGTGGGTTTGAATTATTAGGAAATTAAGAGTAGCGGAACAACTTCCTACGCTAATCTTGAGGAGAGATATTATGCAAAACTTTCAACATAATAAAACAGTTACAAAAATCTCAACAACACATTCATAACAAGAAAATAAACAATTAACACAAACACCAGATATACGTGGGGAAAATCCTTTTGGATAAAAAACCCCACACTCCAAAATCCCACTCAATGTATTTCAAATCTAATAACAAGATTACATACACTTGCAGAGCAAGTTTCTTACTGAGTATCACTAGAAACAATTCTAGGAGGATTCCAACATTAGAGTACTTGCTAAACTCACCACACCAATTGATTCTCCAAGCCTTCAATTTATAGACCTCCTGTTATACAAGAAACCATCTATGGTTTACAAAACCATGCGCAAAACATCTCATGAGGTGGACTGCATTACAGATCAAGATTTCGAGTCTAAAATTAGGATCTCACGTCAACAATATTCTCCCCTATTTTTGACCCTTAAAGATGACATACAATATATCATAATATCTCTAAAAATAGCCCTTCCATGATATACTATCATATGGGAATATTTTGGCAACTCATATTTCTATTTTTAGTGAAACAATAATGTGAAACGGCTATAGAAAAATATTAAATGAATAAACCAAACAAGGTTGAGACACCTTATTTCCAACAATCTCCCACTTGTCAAATACCTTGTAAGGGCCAAGGGAAAGATACCATAATGGATCAACTGCTAGGGGCCGAGAGGCCCATAGACTCGAAACACCACCTAAATTTTGTTGTGCTCATAGGATTAGTTAATGCATATGCAACATTTGCAACTATCTCTACCTTTTTCAGATTCACCCTGCCATCCTCGACCATATCTCTCATGAAGTGATATTGAACATCATTGTGTTTGGTCTGGCATGAAAAGTAAGGTTCTTCACAAGGTATATTGCACTCTTTGAATCATCACAAATACATCAGAATCGCACCACCTGTTTCAATCCAATATCTAAACACAAACACTTTAGCCAAATGGCTTCTTTACATGCATGAGTGGCTGTCATGTACTCTACCTCAGTAGTGGATAAAGAAACCACGACTTGTTGGTTGCTCATCAACTGATTACAACACCATTAAGAGTAAACATATATGCACCGGTGGATCTTCTACTATCGACATCGGCGCCCAATCAAATCCACAAAACCATGAATACCTAGGGAATGCTTTGATCTCCCTGCCATGAAAAAAATATAGAGTACTACGATATACCACGTAAATATCTGAAGACCCTCTTAACTGCATCCCAATGCACTCTTCCAGGATTAGACATAAAACGAGAAAGAACTCCCACTGCTTGGGCAATGTCTGGTCTTGTATAGACCATAGCATACATTAAGCTTCCAACTACACTCTGGTAAGGCACTCTGCTCATGTCTTCCATCTCCAATGGGGATGAAGGACATTGTGAAATGGAGAGCTTCGTTCCCAAAGTAACAGGAACACAAAGTGGTTTACAATCCTGCATGTTGAACCTTTGTAAAACAGAACAAACATACTTACTCTGGCCAAGCCATAGCTTTCTATTCTCATGATCTCTTCTAATCTCCATCCCAAGTATGTGTTTTTATACACAAAGATATTTCATTTCAAATTTCGTAGAGATGAGATTTAAATTCTACAATCAAACCTCTTCCTTTCCCAATAAACAACATGTCATCAAGATATAAAGTAATTACCGAAACAATAACCATCGATTTAAAATATACACAGTGATCAAATTTAGACCGCATAAACCCCAAACTTAACACATATGAATCAAACTTTTGGTACCACATCCTAGGAATTTGTTTAAGGCCATACAAGGATTTTTTTAAGTTCCAAACCATATTACTTTTACCTTTCACCATGTAGTGCTCTGTTTGTGACATACAAATTTCTTCCTCCAAATCACCATGAAGGAAAGCAGTTTTCACATCCATTTTTCAACCTCTAGGTCATAAGCTAATGCAATAGATAATAAAAACTGAATGGATGTCATTTTAGAAACAAGAGAGAATATCTCACCATAATCAATACCCTCAACTTGAGAGTAACCCTCACGCAACCAATCGTGCCTTATACTTTTCAACATTTCCATCTGAACCAATATTTTTCTTAAACACCCATTTACATGTAATATATTTCCGACCTTTAGGAAATGGTACAATGTCCCATGTATCATTCTTTGTAAGGGATTTCATATCTTCATCTATGGCTATTTTCCAGGACTTTGCATCATTCATACTTAAGGCCTCTTGTATAGATCTCGGTTCATCAATGTTAGTACTCAAAGAAAATATACACTTCCAATCATCAGGAGAATACCCATACCTTTCAGGTGGTTTCCTTTTCCTTGTAGACTTTCGAACAAGCTGAGGTGGAGATTCTTCCACTTCTTCCTCCTCTTCTTCCTCTTTTGAAGATTCAGAGCTTGGTGAGATCTCCTCAACTTCTTGTCTATTTTGGGGTCTCGATTCAATTTTCTCAGGTGTAGAAGGAAGTTGAACCACATCCTTTTTTTGTTCATTTTCTTTATGTTTTTCGGCTGAAAATTAACAGGGAAATATTTAATCTCTCTAAAAATAACACTTCTAGAGTATATTACCTTTTGCGCAACAGATCCCAAAGCTTGTATCATTTCACACCATAGTTGTATCCGATGAAGATACATTTGACAGCCTTAGAATCCAACTTTGTTCTCTTCTCCTTAGGCACATGTGCATATGCCTCATAGCCAAAAACTCTCAGATGTCTAATTGAAGGATTTTTCCCTGACCACGCCTCCATTGGTGTTTTATCAACAAGCACTGATGTAGGAGATCTATTTATCAAATAACAAGCAGTGGTAACAACTTCAGCCCAAAACCTCTTTTCTAGACCAGCTCCAATCAACATGCTCCTAGCCTTCTCCATCAACGTTTTGTTCATTCTTTCTGCAACTCCATTCTACTCCGAGAGAATACAAAGTTGTCTTTTGTCTTTTAATCCCGCAATCTGCACAAAATTTGTCAAAGTCTACAGAATAGTACTCACCGCCATTATCAGATCTCAAACACTTAATTTTCTTCCCAGTTTGAGTTTCAACCATAGCCTTAAATTCCTTGAAACGACTAAAAACTTCAGATTTACTCTTTAAAAAATATACCCATGTTCTCCTACTAAAATCATCAATGAAAGTAACATAATAAACTGATTTAGCAATAGAAGCAACCTTAACAGGACCAAATACATATGAATGGATTAGATCCAAGATACATGAAGACTTATGAGTAGATGAGTAAAAAGCGAAAACGGTTCTGTTTCCCATAAATACAATGCTCACATAAATCAAATTCCAGTTACAATCATTCAACCCCTCAACAAGGTTCTTATTTTTCAGGATTTTAAACCCTTCTCTCCAATGTGGCCAAGCCTTTGGTGCCATACCATGGTCTTCTCTATAGGTAATTTTGATTCGATGACAGAGCACCCTTGGGTACACATAAGCCAAAACCATCTGCAAAGGAGGAAACTATACGATGGAAAAGTGACAAGCGAGCATGGGAATCTACAAGTAACTCTTCCTCGCACCCGACCTCCCAAGGTCGTGCCGAGATAGCCGGTGGGGATGGAATATACATGGGGTATAGGCGAACTAGTTAGGTAATCGTATGTCTTCGACACGCACTAATGGAATTTGTGAATCTAAGGCAAAGAAGGCCCTCCTAACCTGAATTGGTGTGATAGATCGTTCGGTGAGGATGGCTGCTCGAAGGCTCCAATCAATATCGAGCTCTAGCGTAATCCGATCTATAGGTTGTGGGATATGTGGAAAATGACCTAGGATTGTTTTGTGTATGTCTCCAGATAGGGTCATAAGATGGATGATGGATATACAGTGGATTCTATGGGTGATTCTCTAGTCTAGTCCAAAAATCCTTAGCTTGGTTAGTTGTTATATCTAATAAGGATAACTGTGCGATAATGTTTGGTGGAAGTGGAGAGGACCTAAATACTAGTGTGCGTAAGCCAGCATCAACGTCTGATTGACTTGTGGGCTTGTTGGGTTGTGGGATCTATGGATCACATCTGTAAGTTCTTGGTTTTCAAGGTCCTCCTATGGTCATATGCGGAATTAATTCCTAATCCCTAGTATCCAGTAGTTGTATGCCTTTTCGGCCTCTATATTTAGAATTAACATTGTGTAATCTTCTCGGAGTATCTTACGAGGCGTTCTTGTACCTGAATTCTTAAGCTAGTGTCTATATCAGTGAGAATGTCTCCTGTGTTTGGTTGTGGGACCAAAGGATCACAACCGAATGTTTTCTCTCTTTTCAAGCCCTTCTACACGTCATGTGGATATTTATCTAGGGTAATCTGTAGTTTGGCTAGTTTGACAAAAACATGTGTGCTTGGTCGTCTTCTATGTTTAACCGTCTTAACTGTGAGCTGATTTGTTGTAGGTCTATTGTTGTTCGGAAGACTTGGATTATAATATTTTGATCTATATCAGTTATTTCTATGATAAGATTGGGTTGAGGGATGATTGGCTCGAATACGTATTCTCTGGGCTCCCTAGGTCCCGTGATTGTCATGCAAAAGGAAATGATATAAATCTAACTAATGACAGAATAAACTAACTACACAAGATATATCTACGTATATTCCTCTATTTTGTATTTTTGATAAACTATTGAACATAATTAAAAGAGAAATTATTTAATATATCTAGAAATTGACAACTAAACTAATAGCAAAATTAAAACAAACAAAGCGATCAAGTATGGCTACTTGCATATGCAGTTGTAAATCTATTCTAAATAACTGAATAACTGATCTAATCTATTTGAAAGACTCTCAATCCTACCTCAGAAGTGAGGAGTGAATCATAGCTTCTCAGAAACTATCAATCCCCACGACTTCCTCGGCAATATTGAAAGTGAGATTAAGCTGAAATGAAATGATTAACTACTCTATTTGATATGTTTTAACTAGAACTTTTGATAGCTTGACCTGGATTTTGCGAGCAATGGTGGTGAATCCGGTTGTGTGTGGATTTTCCCCTCGGTGTGGTCTCCTCGTTTTTTCGTGTTCATGTGAATCTAGAAAAGCGTGTGATGTCAACATCAGCAATGGTGAAGTTGGTATCGAAATAATGGTAGCTTAGGATGCAGACTGAATACAATACGAGTAGGAGAGGGATAGCGCAAGAGAACAAAGCTTGGCTTATGTAATTCCTAGCGGGATTTATTGCGAGTCATGCAACACAAAACATCCAGAACCTAAAACTATCCTTTTTGATGAACAAAACCTGCAACTTTAATGGCTTCTGACTAAAAATGGAACTGTCTTACTCTAATTGATTGCATGAAATGGTAAGAACACTAGCACAAGAAGATTATGTGGCTTCCTAACAACAAAACAACACTAACTATGCATGCAACAAATAAAACTATGAATTCCTAAGCAAAACTGAAATACTAAGCTATTGAAATGAGAAAATGAGAGGCAAATTTGAGGGGCCATTTTCTTGAGCACAAGCTAGCTATTTATAGAATTCCCATTTACCCAAAGGTGAAAACCAAATTGAACTCTTTAACCATAAACAATGCAAAAACACTATTCTAGGGAACCAGAATCATAAATACAAGCAAAGGCGGTGAAAAAAGCTGGTAAATGTTGAAATTTTACATGAGTCGCGTTAAAAAGAACATTCTAGAAAATGCGTGAAGGACCGCCACCCAGGCAGGGCGGTGGTTTCGTAACTGAAGACCAAAACACAAAGAAAAGAGGGGAGAAGAGAAAAACAAAGCATGCAGGGGCTAAGCGGGACATGCGAGATGTTAATGCATACTTGGAGAGATTTTCTAGATCCCAAACACCTTACGAGGAGACCTGTATCATCATTGGGGTACGTGTAATGTTGTTCCGGCGGTGCAGTACCCTACAATTTTGGGTACGTACATATTGCCCCCTCGGAGAAGCATTTTAGCCATGAAGAGGCGTAAAACGGTGGGTCCGAGTATGGCGGTCCCAAAATGGGAAGTTAGAAATTATACCTGATGTGCCCGCGTGTCCCAAAATGGGAAGTTAGAAATTATACCTGATGTGCCCGCGTGTCGAAACGATGTCATCCAAAATTCCCGTTACTCCGCAAAATAAAAAGAGGACTCAAGTGCGAGATAGACAAAATGAATTAAAGAATAAATACTAAAATAATATGAATGAGGATGTACCATTTGCGCGGGGATAAGAACTTACCTCCGTCGGCGCTCCAAACTCTGTAAAAAGGGCATTCAAAACAAGTCAAGATGCTATATATGTAAAAGTGGGCCCATTTTCCTATTCATTTGCGCGTGTCGATTTGATTGATTTTGAGCTCTGGGACCCACGGTGATGGTTTTTGACGAGTATAGTCAAAACGTTCGTGATGAGATAGTGATCATGCCTCCGCGAGTGGAACATTCACCCACGAGATCACAGGTTAGTTTTTCTTGATTTAATGTTTTTACACCCTAATGTAAAAATGAGGAATTTTTATCATGGGGGATTATTTTTGAAAATGTCGGTTTAATAGGGTCATTTAGGGGGGGTGCCTAATGGGTAGGCCTTGTTTTAGCCAAAATGGTCTTTGTTTTGTGTTTTCGATTGTTTTTAGGGCACGTGACCCACGCAGAAATTTAGGACACGATTGTCAGCTCGATCGGGCGGCGGTTATAGGACCGCCGCCTTTAAGGTGGCAGTTACGGAACCGCCACCCCGCTCGGGAGGCAATCCTTCACTGAAAAGCCAAAATAATACTTGTTTGAATTTGTTTTTGTGTTTCTAGCATTCTTATATGTTTTAATGATTTTTCTAATGTCATTTGAATACTAACTTACTCCTTTTTGCATGTTTTTGGGTGTATGCAGGCGAAGGAGGAGTATATCAAATGGAGCAGAGAGAGAGAGTGTGATTGGCTTCTAGCAGTGTTGGATGCACTTTCTCAGGTTAAGTAGGATACGCTTCAGAGGGCCGGTATATTGCGTATATCAAGGGTCCCGCATGTTGCACCTTCTAGTCCCATACTTTGTGACTTGTTTTCATATTGGGATGCTGATCATAACACTTTCTAATTTCCGAGTCGGGGTGAGTGGACCATTACTTTTGAGGATTTTACCATATCTTGGGGTCTTGATTATCGGGAGACGACTCACACTTGAGACAGCAGGGTCACGGGCTCAGATAGCACAATGGGCTTCATACATGGGAGACGCAGTTATCTCCACTGGTTCGAAGAAGGGGGTGAGGGTCTGATCTATTCCTAGCCTGCCTATCCCCTTGATTCATTAGGCCATTATGGGGATCCTTGCCTCGAGATTGATCGGGGATAAGGGAGGAGACACTTTACTTTATTGCTGGTCCCCCATTATTGCACAGATTGAGGGACATGGCCAGATTTATGCTTGGGGAGCTAACATTCTTGGGACCACCTATCATGATTTGTACTGGGTGGTTCACTTACAGGGGCAGTCATTGAGCCATCTGACCCTAGTTATGAGCTGGGTCTACGAGTGTTTCATCCCTTATGGGAGAGGTGTAGAGGTGGCGGATCCCGGAGCCATGAGAGTAGCCAAATTGATAGATATGTCGGTGTTTAGAGCACCCCACCAACTAGTCACCTCCTTGACCACTGATGATATGGAGGCCACACCTTATCAGGCCATGGAAGGGTTATGGGGCGAGGAGGCTCTTACTTTGATCTCTTTCTCTACCACAGGGTAGCTTGTGGATATGACGGGAAGGTGGAGACACACCCTTTTGGTCGAGTGCCTCAGCAATTTGGCCTTCCTTACGTCGGTATGCTTCCCCTAGTGGTGCCAATATTCAGATCAGTTTGGGAGGCTAGGGGAGATTCTAGAGGCCGAGGTTGGACTGTTGTTACTCCTAGTTTACCCATTGCAGCTAGGCGGGTAGTACGCGCTCGAGGGAGAGCCGATGCTCCTCAGGAACCCTTACTTCAGATTGCCGCCGGTCCTGCCCATAGTAGTGACGACCCCATTGATATAGACTCTGAGTCTGAGGAGTTCACAGGGGGAGAGACAGAGGAGGAGATCGAGGCTGAGGTCAGCGAGTTGGGTGAGGAGGAGGACAACAATCTTGAGTGGCATGATACTCAGGATATCTTACAGGCGAGAGAGGGCAGAGTAGAGTGTGGAGAGGGTGACTCTAGTTTCAGAGGATCCACTTTCTCAGGGCTTGGGTGGAGAGGATGAGTCCATAGTAGGACATTATGTGGCCCCAGGAATAGGAGGAGGACACCGGTCCAATGACGACATCTGTGGTAGGCACTGCGGCCCTGGGATCCCTCTTGGAGGCCCAGAGATCCGAGTGAGTTATCATCCTTCTCTTAATGTTTATTTCTAGTTAGGATTGCCTTAGTTGCTATCTCTCCTTTTGTTTACTTTTGTTTTTATCTTTTGATTATTTCTAATTTGCTTTTCTCCTTTGCTTACAGAGACTGCCGATGAGTGGCGAGACCTGATTCGTTGGGTATGTACTGATACCCTGATGATCCCCATGGAGAAGACTCACGCCGAGCTATCCGTGGATGTAGGGGAGCCTTCAGCAGCCGGTAGGCATACCGACGTTTTTTCCCTATCTGGCATGTGGCCAGGATAGTGACTACCCTCCGTCTTGAGTTGGTAGGATACAAGATAGTAGAGCACCTGATGAGGAGTCACTCTCATAGCGAGGCCACAACTATTCCTCGGGACCATGAGCCCTCAGTGCATTATAGCGCCGACGTAGCTGGAGTCCTAGACGTGGTCGTGCACCTTTATAGGGATCTCATAGGGGTTGAGAGGCTGCTTGGCTCTCGTAGATTGTTTATATGATGTATTTTGTATTTCCCGGGCTCTTTGAGTGTTTTGACAATGCCTAGCGCATGATGGCATTGTACAGGAAACTTGATTTTATATATATATATATTCTTTTTGGATTAGACTCTTGGTATCTATGATTTTGTGATTTGTTTCCACATGTATATTATAATGTTATTTTTGTATGCTTTTCAGAATGTATGCAATGGAGAACAAATGATACAAATGCTTTATTTCTTGTTTTATTTCGTGATCTTTGATAGATGATAATGTAGACACAATGTGATCTCGAACTTTAGTTTCTATAAGAAATTTTTCCGGTACTTCATATTTGTTTTGAAAAAATGAGATGATAAACCGGTATGATGAGTAAATGAACTTGCCCTACTCCTAACTCCATGCAACTAGTAAGATGCGAGGGCTCACCACCGAGAGCTAGAAAGGGAACAAGCTATGAATTTTTTTGAATGGTAGTGTCGAGACGAAAAATATTTGGTGGAACCAAATTAGGGGCGCTTCTGAAACCTACTATACTCAAGTGACTTCATAGTTTAGAATGCTACTTGCTTTATGGTTTATCTAGACTTAGATCCGTAGATGGCCATATGGTAGACAAAATCTAGTTTTCGGGGTTTTGAGCTCTCTTGGATTTTTGGACATCGATTCATTTTTTTGACTCAAGATTTCAAAGGTTTATTTGAACTACTTGCTTTATGACTTTTAACGTTTATTGTCAAGAGGACCCCCACACCTTGCCCCATGCTACTAGTAAGAAGCATGGGCTTACCACCACTGACAAGGCACGGGCGAATAAGGGCATTCCCATCCTTTCCCAACCCTACGTCACTAGTAAGAGACATAAGCTCATCACCGAAGGTTGGTAGAGGCAAGGAAATGTGTAAAAATAAAATTTTCTGTTTGATCTATATTTGACTTTTTGTTTGAGCAAAATGTCGGTATGTTCTTATTTCCAAAGAGATCTATGTATGGGATAGATGTGACACCATAAAGCTTCTAGAGCAGGACCATAGGCAAAAACCTATCCTAGGAAGAAACAAAAGTGAGAACAAGCATGCGAGGCCTTGGTATGGTTCTTGTTAAGACTTTGTCATATCTAGCTTTATTTGATGAAATGATTTTGAAACGATTGATGAAGTTTATGAAAATGAAGAAGTATGATTAGAACGCTTATGCCAATACCATCGAAGTTTGTAATGAATTGCTTTGAGAATAAATTCCTTGATCACAAGATTTTAAAAAGTGAGTGGACAAAATGAACCTAACTACATGAAGATGCAATGTAGATATAATTATACAAATAGTGAAGGTTGCTTATGCATAAAATCGTTTAAGGTGCGGGGAATTGACGCTTTCACCAAATTCCTCACCTTCCAGAGGTACATAAGAGATATTCACCATTTCCATAGTCTTTTGTGACTCGGTATGGGCCTAACCATTTGGGTCAGAACTTCCTTCCTTCGCTGGTCTTTTTATCAATCCGGCTGTCTAGTCTTAGAACTAGATCTCCTTCATATATATCTTGTTCATAGACCTTTTTGTTATACTACCGGCACATCCGGTCAGCATAGACTCTATGCCGCTATTCAACGTCTAACCTAGCCTTATCTATGCTTTCTAGTTGGGAGAGGCGTGCTTCTCTATAAGCTTCTTCATCCAGAATCCCTTGTAGTGAGATGCGGAGACTGGGTATTTCAACCTCAAGTGGGAGAACTACTTCTGCTCTGAATACCAACGAGAAAGGAGTTGCTCTGTTGGTGTTCTTATTGAGGTTCGGTGGGCCCACAAGGCCGGATATAACTTTAAATGCCAATCTTGTTTGTTTTCTTTCACCGTTTTAAGGAGAATAGTTTTAAACGTTTTGTTTGTTGCCTCGGCTGTCTGCATTAGCTTGGGGGTAATCTGGGAGGTCAGTATGATGGTTTATTTTAAATTTACTACATAGCTCACGGACTTCGTCATTCTTAAAGGAAGTACCATTATCTGAGATAATGATTTGTGGGACACCGTACCTGTAAATGATCTGGTTTAAAATGAACTTGGCGATCACGGAACCTGGTACAGTGGTAAGAGGCATAGCCTCTACCCATTTGGTAAAATACTCGGTGGCCATGATTATGAAGTTATGGCCATCTGTTGATGAGGGAGAGAATTTCCCTATCAAATCTAGGCCCCATGTAGAAAAGGGCCATGGAGTTGCGATTGGTTGTAGAGCTTGTGCCGGCATGTGAATCTCGTGGGAAAATTCTTGGCATTTATGACACTTACGTACAAACTCTACTGCGTCGTGCTCTAGAGTGGGCCAAAAATAGCCCATCCGATGTATTTTGTGAGCGATGGCGTGACCACCAAGTGGCCTCCACATATTCCACTGTGGGATTCGTAGAGGATCTTCTTGGATTCTTTTGTGTCAACACACCTTAGAAGCATTCCATCGAAAGCCTTATGATACAACACTTGTTCTATAATAACATATTTCACTACGATAATGCATAACCGCCTTCTTTTTGTGGTGTAGCACCTTCAAGATACGTATGGTCCATGATATAATTAATAATAGTAGTATACCAAGGACATTCGGATATAGGAGTTTTGGTTTCGATGTAGTATATGCATTCATCGGGAAAGTCCAGATCTACTAGATCGCATCCGTCTAATGGGTTGCCAGCTAACCAATCTACAATGATTTGTCCCTTAACGGAATTTTGGTTTACAAAAGTTAATTCGAATTCACCCATTAAGGTTATAAAGCGTCCAACCTTCTTAGACAAGGACCCTTGCATGAGGAAAGTTCGTAAATGGTCTGTTTTTATAATGACCCTTGTTTCTTGATTTAGCATGTAATGTCTTAAGCGTTTGGTTACGAAGACTATGGCAAGGCATTCTCGTTCTGCTTGCGTATAACATGTTTCATAGTTGAGAAATGTTCGGCTAATGAAATAGATCACGCATTCTCTTTTGTCATTGTCTTCTTGAGCTAGCATGCAGGCTAGTGAGACATTGGTAGCTCGTGAATATAAGATTAAAGGGCGGTCTGGCTTAGGTGACATTAGTGTAGGTGGTGACAACAAGAAATGCTTAACGATTTGAAAGTCTCGTTGCAGTCTTTGGTCCAATCGATACTATAATATTTCTTGAGTAGATTATTGATTGGATGAATGGCAAAGCTTAAATCTAGGATGAATCTTCGATTGCACCGATTTTCCCAAGAAACGACCGGATTCCAGATTCATCTGAAGGTGGGATCATTTTGAGAGCGACTGAATTTTGGCGGGTCCACATCAATCCGTCGTGATGATATGATGTAACCCGGGACTTTCCCTCTTGTCACACCAAAAACACATTTTTCTGGGTTTAGTGTGACTTCGTATTCGATCAAACATGAAAGAATGATGTGGAGCACCTCCGGGTGATCGCATCGCTTCTTGGCTTTGGCTAACAAGTCATCTACATAGGATTCCATGATTTTATGAATAATATCATGAAATATATATGTCATTGCCGCCCCAGTATGTAGTGCCGAGCGTTCTTGAGACCGAATGGTATGATAGCATAGCAATAGGTTCCCCAAGGAGTTATAAACGTGGTTTTGGCTTGGTCTTGTTCGGATATTCTGATTTGATTGTATCCTGAGAATCCATCCATGAGAGACAAAAGCTCAAATCCAGCTATTGCGTCAACGATGACATCAATGGATGGTAATGGGAAGTCATCCTTGGGGCATGCCTTGTTAATGTCTCGGAAGTCTATGCAGATGCGTATCTTCCCATTCTTTTTTAGAACAAGGATGATATTAGATACCCACTGAGAATAGTCGATTGGTTTGATGAATCCTACGGAGGAGTTTCATTAATTCTTCCTTCACCATGAGAGCTACCTTGGGTTTCATTGTCTGGATTTTTGTTTAATTGGATTTGCATCTGATTTGGTGACGAGGTTATGTCTTTGCGATGTGCGGTCTGACCCTGTCATTTCTTTATAATTAAATGCAAAAGCCTTCGATGTTCCTTAAGGATTCGAGTGTGTATTTCTATCTCTTACGTAGTTAACGAAGATCCTAATTTTAAGATCTTCGGTTCTTCCTCCGTTACGATATTAATATCAATCGTTTCTTTGATTAAAGAAGCGTTACCTTCTTGAACTCGGGCGGGGTGGAGGTAGTTCCCGAGATATGTCGAGCTCATGTTGTGGGGGAAGCTTTATCATGGGATTTCCAAAGTAAGAAGATGAATGTGGGATTAAGGAAAAATCTACCACGTGATGGGTGAGATGTAGCTCTGCGTAGGTGTTTAGGTAATCAAGAGTGGCTCCATCACTATCAACATGACCTATGGTAGTAGGTGTATTCTCAGCTATGTTCCTTAAAGAGGTTTTGACATTTTCTTCACTAATGGTTCTATGCGAAGGGATACCATGAAACAGGTTTCTTCTAACTCACTATTTGGAGTAAAATGTGAAGCCGAGGTTGCTTTATCGAATCTGCGAGAAGGTTTTTTTCTCATGGGATTGCCTCAATGGATATGAAGTCAAATCCTTTACTTAAGTCTAATCTTTGCTATTTTGTAGAGTTGTAAATGTTCGGCTCTAGTCGGATACATCTCAAAGACTTGGTTTGCTACTAGGCGTGAGTCTCCTAACACTCGATGGTGTTAACACCAATCCTTTTAGCTATGATGAGACCGAGGAGGAGGGCTTCGTACTTAGTGCCATTGTTTGTACATTCGAAATTCAATTTAAAGTTGAATGGTAGGATCTTTCCCTCGGTGAAGTAAAGATCACACACCCTTGACCCCATAACGACATCTAGCTCCATCAAAATGGAGAGTCCAATATTTAGTTGGGAAGATGGATGTTGGGACATTTGCTACGTCTATTTATTTTGCTTGATTACTTCTATCATGCGAGTTCTTCTGCTGGAAGAGAACCAACTCCTAGGGTATATCCCATACCTACAGAATCAAATGGCAGGAAAATTGGTAGATCTTGTTCTAGTAATTCGACAATTTTTGTTGTAGTTCCTAATGATACTATTTCTACAATGTTAGCCTCATCCTTGAGGGCTGGGATATTCTTGATTAGGTTCGTAACTTCTAGTTCTGTTGTAGGTACCAACTTTTCTTCCGGTTTCACGTCGGTTGGTTTATTAAGTTGGTTTGTTGGGAGTTCAAACTCAGAGTGAATGCCTGGCCTTTTCTTCAGGTCCGCTAGGTGTATATCGAATGGTTTTGGATCACCTTTTGCTATGAATATCTTTCCTAAGTGTAAGAATCTTACTTCTTGAAATAACGTAGAAGGGATTGCCTTCATATGGTGTATCCACGATCGGCCGAGGATCATGTTATAGTTGGTTTGCCGATCTATAATATAAAACTCAGTTAGGATTGTTTTTGGTCCTAAGGTGATTTGGTAGTATTATAGTCCCAATTGAAGTGGCTTTAAGGCTATCATATCCTCTTAATGTGTTCCGAGTCGTGGAACAATTTGTTTCTTCATACCTTAGATTTTGAAGGAAAGAGAAGGGGACTATGTTAACTGTTGCCCCATTGTCAACCATTGCACGTTTAACGTAGTTGTTATAAACCCATACTTGTAAATGTAAGGCTGGATCACCTCTACGTGTAATTTCAGCGTTTGTTGGCATTTTGTTTATGTTGAATATAAACTCGGTATCCCTATTTAGCTGTCCTGGAGGGTGAATATCAAAATCTATATGATTTACTTGTGTTTCGGGAGGTGGAGTGATATTAATTAAGTGACCTAAACCTAGTGCTTCTAAAAGAGAAGCCCTATGGGTAGGAGATTTCTTCAACAAGTCCAAAAAGGAGATGTGGGAGAAGGTCTTTGTTAGGTCATTAATTAAATCATAGGCACTGGCGGTTTTCTTGATGGTTGTCGAATGTTATCTGTCTCTAGCGGGTAACTTGGATTTGGGCCGAGAGGAATACTCTCGTGTCCTTGTTACAACTTCCACATGTAGCTCGAGTGTCTAGCTCCACTAAACCCGACTATCTTGGGTTGTGGTGACTTCCTAATTGCGGTGCGACAGATGGATTTAGTGAATTCGAGGCTTCATGATCATTGTTTCCTATCATACACCCTTGTTCGTCCCATTTGGATTTAATTTGTTGTTATTATGATTTGGGAGCGGATTGTTGAAGATCTTGAGGGTGCATTTTGAGGTGAGACCGCTCTCCCATGAAAGTATTTGGTGCGGAGTGATATAGGATCTGCTAAGAACATATCTACGAAAATTTGTCTTTGTTCCTCTGGCAAATGTTGCATGAATTTATTATAATCGTGGCAAGTCCTAGTGTCATGGCCTTGAATCTTGTGGAAACCACAATACAAGTTAGGATTGTAATTCCTAGGTTGCTGGTTTGGCACATATTGTGGTCCAAAACTCTGATTAAACCATTGACTATTAGGATTAAGGTTTTACATTTGTTGTCTTTGGTTTTGGTTCTAGTTTTGATATCTAGTTGAATTTTGACTTGGACCTTATGTTTGGATCTACCGTTGTTGTTGTGGATGATTAAAATCCACTGTATTGATTGTTGGGGTAAAATTGTTGTTTTGTTGATTGTTAACCAGTGGTGGAGTATTTACAACATTTACCTTTTTAGCTTGGTCAATTACTCCATCTGTTGTCACTCCATGATTTTTAAGGATTTTAGGTCCTTGATTGGCATTTACTATATTAGGATAGGTCGTAGTGTTTTGGTTGGGGATGATTAACCTCCCATTTGTTCCATACGTCTTGCAACCGCTATCTATTGCAGCTTGATCTATTCGAGAGTGCTCTCGAGTACTTCATCATAAGTTCTTAGTGGGAACTTCTGGACTTCTTCCTTTATCTCTCTATTGAGAGAATGAAGGAATAAATCACATAGTTCCATTTGGTCCATGTTTAGAGCACTTGCCGAAGAATAAAGGACTGTGCACCATCTTTGGATGAAGTGTGCAATAGATTCATTATGTTCTTGTTTAATATGCAAGAATTCCCTGATTCCTGTTCTCAACAGTTTTTTCATGTCAAACGCCTTGATGAAATCTGAAATGAGTTGTTTAAATGAATGGATGGAAGCTTCAGGTATTTTGTAATACCAATTGAGGGCAATTCCCTCTAAATTTTTAGGGAATATTTTGGCAATAACCCCATCCCAAGGGAGCAGTTCTCGAATGGATGTGGTATAGGCTTTAATGTGTGCATTCGGGTCTCCTTCCCCTTTGTATTTGGGAAAATCGGGAAGAGGTCTTGGAAGCATGACACTTCGTATGGTGAAGTCTAAGGGTTCTTTCAAATATTCTGAATAAGTTCCTATTGCATAGGTTTCGACCATCGATGGTGCCTGCTGAGAGGGTGGAGGTGGGATGGTTTGTTGATATGGTGTAGCATATGCATTTGCAGGGGCATAAGGAAATCCCTGTGATTGAGCGAATATGCCAGGAGAGGAGAAGATATCTCCCTACGGTGATTTGGAATACATGTTTAAGTATGGAGGAGCATTGCCCAGAGTGGATTGTTTTGTACTAAACCGGGAGGTATCATATTCTCCACTGGAGCGGCGTTTGAGAATGCGGTTCTAGTTGGTGTTTGTTGTGAATACTGAGGAGGCATGCCTAATGTGCCTATTCCTGTGAGGAGGTCTACTTGGCTAGGATGATGTGGAGGATTGGAATTTCCTGCCTACATGAATTGAGAATTTTGACTTGCTTGAGCAAGTTCTAACCCTCTAACTTTTTCTACTAAAGTTGAAATGACTTCATTTGGTGAAGTCACAATATTTTTCCTTAGTGGCGTTTGTTGTATATTCTGAGGTTGTATAGGCATGTGGTACCCCGCTATGAACTGATCATTGCCCTACCAAGTTTCCCCGAGGGCATTTCCTATAGGTAGTGGCATGGAGGTGTTTTCTTGAAAAGAGACCTCGGGTTGTGTTTGTAAACTTCCTATAGGTGGGTACATACTCTGAGAGCGTTGTTCATTCTTGGCATAACGCACTAAATGTTCATCATCTACGAATAGGTATGGATCTGATTGTCTACTGATTTGTGGTCTAAGCCACACCCGAGGAGACGAACAGTTATCCCATAAACGTCATGTTGTTCGAGCCCGAAGGCTCACGGTTGTTGCGTTTGAGCAAGATGATCCAACTCCTCTATTTGAAAAGAAGAACTATATCTAGTCCTTTGAGGTGGAGTTTGTGTTGAAAACCAGATTAGTTGAGTAGTTTTCACCCCATGTTGAGAGCGAGGGTGATGGTGTCTATTCAGTTGATCGTAGTATGCCTCAAGACCTAGGAGAGGTTTGCCATATGCATTGAATCCCGACATATTCGGGGTATATGAATACCTGCAGAATAATTGGAAAGCGTGAAGGTGGATGGAAGAATTGACAAATAAGAGAGAAAGAACTACTTTGTTCACGTCGGGTTCACCAATTTTGTTGGTGAGGGTGATGTGAAGGCTAATGAGGTAGAGAAGATGAAATAGTATACTAATTGGAAGAAAAAGTAGAAATAAGACTCCAAATCAGAAAGTAGGAAGTTTCATGTTGGGTTCACCAATTTTGTATGATGGAAAAGTGACAAACAAGCATGGGAATCTACAAGTAACTCTTCCTCGCACCCGACCTCCCGAGGTCGTGCTGAGACAGCTGGTGGGGATGGAATATACGTGGGGTATGGGAGAACTAGTTAGGTAATCGTATGTCTTCGACACGCACTAATGGAATTTACGAATCTAAGGAAAAGAAGACCCTCCTAACCTGAATTGGTGTGATAGATCGTTCGGTGAGGATGGCTGCTCGAAGGCTCCAATCAATATCGAGCTTTGGCGTAATATGATCTATAGGTTGTGGGATACGTGGAAAATGACTTGGGATTGTTTCGTGTATGTCTCCAGACAGGGTCATAAGATGGATGATGGATATATAGTGGATTCTATGGGTGATTCTCTGGTCTAGTCCAGAAATCCTTAGCTTGGTTAGCTACTATATCTAATAAGGATAATTGTGTGATAATGTTTGGTGGAAGTGGAGATGACCTAAATACTAGTGTACATAAGCCAACATCAACGTCTGATTGACTTGTGGGCTCGTTGGGTTGTGGGATCTGTGGATCACATCCGTAAGTTCTTGGTTTTCATGGTCCTCCTATGGTCATATGCAGAATTAATTCCTAATCCCTAGTATCCAGTAGTCGTATGCCTTTTTGGCCTCTATATTTAGAATTAACAGGTTGTGCAATCTTCTCGGAGTATCTTACGGGCGTTCTTACCAACCCGAATTCTTAAGCTAGTGTCTATGTCAGTGAGAATGTCTCCGTGTCATTTGTGGGACCAAAGGATCACAACCGAACATTTTCTCTCTTTCAAGCCCTTCTACAGTCATGCGGATATTTATCTAGGGTAATCTGTAGTTTGGCTGGTTTGACTAAAACATGTGTGCTTGGTTGTCTTCTATGTTTAACCCTCTTAACTGTGAGCTGATCTGTTGTAGGTCTATTGTTGTTCAGAAGACTTGGATTCTAAGATTATGATCTATATCGATTATTGTTGTGACAAGATTGGGTTGAGGCACGATTGGCTCGAATACGTATTCTCTGGGCTCCCTAGGTCCCGTGATTGTCATGCAAAAGGAAATGATATAAATCTAACTAATGACAAAATAAACTAACTACGCAAGATATATCTATGTATATTCCTCTATTTTGTATTTTTGATAAACTATTGAACATAATTAAAAGAGCAATTATTTAATATATCTAGAAATTAACAACTAAACTAATAGCGAAATTAAAACAAACAAATTAGCCAAGTATGGCTACTTGCACCTGCGATTGTAAATCTATTCTAAATAATCTGAATAAGCGATCTAATCTATTTGAAAGACTCTCAATCCTACCTCGAAGTGAGGAATGAATCATAGCTTCTCGAAAACTATTAATCCCCACATCTTCCTCGGCAATATTGAAAGTGAGATTAACTGAAATGAAATGATTAACTACTCTATTTGATATGTTTTAACTAGAACTTTTGATAGCTTGAACCTGGATTTTGCATAATAGTGGTGAATCCGGTTGTGTGTGGATTTGTGCCCTCCGTGTGGTCTCCTCGTTCCTTCATGTTCACGTGAATCCAGAAAAGCGTGTGATGTTAGCATCAACGAAAGTTGGTATCGAAATAATGGCAGCTTAGGATGCGGAGGCCAATACAATGCGAGTAGGAGAGGGATAGTGCAAGAGAACGAGCTTGGCTTATGTAATTCCTTACGGGATTTATTGCGAGTCATGCAACACAAAAACATCTAGAACTGAAGCTATCCTTTTTGACCAACAAAACCTTCAACTTTTATGGCTTCACTAAAAATGGAACTATCTTACTCTAATTGATTGGATGAAATGGTAAGAACACTAGCACAAGAAGATTATGTGGCTTCCTAATAGTAAAAGAACACTAACTATGAATTCTTAAGCAAAGCCGAAAGACTAAGCTATTGAAATGAGAAAATGAGAGGTAAATTTGAGTGGCCATTTGCTTAAGCACAAGCTAGCTATTTATAGAATTCCCATTTACCCAAAGGTGAAAACCAAATTGAACTCTTTAACCATAAACAATGCAAAAACACTATTCTAGGGAACCAGAATCATAAATACAAACAAAGGTGGTGAAAAAGCTGGTAAATGTTGAAATTTTACACGAGTTGTGTTAAAAAGAACATTATGGAAAACGTGTGAAGGAGGCTGCCACCCGAGCGGGGTGGCGATTCTGAGACCACCACCTGCTGGGCGGCGGTCACGAGACCTCCGCCCGAGCAAGGCGGCGGTTTCATAATCCCGAAGACCCAAACACAATTAAAAAGAGGGAGAGAAGAGAAAAACAAAGCACGCGAGGGCTAAGAAGAACATGTGGGATGTTAACGCATACTTGGAGAGCTTTTCCGATCCTAAACACCTTGCGATGTGACTTCTATCATCATTGGGGTATGTGTAACATTGTTCGGTGGTGCGATACCCTACAATTTTGGGTACGTACGAAGCCCTCTCTTTTTCAAGGAAATAGTTCTTGGCTTAGTTTTATCTGAAGTGCTATTGCACTCAACCATGCATGCATCAAGTTGGTACAATGTACCCAATCTACTTCCTCTTCTTATCACCATAGCACCTCTCACCACTTTCACACTTGCTTCGAAAAAGCGTACATACACACCCACATATATTAGCTTGCTAATAAATAATAAATTTATTGCTAGTCTTGGGATATGCAAGACACCATCAAATCTTTTAATTCTACCATCAGAAAATTTCACTTGAATACTACCACAACCAACAATTTCAAGGAAATAATTAGCACCCAAATACACCTTACCACCATCATAGTTTTCATACTTACTAAACCATTTTTTGTTAGGATTCATGTGGAAAGATGCACCTGAGTCTATCAACCATGCATTATCACCTGCACGAGTGGCCAAAGCTGTAATAAAGGCATCTCCATCTTCCTTTTCGTGCTCGGAATCGAATCATGCTTTTTCTTTTTCTTTTTCTTTTCTTCTTTGCATTCCCTTTGGAAGTGTTCAGATTTGCCACAGTTCCAGCATATCACCTTGGACTTACCAGGGGATTTTGATCTCCCCTTATTCTTGTAATGGCCACGCTTCTTCTCATCTTTTGCTCATTCTTTTGTTCTTCCTCGAACACTCAAAGCCTTGTTGGCATTTAGAGAGACCTTCCTTCTCATCTCTTCGAGAGAGAGAACCAACAACATCTTCCATCTTTAGAGTGATTGAAGTGTTCCCAATGGCCATGACTAGGCTGTCCCATGAGTCTGACAATGAAACCAACATTATTTGGCACCTTTCTTCTTCGTCCATCTTAACCCCAACTAAGCTCAACTGATTCACCAACGTATTATATGTTTCCAGATGCTCATATATTTTTCCACCTTCTTCCATTCTCAAGGAATACAACTTCTTCCTCAAGAAAATATTATTTACTAGAGACTTAGCTTGGTATATCTCACCCAAATTTTTCCAAAGCTTCTCTGAAGTGGATTCTTCATGGACATTTATCAAGATCAAATCTACAAGACATACTCTAATAAGACCTTTAGCTTTTCTATCCATTCTGACATATTTTGTAGCCAAAATTGGATCACGTAGGCCTATGGACCTTGTCATCCACCGCATCTCATAGATCCCGATCAACCAACAGATCTTCCATCTTCAACTTCCACATTTCAAATTTTGTGCCAGAAAACTTCTCTACCTCAATCCTCCCAGATGTGCTCGCCATTTGAAAAATATCTGCAACCAGATAACAAAGTATCCTCTGCACAAGCTCCCACTCAAACCCGGATTAGCAAAAAAAACCCAACAACCAACAACTGAAATCAAAGGTGATCAAGCTCGATACCACTTATTAGAAAATTAAGAGTAGCATAACAAATTCCTATGCTAATCTTGAGGAGAGATATTATGCAAAACTTTCAACATAATAAAACAGTTACAAAAATCTCAAGCAACACATTCATAACAAGAAAATAAACAATTAACACAAACACCAGATATATGTGGGGAAAATCCTTTCGGATAAAAAACCCCACACTCCAAAAATCCCACTCAATGTATTTCAAATCTAATAACAAGATTACATACACTTGCAGAGCAAGTTTCTTACAGGAGTATCACCAGAAACAATTCTAGGAGGATTCCAACATTAGAGTACTTGCTAAACTCACCACACAAATTGCTTCTCCAAGCCTTCAATTTATAGACCTCCGGTTATACAAGAAACCATCTATGGTTTACAAAACCATGTGCAAAACCTCTCATGAGGTGGACTGCATTAAAGAGCAAGATTTCGGTCTAAAATTAGGCTCCCACGTCCACAATATTCTCCCCTATTTTTGACCCTTAAAGATGACATAAAATCTGTCATAATATCTCTAAAAATAGCCCTTCCATGATATACTATCATATGGGAATCTTTTGAAACTCATATTTCTATTTTTAGAGAACCAACAATGTGAAACGGTTGTAGGAAAATCTTAACTGAATAAACCAAACAAGGTTGAAACACCTTATTTCCAACATGGATGACGGTAGTAAGGTGGAGGTGGAAGGGGATTTCCTTCTTGATTAAAAAGTGTGGGTGGAGACAATGTTCCATTTATCATTTTGCTTTCCATTGAAGGATTTTGAGTGAGAGGTTTAAAAAAATCTTAATTTATGGCCATGAGGGGAAATCACGGATCATGTGGTCGGGTGATTGTCTTGAAAAACAAGTGTTGGGAAGGTTGATGTAAACAACCTTCTCATTAAAAGTGGGAGTCAAGAAACGAATTTCGATACAACGATCAAGATCTTGGGAGAGGTCAACCTCAATGAAAACCCATGTTTTGGGGTTGTGTAGACAAGAATTTATGTTTCTCATGACATATGATATTCCAAATAGGGCTGAAAATATCATAGTGGAAAGCCCATAGTGGGATGGGAAGACCAAGCAATCGACCCAAGTTGGGACTCATATAGTTGTACCTCAAAGGTTGTTTTAAAGAGAACAAAATAAAACCCTTGGTCATATTATGCATACTAGTTACTTAGACTCCCAAAGAACCACATGTGTGTTTAATGTAGGCTTTGAGAGATTCTTCGAAAGAAACATGACTAACAAAATAATAAATCAAACAATTATTTTCATACTAGTGAAAAAATTTGTCTGCAACATCAATTTGAATATAGATTTTAGGTTTGGGAAAAGCATCAAAATCATCTTGTTGTACACCTTCAACAAAAACTCAACGAGATAATTTATATGCCATTATAAGCTGGTAGATGACACAATAATTGCACCAACCTAATTGAGAATAGTGTAAATAGTCAAAATCCACCCAAAAGATGGATTTAAATTCAATTTAAATGTGGATATGCATCATATATCCCTTAGAAAAACAATATAATAAACAAAAAAATGAAACACACGAAAAACATGAAGTGAAAAAACCATAGCAAAGCTAAAACGAATTCACATCTCAAGAAGATTACTTTCCAAAATTGTAATGCCAATGCTATAAACAAAATTCAATATAATTTTAAAAAAATTACATCCTACATATAAACTCTTATAATTATTTTTTTATAAAATTTTTGGTATGGAGGGTGATTATATTTCAGCCCCCATTACAATACACTTTTATTGAAGGAAAAAACATTAAGCCCATCTTCTACCTTTAAACAATCTATTTCACAATTCCCATGATGGCTAACATAATTCTCCCTCAATAGTTACTTAGTTACGTTTATCTGTTTCTACAATTTCAAATCCCTTATTCATTCATCCATTCTAACTATGGGAGGCAACACCTATTAGTAAAAAACGTCTCTTTATATTGATGTGATTGCTCAAATTTTCAAATACCTTTAAAATCAAATATACATCTTAAAATTGTTTCTAAAGTGCAAAATCCTTATCCATTTATTCATCCACATTCATTCACCCATTCGGATCATGTGAGACACTTATTAGCAATAAACAACACTTTTTATATTGATGTGATTACTCAAATTTTCAAAAACTTTTATATCAAATTTACATCTGCAATACATCTTAAGATTACTTTTACAACTACAAAATCCTCATTCACTTATCCATCACCTATTGGCAATAAACATCACTCTTTATATTGATGTGATTACTCGAATTTTTAATAGCGTTAAATTAAATATACATCCTAAAATTATTTCTACAAAACTCTCATTCATACATCCATCTAACCATGGGAGACAACACCAATTAAAAATAAAGACCAATCTTTATATTGATGCAATTATTCCTCATATTTAAAAAAAATAAATAAATAAAATCTACATTTTAAAAGTACTTCTACTACCTTACAAACATCATTCACTTTCATTCATTTGTCCATTCCAATCAATAATAAATGTCAAAAGAACTAGCTCTCTTTATATTGATGTGATTACTCAAATTCCATCTACTATGTAATTGCTTCATGATTAATTATATGTTGTAGTACAATATTTCTGAAAATCAACCATAATTTCCATACTGAAATTGAACTATAAGGTATTTTCGCACAGCCGCATTGAAGACAACTCCATATGAACAAGTTACGTAAAAGCACCAAATTCCAATCATGAACTTATGTTCAGCATTATTCTTTCCGTTTAAACAACTGTATATATGGTCAGAATGTTCAGCTTTTTTCTTCTGCAGTTACCTATTAAACAACAGATGAGTTTCGTGAAAGTTAGCAGACACGTTATTCTGCCTCTTCAGACCTTCACAGCTGGCACCTGCCTGCATATTGATTGCCTGGACACTCTATAACGATTTGATGTGTACCAGTAACCATATCCTCTTACAACTTGACAATTTGTATTACATTTTTATCACTTTCAAACACAAAATCTCATTATTAGGTGCTGGAACAAAATTATTGAATCAGCTAGCTGTGAGAAATGATTAAAAGAATTGGCATAGGAAAAACAAAGGATGTTGAAAGTTTAAAAGCTAATATTTTTAAAATAGAAATTTTATGCAAGGCCATTGGTTGGTGTAGGGGCACCAACATCTTCGGGAGGAACCTGACTCATAGTGCAAGGGGTGCTCCCTAGTGATCCAAAAGTGGTTGTAATGGTGAAATTCCAGCGGCACTTTTTACGCTTACTGCACATCATAGAGGAAATGATAGCCACTTTTTCATTGATTGTTAGCTCTAAAGTAAGCTCACTTTGTTGAAAAATAACACTGTTTCTAGCATTCCACAATTGAAAGAGAAAAACAACCCGATTTTTTTTTCCATATGTAGACAATATGAGTAGGAAAATTAGCAAAGTCACCAAAAAGACAACTTTCCAATCAAAGAATTTGGGATGGAAAGGCCGAAAGAGAGAGTATCCATTTCTAAGCAGATTAGGCCTGCAGCCGACGTCTGTCTCCTCCTCTGGGCCCTCTTACTCCATCCACTTCTGGTCTGGGCTGGAGTTCGCTGCCTTGGGAAAACGTTGTGGCCAGTTTCTCCAACTAGAACTCTCCTCTCGGGCGAGCAGGGTTTGGAGGTTCTCTGCCACCTGGCTGGGGTATTATGGTGCCTCTAAATATTCAAATGCCATATCATGATGGCTAGACTGTTGATCCTCCATCTGAGGAGCCAACGCCAGGGGGGATTCATCCCTCCAAAGGATGATCCTCCACCACCTCTCAGTATTGTTGCCCCGTGTGCGTAAGTCTATGCCTCTTTAGCTTTGTTTTGTTTTGAATGTCTTAATGTCATGCTTTTGTTGTCTTCTTAACATTTTTGCTGTGTAGTTTGTTGCCTCTCTTTTGTAACACTTTTATATTTTTAATATAAATTCCAATAATAAAATAAAAAATTTATATTGTATTTTGTTATGTATTTAAAAAAATTCTCAAAATATATTTCATTCATCGTTGTCATTGACCAATTTTAAATTAATTAGTTGCGGGAAGGAAAATTATGTTTTGCATGTGTAATATAATGGATTTCCCTTTTCGATGAGTTGTATTATTTAATAAGTTAAAAATCTTAAATATATTTGTTTGAAATATGACAAGATATATTAATTTGTTTGCTTATATATATATATATATATATATATATATATATATACATTTATTCTTATTTTGGTTTATTTCTTATTAATTAGTGATAAATGATATCAATCTAGTAGTATTATTGTGTTAGTCTTGGGAAAAAATGTTTTAAGAAAACACTATCTTAATAGCTACAATATTATTATTGTCTTTCCAAGCTAAAAATAATTACGTGATGATCAAATGGATGTTAATTAAAGATTGAAATTATTCTCACGATGGTCAAATAGACGTCAAATTTAAATTCAAAAGTAAATGTGAATACACTCGGTCCATTACATCCCACTCCTTAATGTCATTGAAGAATCTCTAGAAGTCAAAGAGATTAATAACACTTCCTCAAGTAGAAAACATTTAAGTTAACAATCTAACGAAATCAACATAAATACAATGTATATAATATATAAACTAGTGCACGTATCTTAAATATAGGTATCTATAAAAATGTTAGTAGATATGAATTTCAAGGTCCTTATCTTGGATCTTTAACATGTACCACAATTATTAATAACTCCATTACCTTCCTCACAATTTTTTTAATTTCCCATTGAGTGATGATAAAATGGTGTTAATCTAGCTATGATTAATGTGTCAAGCTTGAAAAGAATAGATATAGAGAAAACAAATAGGCTCCAAAATCCATTGTATGGCCAAGATATAACGAGTTTTCAATTAAATTTTCCAAAGAAAAAAAACTTCTTAGTGACTCAAATAAACTTCAAATTTTAGGTCTTTGTTTTGAGAGTGAGCGCTCTGCTTTAGGGCTTCGATATTTGTATGCATGTCATTCCATGATCCTTTGGATGTTGCGGATAGTACCTTTTTGCTTTTCCTTGGGGCTTTTGCTCGTTGGGCTGGCCTATATATTGCCCCTCCACTTCGAGCCCAACTATTGATGTTGTGGCTAGAGTTGGTGGAGCTATGCAAAAATGGCATCACAAAGAGAAATGACTCGAAAGTTTGTCTCGAATTTTTTTATGAGGTAATGGATCTCCTTTTGGTGTTGTTCTTCCCATTTTTGAATTTAATATTGCATGCTATTGGCTAGAGAAGTTTTTCCTTACAGGATATTTTGTTCGTTGTATTCCCTCTAAAACCATGGGTAAACTCGGCTGGTTTGTCCATGGTATCGGGAGGGAAATTGTTCAAAATAGAAAAAAGGGTTCTTTTTGTTTCATTTTTTTATCCCTCACATGTCGTGTCATCCTTAACATATCAACTACTTGGTATGTTCGCAAATCCTTATTGGTTCTCTCCCCATGGACACATGATTTTGTGGTGTCTGTTTACATAGATCTCAAAGTATTGATCTGGGTGGAGTTTCCTATTCTACCACTACCATGCATACACTTCTTGCACTAGATAGTGTCCTTAATTGGGACGGTCATTTGCATGGAACCTCAAAGGTTCTACAATACTAGGCCCCAAAAACATGTTAGTGTTGAAATAGATTTTCATAGGTGTTGGTTCCCAATCTAACACCCTCAAAATAAGATTGAAATTTATATTTTCATGAGGAGGAAGCAAGGGAGGAAGATAGACCTGTTGATTTTTCGTTTGTAGTTGGGGAAGGATATATATTCTTCTCATGATCAAACCTTGTAGGGATGATAGGGAGGCACTTTACTGAGGGTGTGGTTGTTCACCTTACTTTACGGATCTTCCTAAACCAATGTGAGAAGACTCGAGGGGTGGCTTGAAAGAGAGAGGGAGATATTATGTTTCACAACCTTAAACTTGTTGAATCCTCGATATGAGATCAAATACAACCACATAATGTAATGCTTATTCAAACTAATGGTCACACAATCATTGCAAACACTTCATACATCATAAACAACCCATTAAAGAAATATTTAATGTGATCAAAAGAATATTTTTAAAGGAATTTTTTGACAACTTGGGGTGAAATGATACTTTAGATGTCGAGCTTTAAATATCAAATCAAATACACTTCGAATATGAAAGGTAGGTGTGATTTGCTTTAGCGAGATATCATGTTGAATTTGCGGTATATGATGCAATCTGTAGGGGTAGGACCAAGGATAGTGTAAAATGAAGGTGACGATGAATGAAAATGGGGAAATGGGATATTAATAGGATGAAGGAGCTGCATTAACCATATCATCTTGATAATTCATGGCATATTCAAACCTAAAACTGGATAACATTGACCTTTTAAAGGTTGTTTACCTTCATGAACACCCAAGAAGGGAAAAAAATGTTGAATCCTGAAACTTTAGCATAGACACATGAGAAAAAATTTCCTTATACTCACCATAGATCAAATCCCTAAAAGAAAAGGACATTTGAAGATTATAGATGCCCATTCATAGTATTGTAGAGAGGAATTTACAATTGAAGCAAATGATGCTAGGTAACACTACAAAACACCATTCACTCAATACCCAATCAAACAATCAAATTCGAGAATGCTCCCCTATAGTTATCGACATAATGAGATACATGATTGTGAAGGAAGGTTAATATTTATTCATTTTAGACCTATTTACAACAAGAAGTGTCAAACATGTATATGGCGGCAGATGGTCATGTGTATTCATTTGCAAAGGAGACAAGGGAAACATGTGAAAATGAATCTCAAATCCTACTAATGGATGTACAATTGCAAAAAAATTATCATGAACCCCAAATGAAACCACTATTAACCAATCCTTTGTAGAAAACAACCACAAAAAGAGAAATCACGTGTCTTCTCCCTAAAAGTTTCCAAAAATCCTCTCTAGAGTGAAGAGAATCCTTCAACTTTATATAATAATTCCTCAAAAATTAAAGAATATTCTACGGATGCCAATCTAAAGGCTACAAACATTCTCATTGGTAATTTGTGTGCTCAAGGAGAAGATCAATGGAAAACTATATAATCAGGAAGAAGGACAAATAAAAAATTGCTAAATGTCTATTCCACATCACTTTGATCAACATCCTTTAGTTTGGTAGGGGAATTGGAAGAATATGAATCTCTAGAAGCATCTCATGGTCGAGGGGAATCAATCATGGCATCTACAACTGTAAATATTATCAAATGATTCTTTAAAATTACATTTAACAGTCAAAACTACTGCCATTATATCATGAATTACTTCACCATTTTGTACAAAATTGACCTCTTTGGAAATCCTTCTCCAAAAAGTTCCCAATGCGCCTTTGATTTGAGGTGAAACAGATGCTTGAGTTGAAATTTATAGCCAAAAAGAAAACCCATCCATTCCATGTGAAACTCGCCTCATTCTGCAGAATCTAGGATAGTCCATATTTACTTTGCAGCTTTTTGAGTATTCATTTCATGCCATGGATATGGTTTGACTCCTTTAGGTATATATTGCAGATTTAACTTGTTTGGTGGGATCTTTCTTGTGTCACAACATTCTATTTATTATGTGAATAATGCCTTTGACGTCTGGTTTTCCTTCACTCCAAGGCTTTATCAACTCTGCAGACACTAAGTGTCGATGTCCACAAAACATCAAATTTCATTATCACATGGGCTTACAAATTATCCATACTTAGCCATTTGATACTCTCCCACACTTACTATTTTATATCACTTTGCATAAATTCTCATGCATTATGTTGATGTCATAAAGGTCCAATTCCTCTCTTTATGCAACATTATTTCCCAACAACCATACTTCCTTGTTTTGCATCTTTCAATTTCCACATAATACCAAATCTTGAGAAACTTGCATGGTCATTAAGTTCCATGTTACTGCGGCACCCACACTTGGTCATGTTCTAACTTCTTCTTTCAACTTTGTGGCTGTACTAAGCGGGCCACATCCTTTGTTTCATGGAAGTAAGCATTTCTATGGAATACTATAAGCACCAAATTTGCAAAGCACGAAATTTCTTCACTCCTTTGTTTCATGGCTTTCCTTCACACATTTGGTGGAACATTACAATTTGATTCATCTCCATGCAAAACTAAGTCCTTTCAATTATATCTCTAATTCAAACATTTTAACAAAAATGCTAAATTTTAAATATGTCCTTGATGCTATCAAGCCTATCATTCCAATGTTGAACTTCCTTCAATCAGAGAACACCAATTCTTGACTTTTCTGACTTCTTTACTTTGCTTAAAAATCCGTTGAAGACTATATTCTCTTCAATCCATGGAGTACTACTGTTCAAATCCACGTAACACTATAACTTTGGGAAATCCTCAAAATCCACATGGGAATTTAATATGTAAATACAAATCCACACTACATGGTTGAATTATAATATATATACATGAATTTGAGGACCAACGAACCACCAAGAAAACTACTGAAACAAGGAAACAAATGAGGAAAATGGTAAAGTCACTTCACACGTTTTGAAGGAGTTTTTCAAAGATGGTGCAAAGAGACAAGGGGATCAAGGTGGGCACCAAAACTGGTTTTAGCTTGGAGATGGATACCCCCATCATGTGTCCAAAGGACCACAAAAATATCATGGATGTACACCATGTTTCTATCCATCTAGAAACAACATCAAATGAGTAAACACTTGGTTTCTCGCAATGTCTAACCACATGAGTTATAAAAACCTATTAAGGACAACAAAAAAGGGACACAGAAACACAAAAACAAGATAGGGAACATAACAAAATAGAGCAAAGGCTATACATTGTACAAAGGGAAATATTTGGGGATACACCTAATCCAAGAAGTGTTTGAGATGCCTATCATTGACAAGAAACTCAAGTATTTCACCATCCAAATCTCTCAAGAAAAATTTATTCTCCCCAATTCTAACATCTATGGAATAAGGGCCCATCCAAAGAGCTTCAAAATTCCATGCTTTCCCTTATCTTCATGTATGTTATTCAATAATAACACCAAGTCTCCAATATGGAAAATTCTTGGAGAGACCTTCTTGTCAAATATCTTCTTCAGTTTTCCTTGAACTTTATATGTCTTTGGTGAGATTCTCTTCTAATCTCATCAAGTTCAAAAATCTAGTTGATCCTTACTACATAAGGATCAATTCCTTCTTCCTCTCTAAGCTGCTACATGAATTGATACAAATCGATAAATTCAAATGAAGAGGAAGAACTTCTTGGGTGTCATAGACTATCTCAAATAGTCTCTTTTCAATTGACCGTTTGGGTGTGATTCTATCACCATACTACAAATTTTATTTACTACTCCCATTTTTCTTGTTAACCTCCAATTTCTGTTAAGTATCTTTAGAAAGTTATTTTTGTTTGATTTAGCTTTCCCATTTCCATGGGGGTTATAGTTGGAGGAAAAGGTCAAACTTTTCACACAATCTTTACACAATGACACTAAAGTTTTGTGTCTAAAGCTGATGGCATTATCAACAACTAACTTGGTTGGGACACCAAACCTAAAAATGATGTTTTTCAAGAGGAATTCCATGACCATGTGGTGAGTATCCTTCTATGCGAGGATTTATTCAACCCACTTTGTAAAGTAATCTGTAGAAACCAAATCCATTTTTGGCATACACTAAATGCCTATGTTATTTCACCAATAAAATCCATCCCCCATTGTATAAAAGGAGTGTCAACTGAAATGGGTTGTAATGATAAGGATCCTAAAGCTTTCAGCCTTCTTGAGAAATGTTGACAACCTTCACACCTCCTCACAATTTGAGCAACATCCCTAAACAAAGATGGCCACCAATAACCTTCCCTCAAAATCTTATGAGCAGTCACTTTAGCAGCATAATGGCCACCACAAATTCCTCCATGAAACTCATTAATCAGTCTAGGAGCTTCATCTTCAGGTATACATGTTAAAAATAGACCTTCCTAATTCTTAAATTCTAAACCAAAGTCAGTCAAGATGTATTTTTGGGACACCAAATTCAATGTCCTTCTTTGATTCTTGTCTAGGCCAAAAGGAAAATTCAAATTTTTTTAGTAATACACAATGTCCTTATACCAAATGGAAGCACATACCTTTTCATGAGGGTCACCTAGATTAACAACAACATTTTTTACTTCAAAAACTTGTATATTTTATTCTACCATTAATCTTTCCAAACCTAGGCCTCTTATCATCTTGGTGGTTAGAATGTCCATGTCATATTCCTGGAGCTTGTTGACCCACCTTCATCCCTTACTTGAAACTTCCATTTGTTCCAAAATTTCTTTGACCATGGTGTGTGGCACATATGCAATGACCCTTGAACTCAATATGTAAGGTCTAAAATATTTAGTGGCTTTTACCAAGGCAAAAGCTTTCTTTTCCATGATTATGTACTTAAATTCAGATCCTTGTAAGGCCTTGTTGAAGAATGCAAAATTGGTTTCTCATGACTTGTATCATAATTTTGTAATAAAAATGAGTCAATGGTAAATTCATATGCAAAGGATAAAATCTAAAACTCCTTCTTATAATATGGAATGGCCAACATAGGAGCAGTCTTCAATGCATATTTCACTCCTTTGAATGTTTTTATTGTCTCATCTCCCCATTTGATAATATGATATTTCTTCAACATACTTGTGATAGGAAGAGTGATCTCAGAAAAATTAGATATAAACCTTCTCACAAATTTAATTTGACCAAAGAAATATTGTATACCTTTCTTGGATTGGGGAATGGGTAATTTATCAATTACCTCCACTCTCTCAGGGTCAATCATAACTCCTTGAGACACAATGTGCCCCAAAACTTTTCCTTTTGCACACCAAAATGGCATTTTATAGGATTCAATGAGATACTAAATTATCTACATATGATCAAGATCTTCTCAAGGTGCTCTAAATGGTCACCCGTCTTCATGGAAAATATGGTATTATCATCTTGGTAAGCCACAATAAAATTATTGATGAATACAAAAATTTGACATACATTGCTCTTTGAAAAGTAGCTCCTGCATTTATTAACCCAAAGACATTCTGACATAGACATAGGTTCCCAATGAGAGGTAAAGGCTATTTTGTATTGCTCATTTTCTTTAACCACCACTTGATTGTAACTAGAGAAACCATCTAATGTTGAAAGCATTTATGACCCTATTACCTTTCACAAAAGATTATCCATGTTTTTCAAAGGGTAATTGTCTTTCAATGAAGCCTTATTTATATTTCTGAAGATAACACACAATTTTATGTCCCTATTTTTCTTTCTTACAATAACCAGATTTGCAACCCAATAAGATTATCTTGTAGGCTGAGTGATACCTCCATCCTTAAGTTTCTTGAGCTCCACTTGCATTTTTTGCTACAAACATGGGGTTGATTGGCCTTTTTTTCTTCCTAAAGGGCTTGGTGTGAGGCTCCAAAGGTATTATATGTTGGAAAAAATCCTCCTTGTAGGACTTTGATTCAACATAGGACCATGCTAAATAGTCCCGATATTTTCTTAACAATTTTATATAGGCTTGTTTCTCATTTGCATCTAAATTGCTGCCCAAAAAAACTTTTCTTAGAATTTGGAAAGTTCTAAGATTGCACTCAACTATATTTCTTACCTCATGAATGGATTTTTTTGAATTTCTATCGCACCTGTCAAGAGTAGAGTAAAGGTTGACCAGTCCTCTTGGAATAACATTATTCTTCAATTGAATCATCTCCTTCCCAAAGAGAGTTTATTTTCCATCACACACCTTACTATAGGCTCAAGATCAATAATTTGATTTGCAAATTCATCCTAAAAACTTAGGATTTTTTTGATGTGACATTAATCATCAAAAATTTCCAATGTTGAATATTTTTGAGTATGGAAGGTGTGACAAACATCTCAACTTCAAATCTACAAGATATTGAGACAAAACTTCATTATCACACTGAGAAGCTAATATTACTAACCTATCAGCTATTGTGTTTTTATTTCTTTCATGGTATTAAATGTTGAAGGAGTCAAACATCTCAATCACATCCTATGTTGCATTCTTATATTGTTTTAGTCTCTAACACTTTGTCATATATAGTTTTTAATTTTCTACAACCAATTTAGAATCTTTATATCACCCACAATTTTGACACACAATAACAACAAAAATAAAACTAGAATATTTTTTTGACTTACATTGATGTATATACGTCACCACATGGGATCACTTAGGACGATTCAATATCACTCAAGACATTTATACCAATATGGACCCACATGTACCAAAAGATGAGAATTGATTGGATTCACAAGGAAAGATGACACACATAACCAATCCTACCTAAGAGGCTTATATGGGGAGAGGTCATCATTATAACTACCCCTTATCCCTCTAAAAAGGGATCCTGACTAGCCTTTGGTTCCTCCAAAGTATACACACCACATCAACTTCGATAGCCCCCTTATCCCTCTATTATAACACGCTCTTATCCCTCCACTAAGACTAGCCATGAATCCCTTTGTTTCCTTCGAACCAACACACATTTCCCTTATTCCTCCCTTCACTAGCTACACCTTATTCCTCCAATACACAATGATGAAACCTCACCCCAACAAGAAGACAACAAAATCCACATGAACCACATGATACACATCATAACTAAACTTCCCAATAATAAAGGACATACAATGATCACATTTCCCAAATGACAAGGACAACAATGATGTAACCACAATATAACTCATGGCTAGGCACTTCCACATTACAAAAATTCCATGGTTCTTAATTATTACAACATGTTTCAATAATTAAACTTACGAGTTTGAAGGGCACTTAACATGTGATCATAAATTCTCCTTTATATTTCTAGACTAAATTTCCTTTACATCATTTAACATTCAACTTAAGATGGTTTCATTTAATTTGGTTCGTGTACCTTATTGCAATTAATTGTATACCTGTAGACACAAAATCATGCAATTTAGACATTATTTAGTCTTGGTCTCATACTACTATTTAGAAGGTTTTGAGTGAAGAAATTACTAATTAACCCCCATCTTTTGGCCATCTTATTTTATTTTATTTCTTCATTCCTAACCTCTTGCACCTGCATGCCCATTCAACTTTCATCATTTTGTGTTATTTTAGCCTTGACTAGGGTGCCCAGATTAGTATTGGGGTGCCCATGGGTACCCTAGTCCCACCAAGGGTGCCTCGATCCTTTTTGAACTTTCCCGCCATTTTTTGGGCTCTTTCTAGCCATTTGAGATCTTTATCTTTTTGGTGGTTGGCCATTTCGAGGTTAATTACGAAATTAGATCAAGAGAACCCTATAAATATAAAGTTATGAGACCATAATGAGGGACCAAACACTAGTCACTACTATCATCCACCTAGATTTGCATCCATTTGGAGATCATTTGCATCCATTAGCTCCATCACAAGGACAAGGCTAGTTCATCTGACATCACACAAGCATAGGGGAAGGATTCTATTCTATTCCATGCACACATTCTATTACATTTTCTACATCTAGTTATTTCTCGCTACTTCACAAAGTGTGATTGGAATAAGAGCACACAGGCACGTGATGCACACACACCCAAAAATACATTTGGGTTTGAAATTTAGTGCAACGCTTAGTTAGTAAGCCCACTATTGTGGCAACTGAAGTTAATTTGAACCATTCATTTAAATTTTTTTATGGTTTTGATACTCCTATTTGGTCTTTTTTAGGTCTTCTATACATTTGGGATTATTAGTGACACTTGGCACAAAGGTCAATGCGAAGTTAATACAAAAAACATCAAGGGTTTTGGACCACCTTCTGAACTGATAAAATTCAATTCTCATCCTCTTGCATAGAATAGGTGCCCATTATGCATACCAAGGTGCCCATAGGTGCCCCAGTCCCTCTCCAAGCATTCCAGTCTAGATAGATAGCTCGGATCCTTCCTTTTCAAGACCTCTGCATAGTCATTCCTACTTCTAGATTATTCTATGACATTGTCCAACAAGCTCCTCTAATTAGCTGAGTCACTTCCTCACCCTCTTAAAAATTAGGTTTTCTTCTTTCATTAGATTAGTTGCTTGGGTAATTTTCCATAGTTATTTACTATATTTACATGTCATTCTAGATCAGATTAACTACACATATATTCCATTTTTAGTTAATCATTTTCCGTAGCTATGTTTTTAGCTCCCATGGTCTCTACTCCACCTACCTATGTTTCTGCTCCCATTACTACAACCACCACTCCCACCATTCACCCTGGTACTCCTCATCTGCACCTTGGTTATTCTTTGAATTCTCTATATTTGACCTCTTTATATTAGGACTTGCAAACCCAAATTTGTCAGCTTCAGCTAGCTACCTCATGTGCAACACCATCTTTAGACTCTACAATATTGTTGCATACTCCTTTCGTGCCTACCATATCGACCTATCCATTGCCACCTAATTTTGTTTCTCCTAAGCTACCTATCTTTAAAGGCCATGGAGACCCACAAGAACATCTCTGAGCATTTCATGTAGCATGCCTTGACTATGCGAACAATCATACTATACTAGTTAAGCTTTTCTCTCTTATTTTGCAAGATTATTCGATGCGTTGGTTTTATGACCTTCACTTGTTGGGTAGTCTCTTTCATGCATATGGTCGATGCCTTTCTCACACATTTCTCTATTAACATTATCTCTAAGATATCCTACACTCAACTTACACAACTCAAGAAAGGGTCTAATGAACTCTTAATCGATTGTGTCTTGCGATACAAAATTAATTTAGCTAAGATGTCTAATGTACTTGCAAATTCCAAGCTTCATGACTTATTCATTCGAGTCTCTTGTTACCTCTTCAGGAGATTGTTCTCTTTGAGACCTCTCCTTTGTTTGATCAAAAATTTCAAACTCTCAAGCTTCGTGAGACTTATTGGTGCTCGAATTGTTTCAAAATAGTCTCACCCCAGTTTACCTTTGAAAATCTATCGATTTATGGCCTCTGTCACTTTATTTTTCCCTGTGTTGTGCATGGTTAATCTTTGTTGCCATTTTTAATTTGTTCCTAGGTCGTAGATCACTTATGGGTCCATGGTTTGCTCCTTGTTTCTTTGTTCCTCTGGAAAAGGTCTATAATTTGGGTCTCCCATTCTCTGTTCATCTAAAAAATTGGGTTCTCCCATGTTTTCCGTTCTCCACGGTTAGGATTTGTTTTCCTTGTCATTTCGCTTTAAATAATTGAATAAAAATGAATGGATGTGTCTCTAATGGATGTATTTGAGCCTTGTAACACTTCTAAATTCTCTGTCCTTGGAGAAATTTTAATTTTCGGGCTCAAATGAGCTTTTTTATATTTTACGGTTTGATGGGTGTTTCTCTGGTCAAATTTACATCCTTGCATCGACAGGGGATGTGGCACCTTTTGGTTGGATGCGGCTTGGCTGGGTACTTCAAAATTTCTATGAATCACCTCAACTTAAAATGTGTCCACGTGGAGGAACGACACTCGTTTGAAGATCTACTTTTTGGTTTGGCCTTGGAGTAGTGCCGGGAGGACACATGGAGGTTTCTGCTGCTTTTCTCGAGACTTAGATAAATTTTATGCAGCTAAAATAGTTTGGTGGAGAATAGGGACATGTGGCGAGCCCGCGCTCACTCAGAGTCTTTTAAAGAAGTGCCAAGAGGACACTTGGAGGCCTTCGCTCACTTTGCATTTTGCTTGGAATTTTCAACGGCCAAAGGAGACTGCCCCGGAGCATGACACTTGGTGCCTTCCACTGAGCTTTGAGCCTTCAAACAAATTTTGTCGAGCCAGAACATGTGGCAAGCCCATGCTCATTCAAGGTCTCAATTTTTGGGGACCATCTCAAGGTGCGCCATAGTGACACGTGGCAGTTTGACAAGTCAAAAGGAGCGGGGAAGCGGACCATCGAGGCAACTTATAATTTTTGCCTCTTATGCTCAAAAGGGTTAAGATATCAAAAATGGCCCGCAAGCCCGATGGAAGAAAGGTCAAAGCTTGCTCCAGTCAACGGTGGAGGTGCGAGGCCTTTAGAGGAAATTTGGAAAATTTTCCCTTTGTGGGAAAAAGAGTTAAAAGTAAAAAGGAAGCGTGGTTTCTGGGACCCATATTGGAAACTTGAAGCGGAAGGGCGGAGCTACGGGGAAAACTTGGAAAAATTTCATTTTTCTAAAAAGGTCAAATGACAAAATTTATATGTAGTTCCTTTAGGACCCGCCTCGATTGCATGTGTTAGGCTCATTTCTTGAGGGTGGAGATGCGGAACAAAATGTGAAATTTTTCCATTTTTCCAAAAGCTGTAAAAAAGTCAGAGGAAACCCTTGGGTCTATTTTTAAATTTGAATCTTCCATGTGGATGGCCCAAATTCAAAGTAAAGATCAACGACAGCTGAGAGTCTGAATATGATTTTCCCCCCATTTTTATTGAAACACACCTGGAAGTGTGAGTCTTCATGATTTCTTGGTATCTCCTACATGCCAGGAAGAGAGGGGAGTTAATGTTGATATCTGAGTTTGGTGGGGAGATCTGGAAGATGTCTTTTGCCATTAAAATGGTCTGACTATCATGCTTGATCAGATTTTCTATTTTCTTCTCCCAAGCACGCAAGGAGCTAGATTTGACAAATTAGGGGTGGAAGTGGTTGGAAAATTGAAGAAAGAGTGATCTACCAGAGGAAGGAGTTGAATGTAGGAGATATTCAATGAGATCTGCCCCCTCAAGCACCTGGATAAATTTTTACAGATCTAATTTTGGGAATTATGATCGTGATCATGGCAAGCACAGTAGCACTCAAGGTCTAGATTTTTGGGGGAAAAGGGGCTCTATTGTAAATGTTATAAATGGCACAAATTTTTTGTGTAAATGGTTAGAGTGTTAGGGGTCGGGACTAAATTTTCTAATAGTAGAAAAAGGCTTGACAGAGCCCATCATTTTGAGAAGCCATTTGAGAAGCTTGTATATCTCTTTTGTATTAAATCTGATCATGTCAAGGTGGTTGTAGGTGTACAACCATTGAAAAGCTCCTAGAGATCCGGTGTCTAGAAACTTTCCCTAACATAGATAGATTTAATCAAATTTGAGTTATTCTGTGTTGTCTTGAGAAAAATGTGTTTGTTTTATTTCTGAGTGTATGCGAGTAGTTTTTCTTGTTTCGTCAGAGTAATCTTGTATTAACATATGATTCAATCACTCATTTCTCAATCCAACAATTTAGTGGCATCTGCAATTTCATTCCTTAAAGATCTTTCATCCGGGATTGCACTAAACAATTTAAAATCACTTTTCTTTCATCTGTTGAGAGATTGTTTGTAAGCCTTTGGGTGTACCTTAGGCATGATTTGACTCAGATCTTGATGCTTTGTTGGATTTTCTAACTCAAGCCTTCGTGATAGAATCTCAAATATTGTGTGAAAAAGTGCTAATCTGGGCCTCCATTGAAGCACATATTCTAGTTAAAGAAATTTTTAGCTATTCTGTGGCATTCTATTGGTTTAACCTTCCATTTTGTAAGATTCCTCAAGGATCTGGTGAATCAAGTTCATCCTGCCCCACCTCCCACCAAAAATTTATTAAAAAAAAATGTGCCTACCTATACTCTACCCCTGTTTTTCCTTGTGCATACAAATGCATAATCTCTAAACAAAACATTTAAGAAAAATTAGGGTCCTAAATGTCTTTAGTAACCTTTGCCTTGTGAAAATATCTCCATGATCTTGTTGGTTCGAAAATCTGCAGTGGGTGGTGGACAGATCTATGGACATACGAGCCAACAGTGTGCAGGGCATAGCCCCTCTTTGAGTTAGCAAAGCAAAACTGGTTTATTGCTATTCTACCAGCAGGAATCTTGTGCAAGTCTCATAATATTCTACCTTCAAGGGTTGGGATCTCATCCCAGTAGAGGTATTTCCAACTGTAAAAGAAGGGAAAGAAACGAGGTGGGGAGATAGGAAAGATCTAAAGGGAGAAAAGAAATGAATTCCAAAGCAGAAAGGTCAGAAGGTCTATGATTTGGGTTGGTAGTAAATAGAGCCGAACCTACTTGCATAGACGAATAAAGCAATATTGATGAATAAATGACAATAAAGTAGAAGTAGATTCAACAGAACAATCATACAGATCTAACATAAGAAAGGTCTGATGTAAAACACATGTATTCAGCACAAAGTCTAAATATTGTATTAATATTTGTTTCTGTTACAAAAAGTTCAAAGTCTTTTCTTCTTACTTCTATTTCTCATTTGAAAGGTATCCACACCGAATACAACAAGTATTCAAATATATATAGAAGAAGAGAAGAAGAGAAGGCAAAAACGAACCAACCACTTAATTAAAAAATATTTTACAAAATATCCTAAAGTCATTTGTTGACTTTTGACAACTTGGTGGATGACATCATCCCATGGTGCAACATGGATGATGTCATCATTTGTGTCAACATACTTTAGATGTTTACAAAGAGAAGGTCGAGAAGAATGAAACTATTCATTGTCGTCCCGCGGCTGAAAGGGGGTATCCTACTTCTGTTGCTGCTCAGGAGATGTGATGTGGAACTGGGCACGGTATTCCATGAACTTGTTGATCATGGGCTGAAGTTGATCCTGGGAAGGATCCTTGTGACGATCACTGATAGCCTCACAAGTCTCCCACTCGTCTGTGAGATTTTCTAGGAGCTTGGAATATTCATTTTCTACCTCTATCAGGTACCCTATGAAGTCACGACAGGCCAACAGGTTGTTGATGGATTCGGCGTCAAAAGTGACTTCTGGTCCCAGCCCTTGCGAAACGATCTCCTTGAAGATCCGAATAGTTTCATCAACCTTTTTAAGGTAAAAGGAGTGAGCAAGCCCGGAGACATTCTCAGGACAATTTTCTCCATTTGATGCATTGCATCCAGGGCTTCCTCCTTGATTTTGTCAATCTTCTCTAGGACAAACTCCAACTGATCGACCCGGTAATCCAGAGTAGAAAGGATTTTGTTGAGGGCTCTGGGGTGACCGAAGATGCCGAACTTGACCAGATCTTTGACTGAACAGTCAAGCATTTTCTGAAAGGTCTCATGCTACATCCTGGCATGGTCCAACTCTTCGGAGATGGGTCCTGCTATCGCCTGAAGCTTTTTGTTCGCCTGGAGCTCTTTGTTCGCCTGATTGATATTCTGATAAAATCTGGTGAACTTGGCGATTACTCCCTCACTTTCTTTGAGGATTTGGCTCCTCTAGGAGAAAACCGCCATACCACCTTTCGCCGCCAATTTTGGAATATTCATTTATCTATCCTGGCTCGAGGCTCAGGAGTTTCGGTGGCAGTTGTAGGAGGTGCACTGCCCATTTTCTACAAGGTGTGGAGAAGATGTTTATTTTGCTCCTTTAACAACCTCTTTTCTTCCTTTGCTTCCTGGAGCTTCTTGTAAAGGGCGTCAACTACAGATAGGGCCTCTCCTTGAAGGATTTTTGAAGATGTCCCCATTGTGACTTGGGTCACTGTATAATCTGTCGAAGATAGATCCTTTTTATCCTTTAAAGGATTGGGATACACTATCTCCATTACTCTCTCTCCTGACACACTCTGAGAGAAGCGGGTTATAGGCTTTTGCTTCTTGGCCCCCTTTGATGGGATGATGGAGAAGTCCATCGGTGCGATGGGAACTTTCCTCTTTTATTGGCTCAGGTGTTGAGAGATCCATGTTGGACTTATGGGAGAGGGGCTGGAAGTAGAAAAGGGAGTAGCTGCAGTAGTAGAGGGAAAGTGCGTTGAGACACTTGGAGGTAGCATTGAGAGGGAGGCCGAGAAAGTGCTCACGGGAGGAAGAGATACTGTAGGGGAGGTAGACATGGGAATGGAAGGGAGCTGAGAGATGAGGGAAGAAATGGTGGGGGATAGGTCTGCGAGAGAAGAGAAGATGGATGATGAGGAAGGGGGAACAGTAGAAGATGGGGGAGAGGATACGACCAAAGGAATGGTCGCTTGGGTCACACGAGGAGGGGAAGGAGGAGAGGGAGAAGGGATAGAAGGGACCTCAACAGTTGTAGTAGTGGCAAACATCCTGAGTGGATGTGCCCATCGAACATCTTCACCGCTTCTTTCTCTGGAGAAGCCAGAGTTACAACTTGTTCTCGTGCGGTGGAAGGGGGACTCTCAGGAGCCTCTTCTTGGGCAGAGCTTGACTCACCCTCCTTGTCTTTTCCTCTACTCTTTGGCAGATGTTTTGGTCTGGAAGGTGCATTGCCCAATGGAGATGTGGTGAAATCAACTCCGAGGTAGATGAGGCCATTCATCCTGCACCAGTGCTCTGTTCTCCGCAGAGTTTCTTTAACCCTTTCTTCAATGGTTTGGGGCGCTTTAGTTCTGTCAATTATCGCAAACGGCCAATTATCCCCATCCATGTCAAGATATACCTGATCAACTTCTTGATCAGTAGTTTGATAACCCTTTGGGACAATGGCCATGCCATACTAAATGATTTCAGCCAAAGCCAAGTGGGAATGATCTTTCCTTCTGAGCTCGACCTCATGATACAGGTCGATATAAATATCCTCGATCTACGGAATGTGGATTGGATCGAGTTTTTCCCTGGGAAGGAAATTCCTTGGGTCGAAAGTGGGCCTTGCCGGGAAGTTGTGCTTTAGATTGAGCAGTTCCAGCTCTGCAAACATCTCCCGGGCTTTGTGGTGGGAAAGACAAGTGTACCTGCCCACTATGAGGGGGAAAGGAGTTCCACCCTTCTTTCTCTTCAAGCACTTTTCGTGGTAGGTTATGAGCTGTCTGGATAGCTCCAACAGGATCAGCTTGGGGCCGGCATATCTTGGCAATTTGGTGGGTTCCCCCAAGAAGTTGGCTGCCCTTAGATAGGTGAAGGTGGGAAATTGCATGAATAAGGCTCCCCACTTCTCCATTGCTGCAACAATGCTCTTGGTCGTACGACCGTGAGTCATGTTTGGCCTCAAAAGGTAGACGATGCCGTAGAAGAAAGCGTCGTTGATCTTTGTAAACTGTGAAATACTATTTTCCAGCTTTAGCTCTGGGTAGTATTCATATATTTTCACTTGGGGCCAAACCCCACATCGCATCAATGTTGGATAATCCCTCTCCGAGGCTGTAGCATAAACTATGTAGGAGTTCATGTAGAACCTCCCGTTGTGGTGAGTTGTTGGAGCTGCTCGGATATAGTGTTGCTTATGATCTCCGCCCACTCGAAGCGTTGATCTGGACATGTTCTTGTTCATTGTCTCCAGGTACCTAAGCATCCATTTATGAAAGTAGTGGGCGTCAGGAAGCCCAAATACTCTGCTTAGGAACATGATGGTATCACTTAGTTCCTCGGAGAAATCACTGCGATGAATGACCTGTGGCCATCTGGTTACCACCTTCTTGTTTTTTAGGTATACCTCATTCATCAATTGCATACACTGGTCTTCGTTGTCCTCCCAAGCCTTGGTGCAGTCTTCTTGGCTTACGGCCACAAAGTGCCGGTGGTGAGGAATGCCAAGCATAATTTCAAAGTTCCGGCAATGAGGTTGATCACGACCTCGCCCTTCTCATTTTGGACACACCTCGTGTCTTTGTTGTAGCAGTGGGCCACTACCATCATGAATTCATTGTTCACTACACTGACTGGGATCCCCCCAGCAAAATGCAGGCCACTGCCTACTAGTTTGTCCATCCAGGACTTCCTGTGACCATCCCGTTCTAGCCTGAAATCTTCCATATCAATGTGATTGAGCTCGGAGTCTCTTATGTCCAGGTCACATTCTGCCTGGGATTCGGGCATCCTGACCCTCTGATATTTATACTTCATCTCTTCCTCTGTAAGTTTGGCTTTACCCTTAGACTTGGTTGGTCTCTTGCTTGATGTAGACATATGTAGTTCTGAACTCAGTTGCTGATCTGCAAGAAGAAGAAGTGAAACCCGACGCGGGAGAGCCATGTTAGTTGTTTGATCTCCCATTAAATTATTGTGAAAGGAAGAGTTAGCAATTTTAAGGCATCGGGCGCGGGGGCGCATGAACAACACCGCAGCTGCGAGGGTTAAATAATATGGTGCACGAGAAAAAGGGTGTTACTGAGGACAAATCAGCGCTAAAGGGTGCAAGGCGCATGGATCTTGCCACGTGATATTTTTGTTGTTGCAAGTGGAAGTGTGCTTGTGCCATTTACATGCATTTTATAACGGGCGCAGATATTTTTCATGTTACACGGGTACAGGATGCGACAAAGGGCGCAGGTCTAGTGTGTGCAACATCGTCTTTGCGTGCGCCTACAGGGGGGAACTTGGCGTGGCGCATGAAAGGTTTGCATGACATTGTGTTACTATAACAAGGGATGCACCTGCGCCGCTTAAAGTAGTTTTATACTTGGCGCAAGTAAAGTTGGTGTTGCATAAGTGCAGGGTGCGCCAATGGCGCAGGTTTATACTTTGTTATATAGGAGTTCGGTGCGCCAAGAGGGCGCAGATTATTGGGTGTTGCAAGTGAGTTCGGTGCGCCATTGGCGCGACTGTGCTTCATGTTGCAAGGGTGGCGATTGCGCCAAAGGGTAGAAAACTCGAGTTTGGAAACATTTTGAAGTCTTCTATCTCTTATAGATTTGTGATCTTTTAAGCCTCTTTTCAGGGTTTATAGATGGTGAAGAGGGCACAACGAAAAGAGCCAAGTGATTTTGAGGTAGAGCTCTCCTTACCAGCAGATCTGGAAAGAGGAGGAAGAGCATGGGAGAAGGACAACGAACAGCAAAAGAGGGGTTTGACAAATCCATGCCACCTACTACACAAACAAACAACAACCAGCAAAAACACAGGAGGAAAAAGACCACCTACCTGGAATATATATAACGTGAGAAATGAAGCGGGGTCCACGAACGTGATACGAGGATGATAGGCACGCTGACAGGTGCAGAAGAATAAAATCTATCACGTGTTTTTTTAATTGTGAAAGTGACAGGACGGATGCGCCTATATATAGGCAAAGGTGCAATAAATGCGCCAACCACTTTTTGAAGAGGCGCATCAAAACACCTGTCGACACTTCAAACTTGCGCCCTTTGGCGCACCAAAACACGTGTTAACACGTGATTATGTGCGCCTTTGGCACACCAAAAATACTATCAACATGGAAATACGTGCGCCTTTGGCACACCAAAACGCGGCGCAACAAAAATGTTGTTGACACGAAGGCGCATGCACCTTGGCACATGCAAGAAAGGTGCAACATGGGAGGTGCACCAAAATGTGTGTTGACACTTCGAAGGGTGCGCCAAAGGAAATGAAGGGGCGCACGCTTATTCCGTGTTGGAGCGGATGTATAAAGGCGCGCCCAACCAAAAAGGGCCAAAAATGGCTAAGTTCAGAAAAAATAGATTTCTTAGGAAAGGACTTTTGCAACGTTCGAATGAAAAAGGGGTCCCTGATGAGGGACCAGAACAAAATTTTCACTGGGTTACCCGCAAAATTACCCTTGTCAATTTTACGGGATAACAGATCTAGAGGTGACAACTCATGAGAGTAAAATTTGGTGTGTTAATCATATTTTCCCAAGGTCTTCTCTAAGAAATTTATGCAAAAGATGGATTTACATTCTTCAATAACAGAGGTTACAAAATAGGTTATCTTACCTTGGTTGAAAGGCACAACCTAAAATAGTTAGGATCATATCACATCCTTTTAAGGTGCTACCCACCCCTTTCAAAACCTTGAGTGTTAACAAGTTAGATAGATTTCTTCCCTGGCTACAAAATGACATACATGATTATCTATCTACCTCTAAGTGTCTGTCAAATCCATGATGTTGCTCGGTCTTTGAAGGAGATTAAATTTGGGTACCAACAAGACTAAACTCTTGGAAATTGGAAACTTAAGTATCAAGAAAAAGATCATCATCCGCATGTTTTCGTGGTAAGATAACATTTAAGCCTACCACAACTAAACCTACAGATGGAAAAACTAATGTAAATGCAGTATTTACTCAAAAGGAACTTCAACCGCAACCCTATCGACGTCCTTTTACTAATATTAGTGTACCTATGAGTGTTCTATTACCACAAATAATTGAAAATAATCTTATTACGTTATCATCTCCTCTTGAAAGGTCACAATTTCAATGAACAATCTTATTATGATTATCATCAATGCATTAGACACACCACTGATTGTTGTTTCTGACTCGACATCTCATTCGAGATTTGTTTAACAATGTTCAAATTGAGCTTCCGTAATCCCCACCATCTACAACTATTAATGACAATCATAAACTCAAGATCTTTAATAACACATTACGAAACATAACACAAAAACAACCAATTCATCCGCTAATTATATCTCACACGCAATGTCTCCTATTACATCAAGAACTTTGTATTTTTAGTTCCAAACACTAATGCTATGCCACCAATCATTTATTTCTCGAGAATTTGATTATCGTGTAAATTTCTCATCTAATCGTTTACATATGAGTGCTTCCATTGTCTCGACCTCTGTTACCAACACTAAGGTTGACCCATCATGGCCATTAGTGCATGCTCTATTTCCCTTATCAAGGCTATCTGCTATCCTTAATCGCAAATTGAGTACCCTTTCCACAAACCCTTTGGTGTTATTAAGCTACATGTTACGCTTGGTCCTCTTACAATGTTTCTACCTTTCCTCCTTGGAAACATAGTTGTGACGGTTGTGGATGTGCTTCTTGGTCTCAATTGGATTATTTTCTCTCAATATATTATTTCTATGAATCATGGAAACTTAAATTTATTCACAAAAATCAGGTCATTTCTTTTGATGGTGTCCCTCCTGCTCTATGGTCTCCCTCTCCTTGCATAGTAGTTCATACATCATCTACTTCATCTATCACATCACACTCTATTTTACTCAAAGCACAATCTACTCCTATTTCACCTACTCACACATTATCTACACAACCTCACTACTCTACTAATCCTACACACTGATATAGGGCTATCCCTAGGACAATTACGAAATCTCTACGATGATCACCACCTCATTTTTATTCGACGTGAATGTTCCTCACCTTCACACTCTACACCATGTAGATCTTTGTCATTGACACATTTTGTTATGCCACAACATTCATCCATCACATGCACATAGTCTTCATTCATTGACATAGTGTTTATCTACTATGCCACCATTATTAGATCGTGGTCATACACTTTCATCTTCACATACCTCAATTGAAGGACCTCATTCCTTCACTCTCGTTGGTTAGTTCATTTCATTCATCACTTGGAAGGCATCAAATTCAATACATACCCCCCACAACCATATTAACATCTAAAATCTTTGCATTCTAATACATCGATCTCCTCCCACGTGCATACTCATCACACGTTTTAATCGTCGACCATTACCCGATGACATACTCTTGTTCTTCGGTTCACACTTGATTTTTGAGGGATTACTACACCTGAACTCCACACACTACACAATGGGTTATACACACCACATCTATTCACATTACGTGTCATACACCATACTTTCTACATTTATTTTGACATTTTCACATTTATACATCATCCATCATATTATTCTTCATCATACTCACCTAACATTTCATTCTACATAGTATACACTCTTAGGCACACTACACACATTGCATTCAACACTATACAATACATACACATCACATGGTCATTTATCATCTTCATTACATAAATGCTACATCATATTCTACGTGCTACACTCACTACCCTATGACGCACTTTAGTTCCTTGGTCCATACTCAAATGTCAAGGGTTTACAAATCAAATGGATCTTATCATACTCACATGTGTCTCATTTCAACCTTCCATCATGCGACATTCCTAGGTTAGTGACATACGCTATAGGCTAAATGGTCACCTACTCTATCATCTTGTAGTGGTATATGCTTTAGGCTACATCACCACTCCTTTTTATTCATCTTGTAGTGGTATATGCTTTAGGATACATCACCACTCCCTTTTATTCATCTTGTAGTGGTATATGATTTAGGCTACATCACCACTCCCTTTTATTCATCTTATAGTGGTATACACTTTAGGATACATCACCACTCCCTTTTATTCATCTAGTAGTGATATAATATTTTTTCTACATCATCACTCTTTCGATCATCTTGTTGTGATATACATCTCGGCTATAAGGTTCATGCACACATAGTTACTACATAATTCACCAACACATATACACACTCATCACAACGTGCTAGACACAACACACAATATTTGACCATTTCCCAATTACACTCTCGTTTATGGTTCATTCTTGACTACTGAGGGGAAAAATAAAAGAACCTCACTGCATACACTTTCATTCACTCAGGGGGCACACAAACCCTATCACTCCATTTAGTCTCGGTCTCATACTACTATTTATAATATTTTTGAGTGAAGAAAGTATGAATTAACCCCCATCTTTTGGCCATCTTAATTTATTTTCTTTAGTCATTCCCAATCTCTTGAACCTGCAAGCCTAGTCAGATTTTGTTGTTTTATGTTATTTTATCCTTGAATGGTGCACCTAGATTAGTACTACGGTGCCCCGATCCTTTTTGAACTTTCCCGTCACTTTTTTGGGCTCTTTCTAGCGTTTTGATATCTTTATCTTTTTAGTGGTTCGCCATTTCAGGGTTAATTATGAAATTATATCAAGAGAACCCTATAAATATAAAGTTATGAGACCATAATGAGGGACCAAACACTATTCACTACTATCATCCACCTATAGTTTCATCCATTTGGAGATCATTTGCATTCATTAGCTCCATCACAAGGACAAGGTTGGTTCATCTGCATCACACAAGCATAGGGGGAGGGATTTTATTATATTCCATACACACATTCTATTACATTTTCTAAATCTACTTATTGTTTGCTACTTCAAAAAGTGTGATTAGAACAATAGCACCTAGGGCACATGATGCACACAAACACACAAAATCTACATTTGGGTTCAAAATGTAGTGTAAAGCTCGATTATTAAGCCCACTTATTGTGGCGATTGAGGTCTTTTTCAACCCATTCATTTACATTCTTTTTAAAAAGTTTTTGTTACTTATTTTTGGTCTTTTGCAAGTTCTCTATACATCTAGGATTATCAACAACACCTAGCGCGAAAGGCAACGAGGTTAATGTGAAAAATAACAAGGGTTTTAGACCACCTTCTAAACCTATGAAATTTAGTTCTAGACCTCCTACACAGACCAAGGTACCCATTCTATAGGCCGGGCACCCACAAGCGCCCTTTTCCCTCTCCAGTGTTCCACCAAATAGATAGCTTAGATCCTTCCTTTTTGGGGATCTTTGCATTGGCCTGCTCCTACTTCCACATTATTATATTTATTCTATGACACAATCCAATGAGCTCCTCTAATCAAATGGTCACTTCCTCACCCGTCTTGAACATTAGGTTTTCTTCTTTCATTAGATTAGTTTCTTGGGTCATATTTCATAGTTATTTACTACATTAGGGTAAGTGCACCAAGTTGGGGTCCAAGAGGGGGTCTTAAGTGGACGCATTTTTCTCGAAAAAAAAACTTCAACTTGTACTAGTTTTTCAAATAGTTACACTCAAAATTGGAAGATGTTGAAGAAATATGAATTGTAGCATTTTGAGTCTAGTTTCTAAGATACTAAATGTTATTGAAAATGGATAAGATTAAGTGGGTAAAACAACTAAAATACCAATAGATGCTAACTGTTTTTGTTAGAAAAACATAATAGAGTGACTTTTGTGCCCCCACCATTTTTTGAGCACAATTTAGTGTTTTTGAAAACCCTTTGGTATAAAGATAGCTAGGAGCATCTAGTTTGGGATCCATTTTTTTATATTATTATAGCAAATATTTTTTTATTTATGATTTTTCTAGTACAAAATTTTATGTTTTGAAAAATAATGGAGCTCCGACCGTGCCCCCCCTAACTACCTAAAAATATTGAAAATTAGATATATATTTTTGAATATGTATAGAATTATGCCTAGTTTGGGCTAGTATACTTTTTTAAAAATTTTGATCATCTTAAAAAAATATACACCATGAAAGATAGACATATTTACACTTCAAAACATAGCTATAAAAAGACATAGTTAGAAAATAAATAATATGGAAACCTTATATTAGTCAGAAAATTTGAAAAATTATATTTTTAGAAAGAAGAAACTCTGCTCTACGTCGTGGTATATTTTTTTAAAATGGATCGATTGTTTTATTTTGATTTATCATGAAGGAAGTGGCACTTTTACATTTTCTTGCAAAAATATGTTGTCTCTTTGTGTTTGTACAGGTCCGTGCCTCAGGCTTGGGGATCCAAACCGGATCCCAAGCCTTGAGGCATGGCTTGGAAAAAGATAAAATACAAACTAGATATGCGTTATTCATTGTTTATATATTGTGGCCCCCCAACGTTCCTTTCATCTCTTTCACGGGAATTCTGCAAACATTTTGTTTTGTCTGTAATTTTCTCTACATTCTTGCACAATTTTTAGTAGTTCATTTTGTCCCCTACCCCACTAGTTGATTTTTTCTAATCATGGGTGATAAATGTCGAGCTAAGGACAAGAGGAAAGTCAAGAACAAGACACTGGAGCAATTGGAAGAGAAGAGAATAAAGAAATTGAAGAGAATGCAAAAACTTTGAGCAGGGCAAGGTACATCCACTATATCAAATGTAGCTAATGTATTAGAAAATGGGGATGAAATACATAATGAAAATGTAGAGAATAATGATTTTGCAATGAATAATGATTTTGTAATGAATAATGATATTGAATTGAATGATAATGTTGGTATGGATGAAGAAATTGATATGAATCCAATTGTTAAACCCTTACCTGAGAATCCAAATGTTAACCTCGAAATTTGTATGAAAACACTGAATGAAGAAAGTAACCTTGTAAACGAATCTTCACCTCTAAGAACACCTCCTTCCATTTTGCGAAGAAAACCAATTCACTTAATTGAAATTGATGAAAACATTATAAAACTAATGCCTAACAAAATGTTTGAAAAAATGCTAGAAGAAAAGCTAGTGGAATTTGGGATAGTTACTTTGAGATTTTAAATGACACACAAAGATGTAAATTATTTATTACATTGATGAAATTAATTAAGATGAGACCTATAATGAAGACCCGAGGTTAAGAACATCTAATGTTGTTGATCAAAATCCGTCAATTGTTGAAAACATACATAAAGCATACCAAACGTAGGTGGCAAAAGACGCACCAAAGATATTAATGTTATATGGCTTGCGAATTACTAATTGTATAGTAAGTGATAAAAAGTTAATAAATGCTTGATTAGAAAAACAAGCGCTTCTTTGAAGTTAAACAAAAAATACTAATGAAAGCAATAAAGAGACGTAAATGTCTTGACTCACCAATAACACCAACTATTGGGATTTCTCTAGCAGACTTCCATGGAAAGACAAGAATACATCTAATATTCTAAAAGAATTAATTGTAAAATTTTGGAATGAGAACACAAGGGTGTCACCGAATAGAAGAGATACAGTAAAAAGAAGAATAGGTTCTCATAATCGTGAATCGTGTGCAAAACATTTCTTAGATATGACTCAAACATAATTGTTCTCTAAGTTTAAGAATGAAAATCCATAAATTAACATTATCCAAATATTATTTGAAATGAGAAAACCCTTTTATGTGAAAATCAATCACTCACGTACCACTTGTTGTTGCAGGCATCATGTTGAATTTTCAATGCATTATGATGTTTTTTGTCAAATACATTGTGTTTTGCATACTGACATCATGTTGCAGGAGTGTGGAATAAATGTCCCACAAAAATATTTAAGGGAATTTATTCCGACAATATTTTGTGAAAAATCAACAAGACAATTTTTTTATAACAAAGCATGTTTGGATGGAATGTGCGATGTATGCGGTGGCTTTCCAAATCTAAAAAGTTGTATCCATGAGGAGAGTACATATTCAATAGGAAAAGAATTAGGTGATTTCATCAAATATAAATCGGTTCCATATCAATTAAAAGATGGAAAAGAATCTAAGAGGTGTGAGCTTGTTAGAAAACAATTACTTGCATCAGAATATATGGTCAAATTCATAGAGGAAATTTTTTATGAGTATGTAAGGCACACACATAGAGCTCGATTGTTGGATAAAAATTCAAGTTAAGCAAGGACACATTCCCACTTGGTACTATTGTTTCAGTAGTTGACTTCGTAGAGAATTACACATTGCAGCCACAAATGGAGGTTCAGTTTCAATATTATAACTCATTGCAAGTTTCTATTTTTGTGTATATAACATTCATGCACTCTCTTGAAAGCACTAAGAAAGATCGAAAAATATTACGAGAGTATCATTTCTACATCAATGATGATCGGACACATTCTATAGAATATGTATAAGGGAGTTTCTAGGTGTTTTCTGTGAACTTGAATGAGAGGAACATTAGTTTCGATCAACATTATATTTGGTTGGACAACTGCACATCACAATTCAAGAATGCATAGATGTTTTATTGGCTAATTAGGATGCACAAAGAAAAAAATGTACAACATATCTAGAGTTTTATTGAGGCAGGGCATGAAAAAGGAGAGCATGAAGGTGCATGAGCATGTGTGAAAATAGCACTTGCAAGAGAAGAGTTAAAGTTTAAGGATGGTGCTAAATTTACAGATGCAAAAAACATTATTGATTGGTGTGTCAAGAATATGGGCCATGAATCTCAAGAGAGATCAACGGTTCATAGATATTTTTGGTTGATAGAGGAACAACATCTGGAAAACTTTGAAGATTGTATGATAGTTGTAGGATCAAGTGATATGCACTCATTCCATAGTTCAGATGCAAATACTTAGACTATTTATATTAGGTGCATGACATGTTTTTGTATATCATTCATTGATTTTACGTGGAATGAATGTGAGTCACAACGGTGGGTGGATGAATGGACTTGTAGACCTATAATTCCACTCAACACACATCAAGCTCCATGAGCATTACAACTTACAGGGTCTTCATGTCAAATGACAACATCACCTAACTTTGACCAAGTCTCTAATTTAGTGCAACAATGTACATACATATATGTACATGCCATGTTTTAGATTTATAAATTATTAAATGGTCAAATCCTAATGTATTTTTAAATTGATCAAGAATTTTACTTTTTGATGCATAGGGCACGTTTTTTGCGATTATTGCGATAGAATTTAACGAAGAGGAACATACTACTTCTTGTCACATTGTGTAGAGGGGAAAAAAATTGACTTCCACAAATCATTGATGGTGAAGACCTTGAGTATCCCACTTTGGGTCGAGTGGTAGTCACTAGAACTTAGCTTTGACAATATCCTATCAAAAATCAAGCATTTGATTATTTGAAGACTATGAAGTACATCGGAAGATACTTCACTATTCACATTTGGTCCTTGCAACAAATATTAAATTGATCAAATATCAAGGTTGGCTATCAAACAAGAATTTTGGAAGGTTCGTGAATCGATCATGAAACAATTTTTGCTCTTCACAAGAATAGAGTAGATCCTTGCAGTTCATTGGATTGAATTTACAAAGGTATGTTTCTCATGAATTTAATTTAAATATTTACTTAAATGATTTTGTTTAAATTTTGTATGATTTAAAATTCTATTTAATTGCTTACTAACATGTTTATGTAGGTTAGTGGTGCCAAAAAGCTTCCACCTTCACGTGGTTGGCACTGTTAGTAGAGAATTTATTATTCTCAAAGCCAAGTGAAGCTAAGATAAATTAAATATTAGAAAGGAACAACAAAAAAATCATTATTTCACCACCTATATTGTAAAAATATCTTATTAAAATTCTCATTTCACCACCTATATTATATGAACCACCTATATTATTCAGGTGATTGGCAATGAACAACCTTACACTAACTCAGATTTCACGCATTTACAAATAGTAGGACAACGAGAGAACCGAATGGAGATGGAGAAAACCATGAGAGAATTTCATAGAGTGCCTCGACATGGAGGTATTAGACCTAACAATACATCTCTAGGTGCCACGAGTCCGAGAAATCACCCGTCGAAGATATAACGTGTTTTGGCCTCAGGGCTCTTAAGGGACTATGCCCGGACGAGGTAGCTGAAAGCACGGGTAGTGTAGGGAAACAAAAAAAGCCTCCAATAGCATTCACCTGGCCACCTTGATGTGTTGGCATAGTTGGTTCGGTCCCATGAGCTTCCATTTGCAAACTATAGTGTCTGGGAGCCCTACACTAACTCAGACTGTAGTATTTCACGTGTTTACAAACAATAGGACAACGAGAGAACCGAATGGAGATGGAGAAAACTCGGGAGAGGATTTCATAGAGGGATTCAACATGGAGGTTTTGGATCTAACGAGACATCTCTAGGTGCCACGGAGTCTCGAGAAATCACATGTCAAAGATATAACGTGTTTTGGTCTTAGGGCTCTTAAGAGACTACGCCCGAACGAGGTAGCCCAAAAGCATGGGGAGCATAGGGAACCAAAAAATCCTCCACTAGCATTCACCTAGCCACCTCGACATGTTGGCATAGTTGGTTTGGTCCCACAAGCTACCGTTTGCAAAATACAACATCTAGCAACCTTACACTGACTCAGACTACACTATTTCACACATTTGTAAACAATAGGATAGTGAGAGAACCGAATGGAGATGGATAAAACCACAATAGTATTTCATAGAGGGCCTCGACATGGAGGTCTCGGATCTGATGAGACATCTCTAGGTGTCATGGAGTCCGAGAAATCACCCATCAAAGATATAGCGTGTTTTGGCCTTAGGGCTCTTAAGGGACTATGCCCGAATGAGGTAGCCCGAAAGCATGGGTAGCGTAGGGAACCAAAAAAATCCTCCACTAGCATTCACCAAGCCATCCGGACATGTTGGCCTACATGGTTTCAGTCCCATAAGCTACCGTTTGCAAAATACAACATCTAGTAGTCTTACACTGACTTATACTACACTATTTTGAGTGTTTGCAAACAATAGGACAACGAGAGAACCGAATGGAGATGGAGAAAACCGTGAGAAAATTTCATGGAGGGATTCAAATTTGAGGTTTTCGATCCGATGAGACATTTCTAGGTGCCACGGAGTTTGATAAATCACTTGTCAAAGATATAGCGTGTTTTGGCCTCATGGCTCTTAAGGAACTATGCCTGGACGAGGTAGCCCGAAAGCATGGGAAGCATAGGGAACCAAAAAAAAGCCTCCACTAGCGTTCACCAGCCATCCAAACATTTTGGCCCGGATATGGTTCGGTACCACAAGCTCATTTGCAAAATACAACATCTAAAGCAGACCTTTACACTCGACTCAGACTACACTATTTCATGTGTTTGCAAACAATAGGACAACGAGAGAACCGAATATGGATGAAGAAAACCACAAGAGAATCTTGTAGAGGGCCCCAACATGGAGGTCTCGGATCTGACGAGACATCTCTAGGTGCCACGAAGTCCGAGAAATCACCCATCGAAGATATAACGTGTTTTGGCCTTAGGGCTCTTAAGGGACTATGCCCGGATGAGGTAGCCCAAAAGCACAGTGGAGGAAACCACCAATGTTCAATGATTTTGCCACATGATGTAAATATGTAGAATATGAACTTATTTTTGTTGGGGAGACCACCAATGTTCCAACTGTTCATTTTGAAAGAATGAATATCTTCAATCAAACAGAATGAAGAGCCTGAATTTTTTTGGACATTACAAAAGGTTGTTTGTGCCCAAAAAGAAGCCAAAGGCCATATAAATTTTTAGTCTTCAACTTTAGATGACAATGAACATCATGAAGAAAAATAATTAGGTGAAGATGTCACTATGATTCAAGAAGAAATGCCTCTTGAAAGTCATAAAGAGTCAATTTGATTACCCAAAAACATCTGGAAGAACTTAAAGAGAAGTTACGAGTAGAAGAAAAGGAAAAATGGGAAGCGCGAAAGGATCAAAACTTAACTGGAATGAAGTATTGATAATTTAGAATTGTAATTTATTTTTTTATTGAGCATTCACCCATAGTTTCTTTTTTGAAGGAAGAAATTTATTTTATATGTGAGAAATAGAATGTTGATTTAGTCTATTACTTTGACTATTTAGGTTAGATTTATGTAGTCGTTCAATGAAAGTTTGAAGCTCTTCAGTACTAACATGGAAAAATTTCAAGGCCCTATGAAATCCTCTCACGGTTTTATCCATATCCATCCAGTTCTCTCATTGTCCTATTGTTTGCAAATGCGCGAAATAGTGTAGTCTGAGTCAGTGTAAGGCTGCCAGACGCTATATTTTACAAATGGTAGCTCGTGGGACCAAACCATCTAGGCCAACATGTCTGGATTGCTTGGTGAACGCTAGTGGAGTCTTCGTTTTGGTTCCCTACGCTCCCGTGTTTTCGGCTACCTCGCCAGGCGTAGTCCCTTAAGAGCCCTGAGGCCCAAACACGCTATATCTTCGACAGGTGATTTCTCAAAATCCATGGAACCTAGATAAATATTATCAGATCCGAGACCTCCATGTTGAATCCCTCTAAGAAATCCTCTCGCAGTTTTATCCATCTCTATTCGGTTCTCTCACTGTCCTATTGTTTGCAAAGGTGCGAAATAGTGCAGCTTTGAGTCAAACAGAGGGGTCACAAACACTATAGTTTGCAAACGCAAGCTTGTGGGACCAAACCAAATATGAAAACATGTCGGGGTGGCCTAGTGAATGCTAGTGGATGCCTTTTTTTGGTTCCCTACACTCCCGTGCTTTCAGGCTACCTTGTTCGGGCGTAGTCTCTTAAGAGCCTTGAGACCAAAACATGTTATATCTTCGACATGTGATTTCTTGAACTTCATGGCACCTGAGACATCTCTCGTCGATCCAAAACCTCCATGTTGAATACCTATTTGAAATCATCTCCCGATTTTCTCCATCTCCATTCGATTCTCTCGTTGTCCTATTGTTTGCAAACGCGTGAAATATTACAATCTAAGTCAACGTGCGGTCATAGACGCTATAGTTTGCAAACTAAGCTCGTGGGATTGAACCAACTATGCCAACACATTGGGGTGGCTAGTTGAATGCTATTGGAGGTTTTCTTGGTTCCCTATGATCCCCATGCTTTCGGGCTACCTTGTCTGGGCGTAGTCCCTTAAGAGCCCTGAGGCTAAAACACGCTATATCTTCGACGGTGATTTCTCAAAATTCGTGGCACCTAGATATGTTTCATTAGATCTCGAGACCTCCATGGCGGGCCCTCTAAAAAATCCTCTTGCGGTTTTATCCATTTCCATTTGGTTCTCTCCCTGTCATATTGTTTGCAAACACGTGAAATAATGCAATCAGTCAATGTATGGCAGCCGATGTTATAGTTTGAATAAGGAAGCTCATGGGACCAAAAACTATTCCAACAAGTCGTGGGTGGACAGTGAATGTTGTTGGAGGCTTTATTTTTGTTCCCTATGCTCCCCATGCTTTTGGGGTACCTCATCCAGCATAGTCCCTTGAGCCCTAAGGCTAAAACACGCTATATCTTCGACGGGTTATTTCTTGGACTCCTTGTCACACTAGAAGTTGGTTCGGTTTTGCATGCACTAAAAACTAATCACATAACACCGAAATAATATAAGACTCCAATTTTATTCATCCAGGATATATTATTCATAGGTAGAGGTTACATATATAGAGTTTGATCTCCTTGATTCTAGGAGTCAACACTCATCCCACATATCTCTCCTAATCCCCACAATATCTCACTCAAACTCTCAATCCCATTATTTTCTCACAACAAACATTATCTAGTTACAACTATTTACATGAGTTAACAACTCATAAATAGTTGTATTACATTACACTATATTATTTATTTCCACACTCATAATAATGTTCACAATATCTAATATTATTCCTAACATTCACTCCCCTATTGTTAACATTATTATTTCCACACATACACTCCCCTAATGTGAACAATGTAGAAAAGAATAGTTACACTTTCTCTGCAGCTTGCACACCCCTGTTTGCTCATGATCTTGGTACACATATGGACCTCAGTCCAAGGTAAGAACCCCTGTTCATGAACCTCTGTTCATCAATACGAACCCCTGTTCGACAAAAATAGACCTCTGTCCTAGGTACGAGCCCCTGCTCATGAACCTCTGTTCATCCTCTTCAAGAAAAACATGATGCTGCTTTTTCTTGTGCTTTTATCTTTCTACTATAACATATTTACATCAGGAGGTTATAAAAGGAAATACAATTCTGAACAAGAATGTGACATCTGTTCTTATTACAAACAATGAAACACACAACTGAAAATATGCCACAAACTCATTATGCGGCCCCGTCACTTGCGGCTGGCGAGAGGACGCTGGTTGTCCTCCTTCCTCCGTTGCCTCCTGCCTCCATCTACTGCTACTTATTTATAATAGAAAATCATCACAATTATAACCATCACCCAAAGGTTCTTCTTTATCACTGTCTTCTTCTTCATTAACAACCATGGCACTTTCTTCTATTTTTCCATCAAGTAAATCTCGTGCTCTTTTCTTGCAGTTTATAGATAGATGTCCATCTTGTTTACAATAGTAACAAGTGATATGTTTCTTTGTATCTCTAAAAGTTGATCTTTGTTTAAAAGAAGATTTAAATCTCCCTTTATCATATGACTTGTTTTTACCATACATTGCAGTTTCTTTTGGTGTAACATTCTTATTTTCTTCATCTATCAATGAAGAAATTAGATCTTCTAGGCTGGGATTGATCTTGCTCAAAGTAAAAACAATGTTTGAATAGTGAGATGGCATACTATTCAACAAAACAGCTTTTGCATCATCATCCTCTACTTTAATTTTTATCCCTGACAATTGATTCAAAATAGACCGAAACTTACTTATATGTTGTACCATGTTTTCTCCTTCATCCATCTTGAGTCCAAACAGCTTCTGCTTCAAGGTCACTGCTGCGCTTCCGGTTTGGGATCCAAACAACTTGTTCAATGTTGTCCAAATGAAATTTGAACTTTTTGAAAGGTCTATATGATGCAAATATGCATCAGACAACCCAAGTCCAATGATTGTTGTTGCTTTACGATCTCTACTCTCCCATTTGGTTGCTTCATCAGCATCGGTTGGTTTCTTGAATGTTCCATCCGCAATGTCCCACAAATCTTTGTTAATGAGTGTCAACTGAGTTCGTACTTGCCAAGTGTGAAAATCCTTTCCATCAAATTTTTCAACATAACCCAATTTATCCATTATGACTCTCCACAATTTGACACAAATAGGTGTCGGTTTCAACCGAAAATACACCCTTACAATAATAATCAGCTTTATATTTATTCAAAATAATAAAGCATATCAGATTTTAATTGCTAGAAATCAGTCACTATTTTTTTTACAGAATAAATAGAAACTGTCAGAATTGTTTCCATGATTTCTCGTAAAATACGAAATGGGTTTCTGTAATTTTTTGACAAAAGTTTTAAAAATATAAATTAACAAACCCAAAAAATTTCAGTAAATTTTGAATCTGGGTTTTTGAGAAAAACGTGAATTACCAGTCGTTTTTTTCGATCAGAATTCCTCAAAAAGGCAATGAAAGCTTCAAAACTCTCATATCTGCATCTTAGAGGCTGCGATTTTGTCCTGCAATGAATCTCATAAATTTCCCTAGCCTGCTCTGATACCAAATCTAGAAGTTGGTTCAGTTTGCATGCACAAAAAACTAATCACATAACACCGGAAATAATATAAGACTCCAATTTTATTCATCCGAGATATTTTATTCACAGTGTGTAGAGGTTACATTATATAGAGTTTGATCTCCTTGATTCTAGGAGTCAACACTCATCCCACATATCTCTCCTATTCCCCACAATATCTCACTCAAACTCTCAATCCCATTATTTTCTCACAACAAACATTATCTAGTTACAAGTATTTACATGAGTTAACAACTCATAAATAGTTGTATTACATTACACTATATTATTTATTTCCACACTCATAATAATGTTCACAATATCTAATATTATTCCTAACACTTTTGGGTACCTCATCCAGCATAGTCCCTTCGAGCCCTAAGGCCAAAACACGCTATATCTTCGACGGGTTATTTCTTGGACTCCTTGGCACCTAGAGATGTCTCATCAGATCTAAGACCTCCATGTTGAATCCCTCTACAAATTCCTCTCCTGGTTTCCTCCATCTCCATTCAATTCTCTCACTGTTCTATTGTTTGCAATCGCGCGAAATACTGCAATTTGAGTCAGTGTAGGGTTTCCAGATGCTGTAGTTTGCAAACGGAAGCTCGTGGGACCAAACCAACTATGCCAACATTTCGGGGTGGCCAGGTGAATGCTATTGGATCCTTTTTTTTTTGGTTCCCTACGTTATCCATGCTTTTGGGCTACCTTGTCCGGGCGTAGTCCCTTAAGAGCCCTGAGGCCAAAACACGCTATATCTTCGACGGTGATTTCTCAGACTCCATGGCACCTAGAGATGTATTGTCAGATCCAAAACCTCCATGTCGGGGCCCTATAAAAATTATCTCGTGGTTTTTTCCATCTCCATTCGGTTCTCTCGTTGTCTTATTGTTTGTAAACATGTGAAATACTGCGCCTAAGTCGGTGTACGATTTACTGCTGACACTATAGTTTGCAAACGGAAGCTCGTGGGACCGAACCAACTATGCCAACATGTCGGGGTGGCTAGGTGAACGCTAGTGGAGGATTTTTTTTGGTTCCCTATGCTACCCGTGCTTTTAGGCTACCTCGTTCGGCATAGTCCCTTAAGAGCCCTGAGGCCAAAACACGCTATATCTTTGACGGTGATTTCTTGGACTTCATGGCACCTAGAGATGTCTCGTTAGATCCAAGACCTCCATGTTGAATCCCTCTATGAAATTCTCTCCTAGTTTTCTCCATCTCCATTTGGTTCTCTTCTTTGTCCTATTGTTTGTAAACGCGTGAAATACTGTAGTCTGAGTCAGTGTAGGGCTCCCAGACGCTATAGTTTGCAAACAAGCTCGTGGGACCAAACTAACTACACCAACATGTCGGGGTGGCCAGGTGAACGCTATTGAAGCCTTTTTTTGGTTCCCTATGCTACCTGTGATTTCGAGTTACCTCGTCACGACACGCCCATTAAGAGTCCCGAGGCCAAAACACACTATATCTTTGACGGGTGATTTCTCAAACTCTGTGGCACCTAGAGATGTCTCGTCAGATCCGAGACCTCCATGTTAGGGCCCTCTACAAAATCCTATCATGGTTTTATCAATATCCATTTGGTTCTCTCGTTGTCATATTGTTTGCAAACACATGAAATAGTGTAGTCTCGAGTCAAACAGTGTAAGGTCATAGATGTTGCATTTTGTAAACGATAGCTTGTGGGACTCAAACCAACTACGCCAACAATTCGAGGTGTCCAGTGAATATTAATGGAGGATTTTTTTGGGTTCCCTACACTCCCCATGCTTTTGGGCTACCTTGTTCGGGCATAGTCTCTTAAGAGCTCTGAGACCAAAACACGTTATATCTTCGACATGTGATTTATCAGAATCCATGGCACCTATAGACATCTTGTCGATCCAAAACCTCCACGTTGAATCTCTCTATGAAAGCCTCTCCCATTTTTCCCCATATCCATTTGGTTCTCTTGATGTCCTATTGTTTACAAACGCGTAAAATATTGTAGTCTAAGTTAGTATAGGGCTCCCAGACGCTGTAGTTTGCAAACGGAAGCTCATGGGACCAAACCAACTACGCTAACATGTCAGGGTGGACAGGTGAATTCTATTGGAGGATTTGTTTTGGTTCCCTACACTACTCGTGCTTTCGGGATACCTCATCCGGGAGTAGTCCCTTAAGAGCCCTAAATAACTAGATTGGCTTAAGAATGAATCGATAGGGGTATGTATAAGAACACATGAGATTTATCAATCGCCTAATAAATCTTTATTGTTTAGTTCTATATGGGAGTCAGTTGGCCTATGTCTTAGTGACCTTTCATTCATTGATAATTTTTGCTATTATAAACCCATGGATGCTTTCAAAAGCGCCTTCAAAAGGATAGGGGTAGTGATCAAGCCTAGTGAAGGGTGTGATGTGATTTCTAAATAACTTGAAATGTCTAGATTTAAAGGCAATAACACAAATTGGACAGGATTAGAAAATCAAGAATCATTGAGTTTCAATCAAAATTTCATTGCATCACGATCCAAGACATTCTCAAGCATTGGAGTAATGTATATGGAGAGACATTCTCAAAATATCAATAGATGAAAGACATCAAATTGTGACGACTCTCGGGTGTTTTAACAGGGGAGAAGACTAAGAAGCATAGAAGAATGTAGTAAGTGCATGATAAGATAGGAAATAGTACAAAGAGACCATGAGCAAGAAGAAGCGCAAGTAAAGTAAATACACATATACACATTGATAAAATGAATGAATAATTACTCATATTAGGTAACTCTTTATATACATACATTATATAAATATTGATTTCCAAAGTTTGATGCATATTATACATTGAAAATGCTAGTACATGTACATCACCAATAAATGAAAAAATAATCCATAATGTCTTAAATATTGTCAAGTGCACATCATATTAGTTTCATGCGAAAATAATCTTAGAAATGTAAGGTCTCATACAAAATTATCAAGTTCCAAATAGTATTTTAATGTGCATAATAAATACAAAAATGCCCAAATAGGTCATATACCATCAATTTCAAATGCCATATAGGTGTACATACAATGCCATACACATAGGCATACAAAAATAATGTCATGTAAGACATATATATTTCCTACTCATCAAAATCTATCCCTCTCTTGGCCTTGCTCGAAGAAGGCCCTCCCTTAGACGAAGATGGAGATCTATGAGATGACTTTAGATCATCCGAGCCCATGCTACGAGTCCTCTTCCACTAAATACTTGCCTGTAGTTGAACCTGTAAATGCAAACAATGTTTTTTGTCAAAAATTAATTTATATATGTTTTCAACATGTATTTAAGACCATGCTAGAATGAAAGTATTTACATAAATACACAAACTTATCGCAAGTTGTCGATCATGCCGAATTTGTATCTCACGCTCAGATGAGTCACCGGAGCTCCTAAAGTACGAACCGGGTACAAAGATGACGAGATAGAGGAGTTCGTGCCCTCGAAGTCAAAATAGAGGGGTTGAAGTTCCCTACATACACATAAGATCGAATATTTAACATTAGAATTAGCGAAAATAGAACTAAGTATATGTATGTAAATAATGACAATAATTTAACTAATTTTGTTAATATAGAACTATTGTTTTTACCCCATCACACCTGTGAATCAAATGAACAGGGCTGCTACTGTCGCAAGTAACTCCTGCATATACACAATGAAGGACATTATTAACATAATTTAATAATTCTACAATGAAAGACATTACTAACATATAATTTAACATAATATGAATTACATGAGAAATTGAACAAAATTTACGTGTTGTTTGAATACCTTAGTCAGTTGCTACGTAGATGAAATCGTAGCGGAAACACCTTTATCTACTTGTCGTAGAGATGGTGGGGTGTCTAGTGAAGTCAACATCTTTATCAAATATGTATATCACGTGAGTTAGATGGACATACAAGAACATACATATATTTGACTTCAAAACTAATATATATATATACACACACACACACACACACACACACACACACACATACATGCATGCATACATGCAAAAATATACACACACATGTATGTGAAAATTTTACATAATTAACATTCTAAATTACCTCTGTGAATGTATGTGTACGCATGGTGCTCGCCGCCTATGGTCGGATGAAGATGCACCTCCCGCGCACTGTAATATCAATGCATATACATGTAAAAATATAATTATTTCAAAAATTTAACATATATAAGTAAATCAAGTACTCCAAACTTTTTGTAACACACATAACAAAACATAACAAATTTACCTATGAAGGTGATGCCGATCAATGTAATCCAAATGTGTAACTCAGAAGAACATCTGACATAGTGACATTATCATGTGCACCCCTAGCACCAGGTGCACCAAAATCAGTACACATGAAAGTATCGTCCTCCTCGGGCCCCAAACATATGCTACCACATGACGAGCAAAGATGTGGCCTCATGCTAGTACTCCTTGAGGGAATACTCTGTGTACCTCCGTGAGCATCTGGCTTAGAAATCTCCATCATATGTCGAACAAGGGTCGTAGATAGCCCCTAAAGCGTGTGGAGTGTATCAATCTCTACTGTCTCCTTCACCGGGTCGAGGGACAATCTCATGATGAGGGAGCTTCTGTATGGGGAATCTACCCTACTGAATAGGTGCACGTTGTGCACCTGGTCGATCCTGTGCAGATCCTTTTCCTCGGCCCTAGAAATCTCAAATCAAAATAATTTGGGATCTTGTTGAGGATAAACTCACAATAGAGTTTTCGAGAAATTATAGTGGCACCTCGTTGTTATTACAAGGTGGAAAATCAAACACCATCCACCATCGGTCCCAAAAATATTTTTAATCAAATTATTATGCACCAATGGATGGGAAATCGTTTACATGACAATGGAATAGGAAAATTAGTGCGGGGGTCCGTGAATAAGGCACATATGAGGTATTTTGAAATTTATTTTTTCTTTACATCCACATATGAAAATTTGTTGGAATAATAAACCCTACAACCCTTTTGTAATTTGTCCAATGATCAATTTTCCCCATTTCCACGTCAACTTGAACAAGTAATGCCTCTAATGTGTTTGCAAGAGAGGCGCAGTGGGGGTTTGTAGATTGTGAATCCCTCATTGTTTTGATTAAATCCTTAATTTCAATTTTGTTTTCAACTATGTGGGATGCTAAATCTTCTTGACTACCCGGGGGATGTTGAGCAATTATGGGAATGTCGGGAAGGATGACTGGAATAACAAGTTTTGGTTGTGGTTGATTCCCTTGACCTCTAACTGTAACAATAAAAATATGTATTCAATTCAAATTTTAATCTATAATTATCATATTTCAATGCAATTTTGAGAAAAGAATTGTGCTTACCTCTTCTCCATGGCACCATCGTCGATTCAGATCTTCTTGGCGATCTAGAAACAATCCTTTGAGCTTGAGATCTAGCTGAATGAAAAAATGCGAGGGCATGATTAAGCTCTGAAACTCGCGTTTGAGGGAGATAAAATGATAGAGGCTCAGGCCTCTTTTTTTCTTTATAGTAGGCATAACGTGTACGTGTTATAATGTGTACATGTTATAACACGTACGCGTTATGCCTCGGTAAATCCCAAACCTAAAATTTAAAACGTGATCGCGTTATAATATAACGCGTACACGTTTTACTTTTTTTTTGGGTTTTTGTCTGCTTTTTGGCCCCCCAACTTCATGCACTTACCCATTATTTACTATATTTACATGTCATTCTAGATCAAATTAACTACACATATTTTCCATTTTTAGTTAATCAATAACTCATTTGTTAATAAGGGAATTTGTATACACATGAGGGTACTAGTTGTTGTCTCTAGGATTCATTTCTAAAGGGCATGTTTATTTAGTATAGCGTTATACATTCATTACACAATAAGATCTATTGTGAAAACAAGAGGGGATAATTCTATCGTGTAAAGGTCTAAGGATCACGATCCTCTCTTTTTATTTATGCTTTACTAATTGGGTAGGTTCATTTTAACGTTTACACAACATGAATTTATTTTCTCACAACATAGAGAGCTTAACCAAGTTACAAGAAGATCTAATTTCACTTTTCTCTTAGAAGATCATTTCATGTTTACATTGTCAAGACTAAGCAAAAATTATAGTTTTGTTATTTTCCAAAATTAAATATTAATATAGTACTATAGGAAACCATACTAATAACTACATTAAGGATTGGGATTCATTTGTAACACAAATTCTAAAAAAAATTCAAGAGAAACTCCGAACTCAACACCTAAAACGCTTCATGGAAATGCCGACATGCTTTTAGACCTAGAAATGTACCCAAGTACATGATTTTATGTGTACATTTGCCCCCACTTTATGTTGTTGCATGAATACTTGATAACATCAAGTAGATAGAAGATGTGTACGTTATGATTCTCAGAGAATGTGGTGAATAACATGCCGAGTTGACAAGTAAGGCGTGGAATGATCGCAAAGTGAAGTATGGAGACTAGGAAGGAAAGTACCCTGTGGGGTGAAGCGTATGCATTGTTTTTGCCTATTTTTTCTTGTATTTAATATTTTAGGATACTTCTTGTTGTATATTAAGAACGGACCTACAAAAGAAGAGAAAAAAATAGTAGTCAAATCCTCGTATATGAAAAATTTGAGCAAAGTATGGAAAATTGTGTAAAAGTAGTAGTAAAGGAAAGTGTGCACTGACGACGTAAAAAAGTGTAAAGGATAGAAAGGTCTCTTGAAATGATGTGAAGAGAAATTTATTTTTGAGATCTCACACCGATAGTGAGTTTTTTTGGGCGATCTCATGCCAAGTGTGAGTTTTTTGGAGATCTCATGCCAAGTGCAAGTTTTTTGGGTGATCTCACACTAAGAGCGAGTGTTGGGGAGAGAGGTCTATCTTTACTCTCCTTCCATGTCCCTACCATAATAAGAACCACCGTAGATGGTAAGTTCAAATTTAGTTTCGATTGGTTAATAATTGTTCGATTGTATTGGTTGTTCTGATTGGAGGAGATAGAATGTATTATGTAATCGAAAGTCTTTTCCCGTAAATGTAAAATTGCTCAGAAACTGTTGTAGAGTGTGATGTACTTGAGAAAACAGCTATATATTCCCCAAGAAATTAGTGCCTGTGGGAGGAAAGGGTTTCTAGGAGCTAGTGTCTAAGTCTCTGGGAATTGGTGTCTCGAATTGTGTGTTGGACCTAAGGTAGATTCTAGGCCATTCCGTGACTATGTGTCTGTGTTGATTCTGTATTGTTTTGTGTCAGTGATGTAGCTCGAGCTATCAGGGGTGGTTTGTTCACCCAATGTATGCCCCTTCTTTTTGGGGTGCATGTGATGTCTCAGTAGAAGAATGTGGCCCAAAGGAGAGGACCATATGTTGATATGAATTGATACCTATAGGGGTAGCAGATGTGCATGGTAGAAACAAATGCACATGCAATCAAAGTATGCTAGAAATATGTGTTAGTGCAAGCAAAGAATGTAAGAGAAAACGATGTAATAAGTAAGTGTGCATAAAAGATAGACCGCAAAAGTGGGTTTCAAACATGATACATCGCTCATAATGTCATAAGACAATCAAGGCTCAAGTGGCCAAAAGCATACAATAAGCAATGCCCGTATACAATATCATAGAGTAAAGTAAGAAAAGTGTATCAGATAACCATGGTAGCATATAGTCCTACAAGGAAAATTCTACACATGAAGCACCATTAGCATGTTAGAAAGATAAATAACATATCATAAGCATGTATGAATCAGTGAAAGGTGAAGTCAGTGTAATGAGATGTAACAATAGAACATGTGTAGTATGTGATAGTAATGAAAGTAGATGCCCACAAAATCCTAACTAGAACTAGTAAAAGGTACAATGTTAAGAATCACTACAATGTGTAAGAACATGTAAGAGATCTGCATTCACCGCGAAAGACCAAGTGAACGCACATGTGTATATTTAATGATAATGACATACTAAGAATCTGTCTAGCATGGAAAACAAAATGTAACATGTAAATAGAATGAGCTAGCAAGAATAGATGCAACCAAGATATGCAAATGTTGTGTATGAGTGTGATGGGGTGGTATAAAAAATGTGAAGATGATAGGAGCAAAGGTGCCCCAGGTGGATGTGTATGAGATGAGGTTCATTTATAGGAACCCTCAATAGTCAAGAATGAACCATAGAGTAAGAGTGTATCATTGGGTAATGTGTTGTGTGAGAATAGATGCTAGAAAGATGTATCATGAAGTGTCGAGCGTGAAATTTGTAATGAATGTGAGGTTCATTTTAAATTAGACCCTTAGCAATGAGTATGAATTGTGGAACTAGAGTGCATTATAGGGTAATGAGTGTATTGTTTATATCAGCGAAGTGAGTATGCTTAGAAAATTTTAGACATGAAATGTGGAGTGTGAAGTATAGGAGCGGACACTAGACACAACTGTCAAAGTGCTAGAAGGGGAGAAAACATGATTTCCCAAGTGTGCGAGAAATGGACATCTATGTCATGATGCGAGAGAGACCATACCATTATTGGAGAGTGGTGGTTATGTCATGAGAAGAGAGAGAGTCATCACAATGGTAGGAAGAATAAATAGTAGGACTAGGGTTGGATGTTGGGTGGATAGGAGGAAGTTTAAAGAGGTTATCTATGATAGGGTGAATTGGTTGGACTTTCTTGGTTAGTGGTTGCTTATTTGGAATTGGTAATGTTGTAGAAGACTTGATAGGAGGAGGGGATGGAGGATAGATTTTTAAAGGAGGTTGCTTAGTTGGAATGGGTTGGATAGGCGGATCTTGATTGACCAAGAAGGAACATTAGTGATTATGGAATGATGCTCATTAGACATGGAGGGATTGGATTTGGGAGCCCAGTGGGATTTAGCAATTGAAGATGTAGCAGAATGTTGTGAAGAAAATGAAATAAAACCCTGATGCTCAAGGTTCTTAATTCTTTGTTTTAAAGAATAACAATCATTGTCATGATGTCCATTAATTTTGTGATAATTAAAAAATGGTAGACCTTCGTATTTGGCAAGTTGATAAGGAGGGTAGAAATGAGTAGTTGACAAGTTGATCAACTAGTGATTGAGGATCTCAGAAGAATATCATGTTGCTTAACATGTAGATCAAACTTGAGAGGTACTGGTAGTGGTAAGACTTGGGGTTCACTTATATGAGCACATGTAGAAGACATAGGATGAGAATGAGGTGTAAAATAATAACTAGCATGGGCCTTAAGATGTTGGGTTTCATATTTTATAGATGTAAGTGTGGTTTCCATAACATGAAATGTTTATTGAAAATCATGGTGTAAATATTGTATTGACGCTAAGATGGGCTGATTGGATGGAGTATTAGGATCGATAGGGTCATGTCGATAGACAATCAAAATGGTACAAGCTTGTGAAGGTGGTGTATCGCATGAGGAGGTACATAGTGTGTAAGGATTTTTGAAGAGCCTATTTACAAGGTGGTTGCATTTAAAGTAATTGATACAAGGAGACTTGAGGAACCTTAGGAGCCATGAAAGAGAAATTGATAGTTATGGTTCACCAAATGATTTAATTTAATTTGAATTAAATATAATCAGCAAAGTAACCATTGTTCCTAAATGATTTAAAAGATGATTATATACAATTAAAGACGCAAGAAAATAAGCATGTAAAATATGTGACCTAGAGCAAGATGAAGAGATATAAATACTTATTTGATTTATGAGTGAACATGAAGTGATCTCGGCAAGTAAAGTTCTCAACAAGTTGGGAAGATTGTCATAAATTTTCTTTGGAAATTATGGAGTTTAAGAATAATGCCAAACAGGGGTGCCGAGCACCGGTGATTGGATCTAGGAATCGGTGATCGTGTAAATGCTCAAGATCTAATTTATGTTATGTCACAAGGGTTTCATAGTTATTCTCTATTGATTGCCCGATATTCGATCTTGGATTGCTGAAGTTACATGTTACATGTAAGAAATAAATTCACTTGCACATACCCATAAACCACATCAAACCTAAAAAGGAAAAGTGCGAGAATGACCTTGGCAAAATACATCGAGAGTAAAATTAGGACCGAGCGCTACACTACATCTCAGACTCTATGTAGTTCTGGTGTGTGTGTGTGTGTGTAGAAATGATACCCTAGGATGCCCTTATGCAAGTTGCACTTGATAACGGGTTATAACTAGAATGTAACAATGTAATAGTATGTGTGGATGAAATAGAATAAAATTTTCCTTCTTATGTTGTGTATGCTGAAGTATGGAGCCCTTGTCCCTTGTGTGGATGCTAGATCGATGCCTTTGAGTGCTTTAATGCCTTTGGATGCAAACTTAGATGGTAATAGTAATGCTTAGTGTTTGGCCCTTCATTTTGAAAACATAACTATGTATTTATATGATCCCCTTGTTTGAATTTCGTAATTGAAAATTGGAAGGCTAACCCATAAGTGAAAAATGCCTAAAAGATAAAAGAGACCCCCAAAAGTATGGTAAGAAAGGGTCAGGGGTGCCAAGAGGGGACATGAACGCCTAAGCGCTTGCTATCCCGGTTCGGCGTTGTTATTCAAGTCATAAAATATTAACAAGTTTAGTTCCGACTGGTCAGAGGTTGTAGGGTGTGGAAGACCAAAGAGAAAGAAATATATAAATAAAAGAGGCCAAACATAGTTGTCAAACCACTATTTTTATTTCTTAGGAATCATGTAAATGTTAGCATGTTTTTTAGGAGCTAGAAATTTACCCAAGTGTGTGATTTTGTATCTACAATATGCATGCAATTCATGGATAAGATCTTTGACTTTCGCAACACTCTCAAATGTGCTAACTATTTTGTATGTAAGATTTATTCTATGAGCCATGCAATGGATTAGAATCAAATGTGGGGAGACAAAGTGATTTGTAGTCAAATGCAAAGGCCATCTTTGTGCCCCTGCATTACTGATGCACCATTTTTACCGACACACACCAAATTAGTAGTGAGAGTATAATCATCCATCCCAACTATATCCCTCAAGCTTGAAATAACCAACTTGTAGGAGTTCTTGACATCACAATTTTCTATCATTTTATGGACTGTTAATAAATGAGGTTTCCTTAGATGGTTCTCAAAAATATAAACATGAATGCAAATCCATGATGTGTTGTCAAATACAGTGACCTCATCAATAGACAATGAGATAAATAGTGTTTTTTTAACTTTTTCTTTCAAATACTCCTTAATCATCGCTAGAAATTTTGCCATTTCCTAAGCACTGTTATCTGACCAATGCGATTGTGGAATATTAGGGAATCCATTATGTTGAAATAAAATTTTATAATCTAGAAAATCAGAAATAGGTCTACCCTTTTTTATAATGTGATAAATAGTTGAGAACTTTATATTTTTGGCATGTAGATTAGACTGATAAACTTTTTTAATTGAGTTGTAATTGTTCCTCCTTTCTTAACAAGATTTTGTAGTTGTTTCTGTTCATTTTCATACGTTGTTGCATATTTTACATGCATGCATTCTTTTGCATTTTTCCATCTTTGTGTTCTTTTTATTTGACCATATTTTTTCTTAACTCGATACATATATTTTACCACAATGTTTCTTAATTATGTCCAACTTGAGTTGCATTTTGTGTTCCTTTCCAAGTTTCCAACTACAAATTGTACATTTATATTGTGCTAGAGTATCATTACCTAATCTAGATTTACTAGTTCAATGAATGGATACTTAGCTTCCCATTCGAACTTAAGAGACCTTCCAAAGAGTCCATCTACTTCTCTTTCTTTGCACAATTTTTTGTGTTGTCTTATCACCTGAAATAGGTGTTTGATCACTATGTGTAGAAATGTCTTCTATTTGGTGGATCTCATCATTGAAAATGTCATCTATTCTCTTCCTTTTCAAAAAATTGACAGTAGAATTTCTAGATGAAGTTGGTGTTTGATAAGAGGAAATGTCTTCTATTTGTTTCATATCATAATGATGAATGTGATTGTCATCTAATATAGGCACATAATAAGGATTGTCCTCAAGTGGAGGCATGTCTTGTGCTTGTTGCATATGGTAATCATGATTGTTGTCCAATGTAGGCACATACTATGGATTGTCCTCAAGTGGAGGCATAACATCATCAATAATATTTTGAAGTGGTGACAAGTTATTGTGATTAATTATTTCATAATGAATATCACTATCAGTGGGTTTTGCATAAAAATAGTTTTTTGAAATTCGTATTATTAAGTATATTATTGTAATTTCTAATTTGAAAATAAATTAAAATGCTTAATTAATACATAGCACATGTGTTTGGTGTGGATGTCGGTTACATCTGTATGACCACTCTTTCTGGATGGCTTAAATAAGATAAAAATTTCTTTTTTATGATTGGCCCGCTAGGGCCACCACATTTTGATTATCAACCAAACTTTGGCAAGGTGCTAACGGTCGTCTGGATTGTCAGGCAGGCTTCTGCATTGTTCCGGCGGGCTTCTGGAATATGCAGTTGGGCGTATGGATTATATGGTCGAGCATCTAGAATATGCACAAACAGCATCTAAATTATATGACCGATCGTCTGGAACATGTAGTTGGGCATTTGATTATATGGCCATGCATCTGGAATATGCACGTCAGTGTCTAGATTATATGGCCGAGCATCTAGTTTCCATACTCTGCAATGGGCATCTTGAATATTTGTCTGCAATTTGGACACTTTTGGTGTGTCCTCGAGTATGTTGTTGGGCGTCTCGGCAACATAGTTAGGCATCCGGACTATGTGGTCGACCTTTGAGCGCCTTTTTTATGCAAGTGACTCATGGCATTGAAACCGGAAGATGCTTATATTTTTTATTAGTATATATTGGCGAATGTACCCAATTGGTGTTTTGAGGCAATGGCAATATATATGCATAAGTATGAAATTTATTTTAAACAATAGGTGAGCTGACCTGCAAAAGTAACTTGCATCCCAAAATTTTAGCCGAAATGTTGCTTCGTACGACTCTTCAAAATCACCAAATACAAATTTAAAAAATGTAAATATTCGTGAATTAGCAAAAATTCGCTACTAAAATTTATCCAAAGAATCAAGCTTTGCTATTTTTATTTCACTGTTTTATGGTGTCAAGGTTTTTGATTGGATGACATTTAATTTGTTAGATAAGGTGGAGACATGAAAGGAAAGATAAAAATAAAAAGGTGGGAATTAAAACCTTGCATTGGCTCACACCATATAACAACCGCTATTTGTGCTCCACTCCACCGTATCCTCTTGATCTCCCTCGTATTATTCACATGAGTGCAATTAATGATTAAAGGGGTCAAAATAAAAATACGAAATATTCAATAGATATTAAGTTCACAAATACTTGTGAGAAAACATTCTAATACACTCACTTTAATGTCGAATAATTATTTTTATTTTTGAAAGGTGATAAATTTGGAAGCTATTTTGACATATATCTAGGTCTTATTAAAATATATTCTATGTTGAGAAGAAAATAAGGAGAGAATGTTCGGGGAGCGGATATAATCAAATAATGAGTGTAAGAGGAGCAGGGTATGGTACACATCAAATCGTTATACAATGTCTACAAGCAATCAATATGCAGGCAGAATAACGTGTCTACTAACTTTTACGAAAGAAAACGTGTCTGCTAACTCTTATCTTTTTTATACGGAAAGAATAAAGCTGAACATTACATATATTGGACAATTTTATGATTGGAATTTGTTCTTCTTACTTACATAACTTGTTCATATGCAGTTGTTTTCAATGCGGCTGTGCAAAACCACCTAATTCATATAAATTCAATTTCAAGTATGAAATTTATGGTTGATTTTTCAAAAATGTTGTACAGTGCTGCTGATATGATATATAAGCAATTATGAAGGCTGCTAAAAGTAGAAGTAATAACATAAAGAAAATATATCAGACAAATTTTTATAAGGATGATAGAGACATATACATATAAGTTGGCAAATACATATTTCTGTGTTGGGAAAGCACTAAAAGAACTACAGATATTAAAGCCGTTTTTAACTCTCTTCATAAAGTGATGATTAATTTCATTAATCAAGTTAATGGAAGGATAATGGATGGGATAAAAAGAGAGTATACGAGGAGCAATTGTATTGTAAATAAAATTTGAGTAATCACATCAATAAAGAGTAGTGGTTTTTTTTTTGTGGATAATTGTCATTTTTCGTGATTAGAATGGATGAATGAATGATGGTTGTAAGGAAATAGAAGTAATTTTAAGATGTATATTCAATTTAAAGTTTTTGAAAATTTTAGAATTAATCGTATCAATGTAAAGAATGATGTTTACTTCCAATTAGTGGTGTCTTTTATGATTGGGATGGATGCATGAATGAGAGGTTTGCAAAAGCAATTTTAAGTTGTATATTTAATTTAAAGGTATTTAAAAATCTGAGTACTCACATCCATACAAAGAGTGATGTTTATTGCCACTAGGGTTTTGTGGTTGTAAAAACAATCCTAAAATGTATTGCATATGTAAATTTAATATGATCTAAAAGTATTTGAAAATTTGAGTAATCACATCTATATAGAAAGTGTTGTTGTTTCACATGATTGGAATGGATGAATGATTCTAGATAGATAAATGGATAAGGATTTTACACTCTAGAAACAATTCTAAGATGTATATTTGATTTCAAGGTATTTGAAAATTTGAACAATTGCATAATATAAAAAGTAATTTTTTTATTAACAAATGTTACCTCCAAAGGGTTAGAATAAATGAATGGATAAAAGATTTGAAATTATAAAAACAATTTTAAAATATATTAAAGAAATATATTCAATTTATTTAAATATTTGAATAAAAAATTAAAATTATAGAGTAAGAAATGGGGAAAAAATTAAATTATAAAAATATGTAAGGAGGAGGGAAAAAACCGAACAAATAAAGATACTCTCGATTTTATCAATTAACTAGTATAGAGGAAAATTTAAAATCTAGAAACGGATAGATGTAGCTAACTTTTGAGTAATAATTATGTTAGCCAACATGGGAATTGTGAGAGAAAGATTGTTTAAAGGTAGAAGACGGGCTTAATGGGTCCGAGATATAATCACCGTTCATTATAAGAGTTTATATGTATCTAGTGCATTTTATTTTATTTGTGAATTATATTGATTTTTATTATTTAAACATTCCCATTGCAAATATGGGAAGTAATCTTCATGCGATTGTGAATTTGTTTTACCTTTGTCAAGGTTTTATCACTCCATGTTTTTTTTTTGTGTTTCATTTTTTTAAGTTGTTTTTTTGTTTATTATATTATTTTTCTCGCGAGATATATGATATATATTCATATTTAAATCATTTTTTGGGTGAATTTTGCTAATTTAAATTATCTTTAATTAATTTGGTGCAATCATATGTCTTCTACTAGTGATGTGACATCTAAATTATCTCGTAAATTTGTGTGAAAGGTCTATGATAGGTGAGTCTAATATTCTTATTCAATTTGATATCTACATTCAAATTGATGTCAGAGACAAAGTTTGTCATTAATATGAAAATAATTGATTGATTTATTATTTTATTGTTTGCATTTCCTTCGAGGACTCTCTCAAAGCTAGGATTAAACACACCTATGGTTCTTTGGGAGTCTACGTAACTAATATGCATAATATGACCAAGGGTTTGGTTTTGTTCTCGTTTAAAGGAACCTTTTCAAGTGCAAATCATGTTGGGTAAATCCCAAACTTGGTTCCTTCCAAACACTCTCATGGTCATTTCACAAATGGTCAAGAACATTTCAAGTCTCTCGCCAAACAACTATACGAGTTCCAGTTTGGATTGAGTTACATAGTCTTATCGATATAGGTTAACAAAATAAAATTAAAATCAACTACACGAGATTGAGATGCATAAAATTGAATAATTTTAACTTGATATCCCAATATCATATCCAAAGATGATCTCGGTCGTGGAACATGTGATATTGGTGACCATCAAAACATGGTAGTTTTCTTATAATATCATTTCCGATCATGTGCTAATTTTGATTCCACCCGCTATGTGGATTTTTTTATCTCAATGTACAACCAAAAATATTAATGGAGGAAGATTCAAATAGAATAGTTAAATAAATGACCAATTCCAAAAATATTATCTCTAAAAGAGGAGAGGATGGTCAGAAAAGTGGTTGTTGCCCAAAGCAATAAATGAAAAGTCCATTTTTAGAGGTCAGTCGAGATCTCCTACCAAAGCAACCATTCAAAGATCTTATTGATTACATACATCCACACTTTTTGAAGCCCATTGTCCATAGTCAAAGTGGATTACTATGTACATAACATTGTTACATATATAGGAATCCTCTTTAATGTAGTTTAATTAGTTATCTCGTATAGTAATTCACATTAAATTTGGGTCAACAGGGTTTCCAAAGTGCGAATGTGCATGATTTTTAGATACAATGACAATTCCCACAACCATAATAGAATTTACATTTTTTCATCATACAAAATGTAAATCCCATTCTAAATAACACACTTTAGTGGGTTTCAATGAGGTAGGGCTTGGCATATTTTATTCTCAATAGCACATTCTTACCTCCCATCTATGTCAAGTTCACTCTCTACTATACATGTGTTTGGCTATTATGAGGCTTTTGGATGGACATAGAACCCATGGAAATGAAATGTAAGAATGAGTATGTTGTGATAAAGAGAAATTTCCATAAAGCAAGGTGATCAAGAACACGTCTCTTCAACCAAAAACTCGTCTTCCTATTCCACAATATCAATGCCAAGTCAATTGACAATGAAACTTCATATCTTTATTAGCATTAGTTAATTAATTCGCTACATAACAAAGATATAGTTAATAGTCATATGGCAAGTAATTTATACTACATGAATGAGTGCCACTAAACTCATTGCTTATTTTATCTTTTATAACTAAATAACTTAATAATATGAATTCTTACTTTGTTATGCTTATGTTAAAGGTTTAAGAAGTACATATGTGGCCTTCAAATAATATATTAGAAAGGATCAGTCAACCATATTTATTTTAATGTTATTGAGTTATTATTTATATTTGTAATGTTCAATTAGAAGGGAAAAGAATTTTTAAATTCATCACCCCATCTTATATTGATAGAAAACTGGTGAGATGTCTAAATGTAATCATTTGACGGATTAATAAAAAGGTGGACGCAAAAATTAAATGCCAATTATCTTTCTTTTATTCCTAACGTGTATATATTTGAGGTTGTTTGTTAGATATAGGTAGGCCACCCTTGTAAATTGCTTTGTGTTCTTTTTCTAGTTACTTTCTTTTTTGGATTCATAACCCATTTCTTCTTCTTTAAATGAGTCCCAAGTCCTCCATCATGCTTAAATTTCCAAATAGTTTTGAACAAACTATTCAAGAAGAGTTTATGCTTTTGCTAAGGGAATAATATTTTTTTGAATGCAAAATATACATTCATTTGACGTAATTTTATGTGTTTAACTAATTATATGTTTTTTATTTTTAAATTTATAGATAATTCTGAAGTTTGATATTATAAGAAAATAAAATATTTCTTAAAATATTTTATTTATCATATCAAAATTTTATATTATAAAATCATATATATATATATATATAAATTAATATTTTTATTTTTATTATTATATGTATTAAAAAAATTATGATATACACAGGGGTTGAATTAAGGTTTCGAGCGCCCTAAGCAGTACTCGGAGCGTGCGCCCGCCTCCCACCTGGGACCAACGACCCACGTATATGTGAATGTTTTTAAAACAATTATAGTATAACTCTTAACACATTTTATTAAAGCTATAAAGGTTTTCTTCTTGCCTTTGCCATAGCAAACTATCAATGACATCATCATAATTTATTGTTGTAGCGATGTCGCGCTCAATCAAAATAGAAAGGCTATTCAATCTAGTTTCACCCATTGTTGACCTTAAATTGCTTTTTACTCTTGTTAGAGTGGAAAATGCTCTCTCAGAACCGCAATTTCAACAGAATGCAAAGAAACATTCGTATTGCAACATCTAGATTTGTGAACGTGGTGTCTAGTCCATTTTTTCTTAAATATTTGACATTGATGTTATATTTGTCAAGTTTTCACGTCTTATTAATACCTGAAAATGGATGCATTCAATGTCAAGGGAGGTTTCCAAGTCTGTGTTATATGTTTTTACTAAAGAATTAGAGAATTTCAATATTGTCTCATTATCAATATCTTTTAAATTGTTCAAAAATCCAAACCTATCATTTAACACACTATATGATTCATTTCTTCTTGATAATTCCCTTATTAAGTTGTCTATAATAACATAAAATACCTCCACCCTCATACGATCCCTTCCCTGTTTGTGGAATTTCTACATCTCTCTTTTCATCAAAGTAAACTTTTTTTTCTTTTTCTTTTATTATCAATTTTATACTCTTCTTTTCCATTAATGATCTTAGCATGTTGCTCATATGTATCGAAATTATCTCTAATATTTTGAATATAATCTATCAATGAATTATACTGAGTCACAACCATGGTTAAGTCAATGTCTACCTTTTGTAGATATTTGCTAGTTGCATCCATTCTTTCAAGAATACTATGCCAAATACAACACATCACACAAGTTTCTAACTTGTCTAGTTTTTCGTGAATACACTTTGCTTCATGTCGTGTGGTAGTTGTTTGATTTTTGTCTTGTGCTATATTTAGGAAAACATCTTGAATTTTACTATATCCCAAGAAAAGTGCTTTAACTACATCAACTCTAGCTGACCATCTTGTTTCAGAAAGAGATTTTACAACGGGACAAATTCCATCCAAAAATTTAATAAAATTTCCCACCGATAAGTTGAGGCACTTAGGAAAGTGTAAATAAGTTGAAGTACTGAAAAAAATCTATAGTTGTTGTACAACATTCTGCAGCTAAAGATCCAACAAGATTTAAGGAATGCCCTGAACAAGGTACAAACTCAGCCATACAGTTGTGATTTTTAATCCTATTTTGTAGACTTGTGTATTTTCTAGACATGTTACTTGCATTATCATATGCTTGCCCTCGACAATCTTTGATATTAATGTCATAGTCATCTAGGGTTGTAAAGTACGTTTCTAAATCACATGATTTTTGTCTAACCGAAGGAATGTATTTTAAAAATCGTTCAACTGGAAAACCTTCTTCAGAAACATACCTTACCACAAATGCTAACTAGTCAGTGTGAGATACATCAGGTGTTGAGTCAACAATAATTGAAAAATATTTTGCGTTGTGGAGTTCTTCAACTATTTTGTTTATAACTTTTTGTGCCATAAGGTCAATAAATTCATTACATGTCGTCATAGATAAATAAGATGGAACTCCTTTTCCTGCATTTCCATACTTGTGAAATGTGATTTGCCAAAAATGGGTCAAACTCTGCAATAAGTTCTAAACACCCTAAAATTTTTCCATTTCTAGAAGATCCTAATAAATTGTCACCACCATGAAAGGCAATACCTCTAGTAGCAAGGAATTTCACAGTTGCAACAATACACTTTAAAACATTCCTCCAATACTCTACTTCATTTTGGTATTGACTTGCAAGTGTAGAATCAACTCTTCCCAAAACATTACTTCGAGTGATGAAATTAAGAATTGAAGTCCTGTGATCAGGGGAATCCTCATGCTCTCTTAAACTAGCCGATGCATTTTTCCAATCATTAAATCCAATTTTGGAAAATGTGGTTGATTTTGCTTGAAAAAGGTGACAAGGAATGCAATAAACAACTCCTTTTGACTCTGAGTAAAGCAACCATTCTCTTAATTTTCGTTCATTATTTAAAAGTTTCCGTTGAAACAAATCTTTAGAAACATATCTAAAACAATCTGAGTATTGGCATTTTGAATTTGAAAAATCAACATTCATATCTTGTTTTGGTGTATTTAAAATTATATATTCTATTGTATCGTTGTCTATTACCCATTTTGCAGGATCAGGATCAACAATGAAATGTTCATTAACGATGGGTTGAACAATAGTATTTTCATTGTTCTCTTGTTGTGTGTTCTCCTTCTCTTGTGTGTTTTCATCTCCTATTGACTTTGATTGTGTATTTTTGTCACTAATCGAAGAATAATTCTCATTTTCATTAAAAACTACATTTGAATTTAAATTTTCATTTAAGGGTAAGTGCAGGAAGTTGATGGACAAATATAGGGTCATCCGTGGACGTCATATTGTAAAAAAAAACGAAATCTCAACTTGTAAGGATTATTAGCTATACACGCACTCTAAATTAGAAAATTTTATATAAATATGAATCGTAGCATTCAGAATCTAGTTTCTAAAATACTAATTTTTTTAAAAAACGGACAAGTTTAGCTATATTAAACACTTAAAATTATATGACTTAGATTTTTTTAAAAAAACTTATAAGATTGTAGTCCGTTTGCCCGCATTTTGGATGACCAAATCTTGTTTTTTTTTTTTTTTTCCTTTGGTGAAACGTTAGATGTAGTTGTCTATCTTAGGATGGATTTTATTTTGTATTTTTTAGCAATTTTTTTTTAATGATTTTTTCCGTGAAAGTGGTCTGAAAATATTTAGAAAACGGAGCACTTTCCATTTGCCCGCCATAACTATATCAAAAAATATCGAAATCAAATATATATATATATATATATATATATATATATATATATATATATATATATATATATTTAATGTGTATAGAATTTTTCCACGCTTGGGATGGTATAAGTTTTATCATATTTTGATAAGCGAAACAAAAGTTACAGTCTTAAACGTAGACATGAACATTCACGGGAAAAAATGTCTTAAAGACCTATTGTTAGTAAAAAATTATAAAATGATATTTATCTTATTCTATTCACTTTAAAAACAATATTTCTACGAAGCTAAGAGTCTCCCCTACGCGATGGCACCATTTTTGTGAAATGTTTTCAGTTTTTTAGCATGGTTCAAGTCTTTGGAAGAGCAGATTTGAGGTTTTTTGACCTTTTACACTTCATAATGACCTTCCATAGCTTTGGTTGGGAAAAACAAATATTTTCCGAGGCTTAGGTTTGGTAGATAGATCTGTGATCGTGGTTTATAAAGCGCGCTCGCGGTTCATAAATCATATTTACACACATCCCAATGTCTGAATTACCATGTGATTTTTACTCTCTGACCTTACCGTATGAATTACTGTGAAATTCTATCTTTTTCTGCACGTTTTTCTTATCATCGGAAGCAAAACATCATGGGAGACAAAAATGAAGTCAAAAAAGGAAGTCATTAAGTAAAAAATACCAAACAAATTAGAGGCCAAAAAAATTCAAAATGCTGAGCGAATGCGGAAACTTCGTGAATCTAGAAGAGGTTCATCTTCAATCCCAACTATTGTAAGCAATGAAGAACTAGGTAATGTTTCTACTGTCAATGTTGAAGTTGAATTAAATACTCGTGATGAAGAAGTTTTTACTGTCAATGTTGAAGAAGAATTAAATACTCATGATGTAGCAAATGTTGAAATTGAAGGAGACAATGAAAATGTGAATAAGGAAATTCATGTTGAAACTGTAGACAAACAAAATTTGACAAAAACACCTAGGATTTTACGTAAGAAACCTAATTTTTTTATTGAAATTGATGAAAATATTTTGAAACCAATGTCTAACAAACTTTCTGAATGACAAATCAAAAGAAAAGCCACTGAAATTTGGGATAATCATTTTGAAATTTTAAATGATTCCAAAATATGTCAGTTTGTTGGTTAGTTTGATGAAATTGATTAAAATGAGACCTACATTAAACACCTTAGGATTGACAACATCTAATATACGTGGTCAAACCTCTACAATTGTTGAAAACCTTCATGATGCATATCACACTCGTTGTGGTCAAGAGACGCACTAGGGATAGTAATATTGTGCGTCGTGTACTTGCTACTAGTGTTGTAAGTGAATCAATAAAAAATAACATTTGATTATGCAAACAAGTCGAATATTGCAAGTTAATCGAAAAACTCTAATGAAAGCAATCGATGAGACGTAATATCCTTCAATCACTCAATAATGTCAATTTTTGGGCATTTTCTACTAGAGCACCGCATAAGGACAAAAATAATTTTGATGCTATAAGAGAAGTTGTTATTAAATTTTGGTATGATAACACTAGAGTTTCACCTAATACAAGAGATGTTATAAAATGGAGAGTTGGTTATACTAATCGTGAACCACATCCAAAGCATTTCTTAGATATGACTCAAACTCAATTTTTTCGTAAGTTTGAACAAGAGAATCTAAAAATTAAAATTAGTCAACATTTTTTTGAAATGTTGAAACCATTCTATGTGAAAATCAACCACGCTTGCACCACTTGTTGTAGGCAACATGTTGAATTTGCAATGCATTATGCTAAATTTTTACGTATTCGTTCTAATTTTCATTCTGAAACTATGTTATCGGAATGTGGTGTTCAAGTTCCACCAATATCTTCCAAGGATTTTATTCCTACTATATTTTGTGAAAAAGAAGTTGGACAATTTTTTTATAGTCAGGATTGTTTAGATGGAAGTTGTAGTACATGCGGCGGATTATCTAAATTGGAAAGTTGCATCCATGAGCAAATCAAGGTACAATATGACATAATTTAGTTGATTTTGTTAAATATAAATCAGTTCAGCATACCAGTTGAAAGATGGAAAAGATTCTAAACAGTGTGAGCTAGTTACAGAACAAATGCCCATTTTCTAATTTATGAGAAAATTTAAGAATGAAATTGTTTATGAGTATGCGAGGCATACACATAGAGCTCGATGGTTGGATGAACAATTCAAGCTATGCAAAGACACATTTCCTATTGGTACTATTGTTTCAAAGGGTCGATTTTGCAGAGAATTACACATTGCAACCACAAATGGAGGTTCAATCACAATATTACAACTCAGTACAAGTTGCCATTTTTGTGTATATAGCATTTCTACATTCTCCGGGCAAAGACAGAATGATCGAAATTTTTAAGAGAGTACCACTTTTATATTAGTGATGATCATACTCATTCTACTTAATTAGTGCAAGGGTGTTTCCAATTATTTTATGGAAACTTGTTTGATAGGGACATCCACTTCAAACAACATTATATATGGTCAGATAATTGCACGTCTCAGTTTAAGAATGCACGAATGTTTTATTGGATGAGCAAAATGCATGTCAAGATGGGTGTGCAACATATTTGGAGTTTCACTGAGGCTGGACATGGAAAAGGAGAGCATGACGGTGCAGAGGCATGTATGAAAAGAGCTCTTGTAAGAGAAGAGTTAAAGTACAAAGATGGTGCTAAATTAAAAGATGCAAAGAGCATAGTGGAATGGTGTATTGACAACATGGCCCGAGGTTCTCAAGAAAATTCCACAGTTCGCAGATATTTTTGGTTGATAGAGGAACAACATATTGCTAACTACGAGGATTGTATGACACTCACTGGGTCTAATGATATGCACTCATTTTGTAGCTTAGACGCTACTTCGTGGGCCGTATGGACAAGAAAGTTGACATGTTTTTGTGCATCTTGTATCGAATTTGTCACTGCTGAGTGTGATTCACAAGAATGGGTGGAAGGATGGATTTGTAGGCCTCTAACTCGCTTCCTAGTTATCGCCTCCCACAAACATTACGAATTGTTTGTGCGGATGATGAAGTTACAACATCCAAGGACTTCGATGAAATTTTGATTTTGGTGCGACAAGGTATTTATGGTTATTTATTTAATTTTTGTATTGAGTTATGTCCATTGAAATTTTAATATGTAATTTAAATTTGAGTTGTTTTGACCAAGTTATTTTTTTGTAGGAAATGTGTTTGCAGTAATTGAATGAAAGAAAATGAAGAAGGAACAAACTATTTCTTATGTCGTTGCATCGAGGAAAGAAAGAAGTTGACTTCTCCTATTATAGATGGCGAAGATATTGAGTATCCTATAGGGTTAGTGGTAGTTCTTCGAACTTGGCTTCGATGGTATGCATTGAAAAGTTGTAAATTTTGAAAATGTTGTAATTTCGAAAAAGTTGTAAATTTTGAAAAAGTTGTAAATTTTGAAAATGTTGTAAATTTTGAAAATGTTGTAAATTTTGAAAAAGTTGTAAATTTTGAAAAAGTTGTAAATTTTGAAAATGTTGTAAATTTTGAAAAAGTTGTAAACGTTTGAGATCGAATTTAAGCATCTCTAGGTGCCATGGAGTCTTAGTAGTCACCCATTGAAGTTGAACGATATTTTGGTCTCAGGGCTCTTAAGGGACTACGCCCGAACGAAGTATTCCGAAGTAACAACCCTTTGCGCATCGAAACACTGCCTCCTCTAGCATTCACCTAGCCACCGAATGTTCTCGCAACATCGAGTCGATTGATTACAACCAACTGTTTGCAAAATATAGCGTTTGACAACCTTACACTGGCTCTAACTGCACTATTTCGCGCGTTTGCAAACAATAGGACAACGAGAGAACCGAAATGAGAAGGAAAAAACCGAGAGAGGATTTTTAGAGGGTCCCTATGCTGAGGTTTCGGATCAGACGAGGCATCTCTAGGTGCCACGGAGTCTGAGTAGTCACCCGTCGAAATTGAACGATATTTTGGTCTCAGGGCTCTTAAGGGACTACACCCGAACGAAGTAGCCCGGAAGTAACGACCTTTTCGCGCCTTTGAAACACCACTTCCTCTAGCATTCACCGCCACCCAGACGTGCGCGCATAGTCGGTTCGGTGCCACGACCCACTGTTTACAGAATATAGCGTTTGACAACCTTACACTGCTCCAACTGCACTATTTCATGCGTTTGCAAACAATAGGACAACGAGAGCACCGAAATGAGAAGGAAAAAACTGAGAGAGGATTTTATAGAGGGTCCCTATGGTGAGGTTTCAGATCAGATGAGGCATCTCTAGGTGCCACAGAGTCCGAGTAGTCACCCGTCGAAGTTGAATGATATTTTGGTCTCAGGGCTCTTAAGGGACTACGCCCGAACGAAGTAGCCCGGAAGCAACGACCCTTTTGCGCACCAAAAACCACCTCCTCTACCGCTCAACTTACCACCCGGTGGTGTTGGCACAGTCGGTTCGGTGCCACGACCCACCGTTTGCAAAATATAGCGTTTGACAACCTTACACTGGCTCCAACTGCACTATTTCACGCGTTTGCAAATAATAGGACAAATGAGAGCACCAAAATGAGAAGGAAAAAACTAAGAGAGGATTTTGTAGAGGGTCCCTATGCTGAGGTGTTGGATCAGATGAGGTATCTCTAGGTGCCACGGAGTCTAAGTAGTCACCAGTCAAAGTTGAACAATATTTTGGTCTCAGGGCTCTTAAGGGACTACGCCCGAACGAAGTAGCCCTAAGCAATGACCCTTTTGCGCACCGAAACACCACCTCCTCTAGCGTTCACCTAGCCACCCAGGACGTGTTGGCGCTGTTGATTTGGTGCCACGACCCACCGTTTGTAAAATATAGTGTTTGACAACCTTACACTGGCTCCAACTGCACTATTTCGTGCGTTTGCAAACAATAGGACAACGAGAGCACCGAAATGAGAAGGAAAAATTGAGAGAATCTTTTGTAGAGGGTCCCTACGCCGAGGTTTTGGATTAGACGAGGCATCTCTAGGTGCCATGGAGTCTAAGTAGTCACCCGTCGAAGTTGAACGATATTTTGGTCTCAGGGCTCTTAAGGGACTACACCCAAACGAAGTAGCCTGGAAGCAACAACCCTTTCGCGCACCAAAACACTACCTCCTTTAGTGTTCACCTGGCCACCCGGATGTGCCGGCATAGTCGGTTCGGTGCCATAACCCACCGTTTGTAAAATATAGCGTTTGTGCAACCTTACACCGGCTCTAATCGCACTATTTCGCGCGTTTGCAAACAATAGGACAACGAGAGCACTAAAATGAGACGGAAAAAACCAAGAGAGAATTTTGTAGAGGGTCCCTATGCCGAGGTGTCGGATTAGATGAGGTGTCTCTAGGTGCCATGGAGTCTGAGTAGTCACCCGTCAAGTTGAACAATATTTTGGTCTCAGGGCTCTTAAGGGACTACGCCCGAACGAAGTAGCCCTAAGTAACGACCCTTTCGCGAATCTGAAACACCATATCCTCTACTATTCACCTAGCCACCGGATATGTCGAAGCAATCGATTCGGTGCCATGACCCATCGTTTGCAAAATATAGCGTTTGACAACCTTACATTGGCTCCAACTGCACTATTTCACGTGTTTGCAAACAATAGGACAACAAGAGCACTGAAATGAGAAGGAAAAAACCGAGAGAGGCTTTTGTAGAGGGTCCCTACGCCGAGGTGTTGGATTAGACGAGGTGTCTCTAGGTGCCACAGTCCGAGTAGTCACCTGTCGAAGTTGAACGATATTTTGGTCTCAGGGCTCTTAAGGGACTACGCCCGAACGAAGTAGCCCGGAAGCAACGACCCTTTCGTGCACCAAAACACCACCTCCTCTAGCATTGACCTGGCCACCTAGATGTGTCGGCATATTCGGTTTGGTGCCATAACCCACCGTTTGTAAAATATAGCGTTTGACAACCTTACACTGGCTCCAACTGCACTATTTCACGCGTTTACAAACAATAGGACAACGAGAGCATCGAAATGAGAAGGAAAAAACCAAGAGAGGATTTTGTAGAGGTCCCTACGCCGAGGTTTTGGATTAGACGAGATGTCTCTAGGTGCCACGAAGTCCGAGTAGTCACCCGTTGAAGTTGAATGATATTTTGGTCTCAGGGCTCTTAAGGGACTACGCCCGAACGAAGTAGCCCGGAAGCAACGACCCTTTCGCGCACCAAAACACCACCTCCTCTAGCATTCACCTGGCCACTCGGATGTGCCGATGTAGTTGGTTTGGTGCCATGACCCACCGTTTGCAAAATATAGCGTTTGACAACCTTACACTGGCTCCAACTGCACTATTTCACGTGTTTGCAAACAATAGGACAATGAGAGCACCAAATGAGAAGGAAAAATCTGAGAGAGGATTTTTAGAGGGTACCTACGCTGATTTTTTGGATTAGAAGAGGCATTTCTAGGTGCCACAGAGTCCGAGTAGTCACCCGTCGAAGTTGAACGATATTTTGGTCTCAGGGCTCTTAAGGGACTACGCCCGAACGAAGTAGCCTGGAAGCAACGACCCTTTCGCACACCGAAAAACCACCTCCTCTAGTGTTCAGCTAGCCACTTGGATGTGCCAAAGATAGTTGGTTCGATGCCACGACCCACCATTTGCAAAATATAGCGTTTGACAACCTTACACTGGCTCCAACTACACTATTTCACGCGTTTGTAAACAATAGGACAACGAGAGCACCGAAATGAGAAGGAAAAAAATGAGAGAGAATTTTGTAGAGGGTCCCTACGCCGAGGTGTCGATCAAACGAGGCATCTCTAGGTGCCACGAGTCCCAGTGGTCAGGCCGTCGAAGTTGAACGATATTTTGGTCTCAGGTCTCTTAAGGGACTACGCCCGAACGAAGTAGCCCGGAAGCAACGACCCTTTCGTGCACCAAAAACCACCTCCTCTAGCGTTCACCTGGCCACCCAAATGTGTTGGCGTAGTCGATTTTGTGCCACGACCCACCATTCGCAAAATATAGCATTTGACAACCTTACACCGCTCAAACCGCACTATTTCACACGTTTGCAAACAATAGGACAAACGAGAGCACCAAAATGAGAAGGAAAAAAGAGAGAGGATTTTGTAGAGGGTCCCTATGCCGAGGTTTCGAGATCGATGAGTTGTCTCTAGGTGCCACGGAATCTGCGTAGTCACTCGTCGAAGTTGAACGATATTTTGGTCTCAGGGCTCTTAAGGGACTACGCCCGAACGAAGTAGCCTGGAAGCAACGACCCTTTCACGCACCGAAACACCACCTCGTCTACCATTCACCTGGCCACCCGGACGTGCCGGTGCAATCGGTTTGGTGCCATGACGTCCTTAGGCATGACTTCTCACTCCTCTCCTCCATTCATTTCCTAGTACTCGAAACATTCAATTTGTCACTTGTTTACCTTCCATCTCTCTTGTTCTCTTTGGACTTGCCTCTGTCCTCTTAGACCTGCTTCATCACTATCCTTGCTTTTCTCTCTTGAGCTATGTTATTGTGGTGATCTCTCTCCATCATATGCTACCCCCCAACTATGTGCTTACATGCTCATTATTTTTGCATTGTAATAGGATTTTTCATCACATATCACTAGAAACAGAATTAGGAGTATAAGTACAAATCATCAAACAATTAAGGGAACACATGTGTGGGGACATTTTATTCATAAGTGCCATCATTGATTGCATGAGATTAATCATCTCTACCTCAAATTGAAGCAATGTCTCCCATCTGAAACTTCAACCCCCCAGTCCAACAAGCAAGATCAAGCATTCATACTGCAAAGAAGGACATGTGACCATTGGGTGAGCATGATCCTTGAAAAAGGGAACATGATCTATTTCCTGAGATTATCTCTTTGTTTAGATTGTTCTTGGTCATATTTTTGAAAATCAATAGGAATAGAGTTGAGATCAAGAAAGAGAAATTCCATTGGGAAAATAATATCCCATTTGCGAGTGAGATGAATAATTTTGATTCTCATTCCTTGGTGAGCTCAGTTGTGTTTTCATCTGACTCAGAGAACTTGTATGACATTTTGTCCCATACCATCACCTAGAGGTTTGAAGCTCTAAAAGAAGCCATTGTGCATTCTTGGCACAAGAATGCATGCGCTTGGTACACCTCTCAGGGAGAATACTAAGAATACTAAGAATCCTTCATTAGAGGAGGATTCTTCATATTCTTAGAATGCATGCGCTTTTTTTAGGTAACATTCTCACTAGGTATTCAATTCCTCAGCACCCCAACTTGATTATGTTGCCCCCTCTCATGAATACTTAACCCCTTCTCACAGTGCCCCTTTAAGTCCCTTTGTCACTTAAGGCTTGTAACCCTACCCTGTCATGCCATGTAACTTGGGTTAATCTAGAATGGTCAAGGATGAGTTAGAAGGTGAGTTAGCTAGGTTAATGTTAAGAGGTGAGTATAAACATACACTTAGCCATTTTTTTAATCCCTTTTTAAAATATTTCCTTTTCCTTCATTGTTGCTAGTATATTTAGTTATGCTACTAATTTTTCAAGAAACCCTATTGCAAAAATCACATTTTTGCTCATATCTCCTTCATTTTTGCTCCATTTCCCCTGCAATTTTGCCCGTAACTTCTACTCATGTGAACTCCTTGAAGATGATCTAAAAATATTTTCCATTGGTACCCTAATTTTTTATAGCATCCCATTTAAAATTTCAGAGAAAAAACTTGCCTTTTTAGATCCTTGCAATTCTAGAGATCGAAAACACTTGAAATTTGAAGCAGGAAACCATATGAAAATACCTAATCTAATGAAAAAATTTCATCTCAATCCAAATACAAGAAGACATGATTAAATATTTAAATCAAACATGTACATATCAGAGAATTAATTTAAATGGTTATGAAAACATACATAGAAGGATATCATACATGCAATGAAATCAAATCAAACATATATAGTTCATATTTATCATTATGAAAACCAACACACATGGATATATAAGAATCAAACAAAGTGTGCTCTAGACGCACATCTCTGAAAATATATATGTATAAGTTCATAATGTATGTGTACATCTCGAACTAAGTGTGTCATAATGTACATATGGGACCACATGCGGTCGCAAAAGGCTATATATATACAATGGACTATGAATCTACTCATGACCACATATGTACATCCAGGTGTCCACTATGAATCTACTCATGAAACATCTTCCCTCTCTTCGCCCTGCTAGAAGTAGCATGTCCACGACCTAGGGATGTAGTGGAGGGAGATGCCACTACGGATTTCATCCATGTGGTCCTAGGTGTCTCTAAGCATGCCTGCAACCTAACCTGCACATTCATAAACAACAAGTTTTTAACACCCAAAATTTTAAAATACATTCAAAATTTAGAAACTTGTACAATTTAGTTAAAATGCATGTGAAATCTTACCGCAATGTCATGATCCCTATCAATTTGTTGTTGACGCATCGCAGGGACAACAATAGACTCACGAGGGGTAAGCTACATACAAATAATTAATTTTCAAATTAAATATTTCACATATACATACAAAATTTGATATTGTAGATTTAAGTAATAAGAAATAATGAACCTCCAAAATTTAACAAATTTAAAAATTGTACCTCAGTTAGTGGATCTGCAGATGCTATGGTAGTATCTATACACAGAACCTCCACAGTTTGCATATATGGAGGAGTCTCTCTAGTAGTCATAAGCTATACAAAAAACATGTACAAATCAATATTAAAATCTACATGACTGTGCACCACATAACAGAGGTCCAAAGCATGTAATCCACGTGAACTTCTAGTAATTAGAAACAAAGTGTAAAGAGATTTACTAACTTGCGTAAAACTCATGTGAGGCGTGCCAGTAGCCTCAGTTCCCTGAGCAGATGATGACCCGCTAGGCTCCTGTGTATAAAAGAGAAATATTAATATGTACAACATACACGTGAAACATTATAATAATAATCTAGTGTAATCAAATGAAATTAAAAATGTAAGTTTGTACAACTTGAAACTTACGTTTGAAACACGCCTACTAGTAGGAAATATAGCATGTCATGTCGACACCGAATGTTTCCTTCACCGGCTCTTGCTATTTAAAATAAAATAAAAAATTAGTTTTTACATGTATGTGCATGACGTACAATCATATATATATATATATATATGTTTGAGATATATATATATATATATATATATATATATATATATTTAAATTTATTTGAAATTTACCCGTGAAAGACCAATATCGGTGGCACCAGTTCCAAAACATTTCCCAAATCTCATCTATAGAAAAGAAATATTTTGAACCAGCAAATGATGTCTCGCTCACAAGGTATACGGCACCACATGATCCACAAGGTGGTGTGGTGCGCTAGAATGGCGTCTCCACCAACATCACCGGATATGCAACTGGTCACTATGGGTGAGAGTGTTAGTGAGCTCCTCAATGCATGCAATGTATCAATCTCCACAACCTCCTTCACTATAGGAGGGATAATCAAGGCGCTTGGGGTTTTGGGGCATGGGGATCCTAGGCCGACCTATGCATGCACCAGTGCTCTGCATGCGAGCCACCTCCTTGACCAAAAAATTCCAAAAAGTCAAAATAATTCGGGACCTCATTGAGCACGAACTCGCAATATAATTTCTTCAAAAAATAAAGAGGAACCTCATTGTTGTTGCATGGTGGATAATCAAAAACCATCCACCATCGGTCCCAAAATTTTTTTTTTTGATTCTGTCATCATGGCACCAATGGATTGGGAACCGTTTGTAAGTAACTACGGTGGGGGCATTGGTTCTAGGGTCGGTAAATAATGCACAAATGAGGTCTTTTCCAATTTTTTTGTCTTTTACGGCCACATGGGATAGTTTATCCGCATACCACCACCTACAGTCACTTCTAAAGGTGTTCCATCTATGTATTTGGTTGGTTGCGAGACTCGACTTCGCCAATCAATGTTTGCAATGTATTGGCTAAAGTCATGCGGGATGGATTTGTAGCATGATTTTGTCTTATAGTTTGAATTAGGTTCTCAATGACAATTTTATTTTCTTGGATTCTTCCAATGATATTATCTTGCGTTCCTGCTGGCTCAGTGGGGACAGAAGGAGCCACAGGAGGCGGATCTATGTTTGGAGGAGGGTTTTGAGGAATGTTCGGAGGGTTTTGAGGAATGTTCGGTGGGTTTTGAGGAATGTTTTGATGGTTTGCATGATTTCGAGCTTGCCGACCAACTGATAAAACAAGAAAATTGTATACATAAACAAACATTTCAAAAAACCCATGAAAATGCAAAAAAAAAAAAAAACCTAAAATGCAAAAAAATGATTACAATCGGGGACTTACCTCCTCGCTCGGCATGGTTGAATCTATCGCTATCCAGAAGTCCGATGAGCAATTTTGAGGTGGTATTCAAAGCGCGAGTGAAAAACATTTAGGAAAAATCATGGTTTGAAATGAAAAATGAGGAAAATAAGGAGTCGCGGAACGCTAATTTTTGTCTCAGAGTTCCGCGATCGCGGTTTTAGGTTCAGTAATTACCGAACCTGGAATTCAAGAACCGCGATCGCGGTATGTAAACCGCAATCGCGGTTCCTTTATTTCGGGTTTTTATGTCCACGGAATTGTCCACCAACTTCATGCACTTACCCTTGATGCACTTAAAAATATATTTATTTTAGGTATCTTTTTCAAAAGGTTTTTTTCGATCAATACGTCTCATCTTTCTCATCCTAAGACTTTGGATTACATCAGACGTATCTGGAATCTTGATCCAAGACCGGTTGATGGGATTGGCTGGATTGATTGGTGGTCTCATGCCATCACTCGCACCACTGCTTTTCTTCGGCTTTATGGGAAACAGGCGCTTTTTTCCAAAAATGCTCATGAAGCCTCTCATATTGAATACTCGAGAGCTATTCAAGAGCTTAATCTATCTCCCTTTAACACCCACATTCAAGTGCAGGCTGCTCATTGGAAGCATAAACTGCAGCTTGAAGAGCACTATAAGGCCAGAGGAGCTCAAGTTCGTGCTAGACTTCACTGGCTCAGAATTGGTGATAGAGTTACTAAAGAGTTCTTTGCTTCTCTTAAATCTAATCAAACTCTTACCAAAATCAAAGCAATCAAGGAAGGTAATCAAAGGCTTACCCTTTTACCTGACATTCTGCAAGCTTTTGTGCATCACTACCACGCTGTGTTTGCTACCCAGCCTGCTACTCCGGCTCGTGATGTTGCTCTCCTCCAATGTATTGAGGTTGTTCCCTGCAAGCTTTCTGAAAGTCAACGTGTTGCCTGCGATCGGCCTCTCACGCTTGATGATTTGAAGGAAGCTGCTCTTCAGATGGCTTCTGATAAAGCCCCTGGGGTTGATGGTTTTCCCTGTGAGTTCTACCAGGCTTTGTGGCCCACTGTTGGTCCGGATCTCTACCAGGTCTATCTGGAAGCTATGTCCTCCAACACTCTGGGAGCTCTGATCAACCAAGGTAACATCAAATTCATACCTAAGACTGGTGATCCAGAACTTATCACCAACTGGCGGCCAATCACTCTGCTCAATGTCTCATACAAGATTATTGCCAAAGCTCTTGCTAACAGGCTTACAAACCTATTACCTTTGATCATCAGGAGTGAACAAACCAGCTTTATTAAAAATAGATATATCTTGGACAACATTATTGCAGTTTGGGAGGGCATGGAATATGCATGCCAGACTTCTCACCGCTCTGTTTGTCAAAATTGATTTTGAGAAAGCCTATGATAGAGTTGAGTGGCCTTTCATTCTTGCCATGCTGCAGGCTATTGGCTTCGGACCTCGGTTCATCCGCTCTGTTAATATGCTCTTCCAAGATCTTGGGTGCTGTATTACTATCAATGGTCAACAATCTGAGCGGTTTTCTCTTCATCATTCCATCCGACAAGGTTGCCCTCTTGCTCCTTCTCTATATGTCATTGCTTGCTGAAGGTCTCAGCTATTTGCTTGCTAAAGTTGCTCATGCTTTGGTTTAGTCCAAGGCATTCATCGCCTTCTTCTCCTCAGCAGCTGATTAATGGTCATTTCGCTGATGATTCTTTTCTCACCCTGGCTGAGTCTGAGGCTTCTGTTTCTAATGCTATGCAATGTCTTGACACCTTTTGTCTTGCTTGGGTTCTTCCATTCAATGGAAAAAGACTCAATGTTACAGGCAGGCAGTGGGTCCCAAACCTCCTTGGTTAGAGGGATTTCAATGGCTCTGGATTGAACCTGCGTTCAGTTTAAATTTCTTGGCATCCCCTTTGCCTTCATGGCCTCCCCTGCTGACCTTTGGGATTATGTGATTCAACGAGTTGAAAAAAAAATCTCCTTTTGGCTCACCAAACATTTGTCTCTTGCTGGAAAATTTCAAGTTTGTTCCAAGGTTCTCGCTGCCACTCATGTCTACTATTCCTCCTGTTGGGCTCCTTCTAAGGCTGCTTACCATCGGTTGGAAAAAATTCTGCGTGAATTTCTTTGGGCCAACTCTGAAGGGAACCATGGTTTTCACAGGGTTGCTTGGGATGTTTGTTGTACGCCCAAAAACACCGGCGGTCTTGGCCTTATCAACATACAATTGCAAGGGGTTGCTCTTACCGCCAAATGGATTCTTCACAGCCTTGAAGGTGAGGAATCTTGGAAAATTCTGCTCAGGCATTGTATATCTCAAGGGTCTCCTCTTAATCGGAAGGCATGGCAGGGTCTGAACTACTATTCTTTATTGCTTTGCCCTGTTCCTATTAAAATTGGTGGTTCTTTTGTGGCTAAAAGTATTTGGAAAGCCTGGGAGCTCCTCAAACCCCACCTGCTTTGGCAGGGTGATGGTTTCCGAAATGGGCTCTCTCTCAACTCTCTCAGCTTATGGTGGAACCCAGTTCTTCAACATCAGGAGAAACCGCTTGCTCTTTCAGTGCAGTTTAAGGGTATGCGTCTTTTCAGAAAAGGGGTTAAGTTTATTCAGGACCTTTTCTGTCCTACCACCAGGGATTGGCTTCCATGGATCAGCCTGAAAGCTAAATTTGCTCTTCATGACAATGATAAACAAGCCATTTCTCTAATACAAGAGCTCATACCTGGTGATTATTTGCATAAAATTGGTGTTCATACGCAGCGCCGTGGTGGTTTGACTGGCATTGGCCCGCTGCCACCCCCTTCAGAAATTACAAACCTCGAGTGGGCTACAAGCTTCTTGCTCAGAAGCAGCTCCCTCTCAATAAGCTCAATTCTCGTTGGAGCTTGCATTCCACCCATTTTGGTTGGAAACAACGCTTTCAGGTTGTTCTGGGCCATTCCTATAGAGCCCAAAGTTGCTCACTTCCTTTGGTGTATTCTCCACCAAGGGCTTCCTGTGGGCAAACGCCTCATTCTTATGGGAGCTCCTCCGCTGCGCTGCCCTTTTTGCAACCACATTGAAACTCTTCTTCATCTTTTTGGTTCTACCCCCACGCTCAGTCTGCTTGGCGCTGGATTCATACCCTTTTTCAACCTTTTCTGCCCACGTTCTTTACGTGGAAAATGGTTCTGTTTGGGACCAGCCTTTGTTCCTGCAAAATTTTTCAACATTTGGCATTCTTTTGAGCAATCACATATGGAAAACTAGAAATTCAGCTATTTTTAACAAAGAGACAGTGGATAGAACTTTTATTATTTCTAACAAACTGGTTGTTATTTCCAATGTCTCGCTTCAGATCCAAGTTCAAGCGGAGAAAGTCCGCATTGAGGTGGAACACCTGCAGACCCTGCTGGATCACTGGGGAAGCGCCCCTTGCGCTGTCAGTCATGTTCCTGCCTGACTCTCCTCATCGCCGCTCCCGTTCACAAGGTCGCCGCTCCCGTTCCCGTGGGCGACACAATTTTGATCGGGGTCCGGCTCGTGGGCGGCAGAGCGCCTCCCCTCCTCGGCGGGGTCCTTCTCCGCCTCCTTCTTGGGCTCCTCCCACACCAGGGGTGTTTGGCCGGCTGGGCGGTGGTGGTTCTGGGTGGCAGTGCCCTATCAATCCAAGTTCCCTCGGCTCTCCTTAGCCATCTCGCCCAACCAGCGGGGCACTGAGGAGGAGCAACCACAGACTGACGGCTGGACGCCGATTTCTGACACCCCGCCAACCCTCCTGGTGGGTGGGGTGACCGTCTGAAGAGCCCCCGCAATCGCCTCCTACCTCCATGTTCGCCACCGCCGCCTAGCTCCATGCCTGGCTTGGTTTCGCAAATTTTGCTCCGACTTTTTTTTTAATATGATTATGTAATTTGTGCCACTCGTAGCCTTTTTATGGCTACTTTTGCTCTGCATGTGGGGTGTGATCTTTTCCACCCGATTTTGTATGATTAGCATTGTACATTTCATCATTATTATATGGATATGCTTTTCAATAAAAAAAAGGTTTTTTTCCTCAATTTTTGTTTAGTTTTTTTCAAATTGAGCACCACTTAATTTTTTAGTTTTATCCATTTGAACGAAACAATTATCAAGTTACAATAACTACCCGAATACTTGTTGATAATGTATTAATGATGCTATAAATTATAATCAATGACAATAATATTACAAAAGTGAAATAATATAAATACAATCAATAACAATTACATAATAATAATAATTAAAAATTTGAATCAAGGGTTTGATCACTTAGCTTTATGTTCTTCCCCCAAGAGTCAAGACGAATAATGATCTACCAGATCCGGTGTTGAACTTGATTTAAAAGGAACTTTAGGCTTTGTCGCTTTGGACTTTGGAGAAAGATTTTCATCTGATGCAAGCACACATTGTAATTTGCAGCCGCAGGGCCAGGAGATTCGGAGTCACATAGGAGAATATGATATTTTTCAATCTGTTTAGAGCATACACGATGACTGCGATCTGCGGTTGCCTGCAACACGTATATCGATTCTCTCAAAGATCGAATCGAGTGAATGATGAATCTCTGATACTTGATAGTCTATTGTCTGATTATTGATAGAAGCTGCTCACTGCTTAGCCGCCTCACTATCTTTGTCTACTCTGACAATCTGAGTCACAATACACCAAGGGTTTATTGGGTCCACCGTCCAAGTACAACATTCCAGTTTCCACGCCAAAAAGAAATTCCAAATTTCCAACTCGCAACAATTACATGAATAGGCCGCAGGCATGTTGGAAACAAGTGAAAGTCTCTGTCTACACTTTAAACTTTTAAAGCAAAATGCCAAAACCGTAAAGTTAAACGCGTTGCGGTTGCTAATTAAATATAGGCTATAAATAATAAATTTATAATTTGTAAACAGTTTAACAACATTGTCATTGCTGTCACGGATCACGATTCACAAATCACGGAATTAGGATTCACAATCACAAATTTATTATTAGAAACTGTACACTTTAATATCTACTCAAATTCACAAATCACGAATCAGGATTCACAATCACGAATTTATTATTAGAAACTATACACACCTGGAATTTATAAAGAAAAATTGGCGCCCTCCTTTTTGTGCACCCTAGGCAACTGCCTAGGTTGCCTAGGGTAAGACACGCCCACTGGATATACACATGTTTTGGAGGAGATAAAACACACAAGTCAAATTTAATTGGAACATATCTTGATTTAATAATGTAATTAGAGTCTACTTGGTATATGGAGGGAATGTTACTTTTGTAAACTCAGTAATATAAATATTTCATTTGCTATATCAAAACTTTAAAAATAAAAACACAAATGAACTAATGTCATGATAATTAATTATTCCCATATCAATAATTAAAAACACACAATTACACTAATATCATAATAATTAACTAATTCATATTGATAATTGATAAATACACAAATTCATTAATACCATAACTATTAACTAATCTCATACCAATATTAATGGACTAAACAAAATAGTCGACCATATTTATTTTCTACTATAACATCTATTTAATGCTAATAAATATAGTAATATCTTATATTCAAAAACATTATTATCTAACAAACTTCATATTTTAAAGAGAGAGAAAATCACATTTCCATTGTACGGAAATCACATTTTGTACAATTTACTTTACATTTATAAACAATTGATATTTAACATCCATTAAATAGAACTAAACATGTGTAACTTCACTTACAAATATATAAAACGATTAACAATATAATGATCTAAAACAATAATTTTAAAAATATAAATGTATAGTGATTTACACAAATTTATAACTTATATATAGTGATTTTGATGAAAATCGGCCTCTTTCTTAAAACCTATATGACTCGATATACTTGATATTGTGTTATATGAGTTTTTCTATCCAATTTTTATACAATTAACATTATGTATTTTTATTTATACATAAAAATACACTTTTTTATACAATTAACATTATGTATTTTTATTTATACATAAAAATACACTTTTTTATACAATTAACATTATGTATTTTTATTTATACATAAAAATACACTTTTCAATCCAAAAATATTATAAATAAAAATACACTTTTCAATCTAACAAAATTATAAATAAAAATACACTTTTCAATCTAACAAAATTATAAAAAAATACACTTTTCAATCCCAAAAACATTCTTTCAACTTTATGTAAAACTACAGTTAAAGAAAGAATAAAAATAGTGTGTTTGAGCAAACCAGAGCATAATTTTTAAGTAACCAAGAATACGATTTCTATTTCTTTGTTCGTTTTTCCTGAAAATCGCAAATTCTGCGCCGTCTGTGGGAATCGAACCCACGACCACGTGGTTAAAAGCCACGCGCTCTACCAGCTGAGCTAAGACGGCTACTTATAACTTTCTAAAAAGTTCTGAACATATCAAGCGTATGGAAGAATTAACCTTTAAATAAATGCAATGAGTGAATGCCTTGTGGATATCCTTCAATAGTAATGAGATAGCTTACGTCTCCTCCATTAACTTAGCAAATGAAGGACTATTGGGGTTTTTCACGCCGTTACGGCGTTTTTAAATGAGGTTTGTTTGGGAAAACAAAAAAAATATATTTATTTTTAACAATTAAAATATTACAATTTTAATGGAACAAGATTCTATCACATTAAATAGTTAACATGTTAATTTGAATTTGAATTTTTTATTTAATAGTGAATTGGAATATAATTTTAATGTGTATTTCGTAAATGGCACTCACCACCACACATTTAAGTGGGTCATGAATTGTGTATTTATATTGAGAGGTGGAGGGGTGGGATGTGTTAAAGCACCGTAATGTTTGTGAGTGTGTTCAATTTTAACTCTATATTAAATTTGATGTCTATTTGAACTTTTTTGTTTTGTTTGGGTATGTCAATTGAAAAATCTGGGCCCGACGACTTAGCGGACGAAGGAGATGAAGAAGGGACAATTGGTAGGGTTTTTCAAGAGGGTTCGCAGGCTTGCTGGCCTCACGACCGCAACCGTCGCCACTAACTTCGCTTCTACTCTCCCCCACCGCCCTTCAATGGCTCCCTTCAAAAAAATTTCCTAACAAATGGTTATAAGAACACAAAGGCATGGTTTCACTTTGGGGCTCTGATGTGCCATATATTATGGAAAAAGCAACGGCCACTCCTGTAGTCACACTTTCATTTTCGAGGTAACTCATTCAATTCGCCCTTAAATATTCTCGCCGTTATTTATAGATTTAATGACTTTTGGCCTTGGTCTCGAAGATTTGCATCAATGAATTTACTCTACTTAGTCCCGTGACTTTGTGAGATCTAGCTCTATGCGCAGAGGGTTTTTGCATTGTATGTTTCTTCCGTCCTACATATTATCAACAGCCCTTAATGAGAGTCCCCTGTTTTGGGTAGGGCTCCATGGTTTCTGGATTTTGATCCTTCTACTATGGTAGTCTCAAAATGTCGGTTTGGGTTTGTCTCCCCAATCTTCCTCTCCCCTTTTGGCACCCTATAGTTTGTGTTGCTATTGGTGATTCTATTGGTCGATTCATCAAGATGGATGATGAGCGGTCTAAGCAAGGGTTGTTCACTTATGCTCGTATATGCATTGAGGTGGATTTCAACAAAGGTCTTTTAGATAAGTTGGAGTTAAACCATGATGGCTTCAAGTGGATTCAAATTCTAGACTATGAGAACATGGCCTTTCAATGCCGGTTATGCCATCAAACTGGGAACCTTCAGGAGGATTGCCCACTTGTCACTTAATCGAATAAAATAAGAATAACATAGGGTTTTCTTCCTGCCTAAAGGTTGGCAGCCATTTTTAGCGCCGGAAGTCAAAGAATGTTCTCACCCCGAAAATTTAGAAGCTATGAATGTTGAGATTCCCCATGCTTGACGGTTGTGCCAAGCGGTCGCATGTATCTGAGTCTTCTGATTCTGACCCCAATTAGGATAGCCCTTGCCTAGATCCTCCGCTTGAATTGGCTTCCCAGTCGGCGCCTTGGACTATTGTCACGAGATCTAAGGAGAAAAAGGGTGCTTTGAGCCTCTTGTTTCTCATTCTGCTTCGGCGTTGGGTGCCTTTATTTTTCAAATTTGTGTTGGGCTTACCTTGGGTGTCTTGGTAGTTTGGCATTCTTTTGATGTTTTGTTGTTTTCCTAGGCATGGCCTAATGTGCTTGTGGCTTTGGGGCGTGCTCTCATACCGCCCGCTTTTTGTTGAAAGAATCTTGTATCATGTTCCATTTATTTTAATATAAGATTTTTTTCATCAAAAAAATAAAAATTGAACCCCATTTTACTCACAATACATATTGAGAGCTCAATGTATGCTACTCGAGTAAAGTTGATCGGTAGCACTTACCTTATGTTAGAGCTTCACTTTTCGAAACTCTAGATTGTTGGATATTTGTTAATCCCACAGTTACAAAAAAATAAATTTCTTCCATAAAATAATTTTTGAAGTCTTACCATTTATTACCATTCATTAAAAAAACTGCGAAGAAGGCAATAACATTATTATTAATTGTCTTATGCTAATAGTGGATGGTTATTTATAACTAAAATCTAGCTATAAGTAATATTTTGATAAAGGATCAAGCTTGTAGAACATAATAATAGTATGATTTTGTAGTATAAAAGGACATAAATGAACGTAAAGCTTTCATTCTCATTCCCTTCCGAAGCCATAGGCGGGTCTTCAATTAAATAGGGAATGAGAAGGGCGTTTTAGAGATGAACAATAGAAGTAAACTTTGATATTATATTTTTAATTTTGAAAATAGTGATTAACATTTTTTTCTGTACCAACGTTTTGTGTAAACCAGGGTAACATTTCCCTCTTTATTACATTTAAAATGAAACTAGCTCCTCCGTAGATTTCTTTATCAATAATTCCCAAATTTTCATGATTTTAAAAACAAGGTTGTCGGTTTTTTAAAAAATCACATGCATCAATTTCTTTGCTCAGATTATATATATATATATGAAGAGTTTTTTTAAAAAAATTTTAAAGTGTTTTTAAAGCTTTAGTTCTCATAAACCCTTCATTGAATGGTTGCAACTAGTGAAGCTGGGATCCAAATTTGTGTTTGTAAAGCTGTTGGTGGTTGAATTTTTCCCTTGTGAAAATCGTTTCACTATCAACACAACATGTGATTGCTTCTCGAGTGTGAGACTTGAAATTTGAAGCAAACCTCCAAAGAGATTTGGTTCTTGTATACTTCTACTTGAAAGCTATTAATAACTACCTAATATAACAATTATGGAGAAAAGAGGGTAATAGAAACAACCCGAAAAGTAATGCGCCAAGAGTGAAATAGAAATCTCCTTCCCTCTCTGTGTTTTAGGATAACACTGTATACTAGATGAATGCAAGTATAGTCAACACACAAAATTATAACATAATAGTAGGTAAGAATAATATGTGTTGAGTTTTAGTTTAAAGCATAAACTTGGAAAACCATGAAAAACACAATCAAATCTTTCTTCCTCAAACCAATGTCAACACCTCTGATTGGGCTAAGGATAAAAAAAACTCAAGTTAATTAGAACAAAGAAAACTATACCTCCTTTAACCTTTATTGTATGTTCCTTATTGAGGTGGATTTGCCCCAGTTGACTTTCTTGATCCAAGATGAATTGTGTGTATGATTGATTGCTTGATGGTTCAAGTTTTTAAGAGCACTTTGGTATGATTATCTTGTTTGATAGTCAAGGTGGCAAGATGTTTGTATGATTCTTCTAGTTGGTTTGCATGGAGGAGGTGGCTCAATTTAAAGAAGCCACATGGAGGAAAGGATGGTGGAGATGAAGCCATGTTGGAGATTGATCAATGGTAGAAGATGGATAGGTGGTTGGCATTTTAGAATTTTCTTTCAATTTTTAATTCATGGAGAAATCTAATAATTTTGGTAAGGAGCTCTAGAAGTGCATCAAGAACTTCTAGAAATGATTAGGATGATTAATGATGTATTAGATATGGATTAGTGAGGGGATTTCTAGGAGGATATGATAGTAACTAGGGGTCGGGTAGATAGGAATTTTAAATTCCTAAAATATGAGATGATGTGATTAGATGATTGATTAGATAAATTAATCATGATGAAGGGGTATGTGGGATGTTATAGGGTTGGGAATATATAGTTGGTAAGGAGGATTATTTTAGGTGTATACATTTTCCCCTCTTTGAAAGGTCATTATGACTAGAGGAAGTAATGAATTTTCAAATATGATAGGAGACAAAATTGGGAAGGGTGATGCCCCATCAATGGGTCATGCATAAAATAATGAGATGGACGAGCTCTCGAAAAGAGGATAACAAGTTAGTAGATTAGATAAAATGTGTTGAAAATGGGATATAATGCATTCAACGATATGGTTTAGAGGATTTCCTACATTGAGTAGTGATTGATCGATTAATAAATTGATAAATGGATAAATTGATAATGCCCTAGGAAATGATGTATGTGAGGGAGCGAAGTTGATAATGTTACAACCCTAAATTTACCCCATTCAATGATATATGAGATGGGAAATCTATAAAATTTTGATTGATGGATGGATTTTGAAGCCGCATGCTTGGATGTGCCCTAGGAAATGATGCATTTGAGGGGACCTATGAGCTTTGAATAGATTTATTAATTGATAGTCTATTGGATTAATAAGGATTGTAGGATGAATTTAATTAAATTGATCTTTAGATTATAGGATACAAGCATGTTATTGATAGCTAACTAGCTTTGGAGGATGATTGATGCTAAATGGTTAGAAGATTTGATGATGTGATGATTAGTAGGAAGGATTGTATATGATGGTGTTTAAAAATTTGATAGGTTATGGGATGTTTTTGCATGAATGGATGCTTAGTAGATGAAGGATGAGTGATTATTATTTTAGAAGAGATAATGCGTTGAAAGACGATTAGACTAGGTGTAAGCATAGCTCGATAAGGGTGGGAAATATTTGATGGGTGGATGAGGGGATGGTAATAGATGTGATGAATGAAGGAGATTAAACCTCTTGATTTTATGCTTGTATGTAGTGATTGTCTTAGAGTGATTGATAAATTGATAGATTAATGTGCCCCATACAACGATGTATATGAGGGAGCACAATTGATAAATTTATGACCATGTATGTGTACTAATCAATGATATATGAAAAGGGGAAGTCATAAATTGTGGATGAATTGATTAGATTGATACATTTTGTAAAGGATGCAAACATGATTCAAGAATTAATCGGCACTTTGGAGGATGATTGTTGTTATGAGGATGTGATTGAAAGATAAATTATTGAGGGATAGAAAGAATGAGAGATGATGGGGCGATAGGATGCTCCTATTAGGTGACGAGGAGTGAGGGATGGTTAGTGATGAGTAGGTAGGGTTGATATGTAGTTAGGCTAGATGAAATTTTTTTAATAGAGAGATATGGTTATCTTAGATGAAAGATTGGTTGTTAGGTTGTTGGAAAATTGGTTGGTTCTTCAATTGATTGTGGGAGATGGATATGAGTGGATGATTATGATGGGGTGATTTTGCACTATATTGCATAAATTTCCAATTGTTTTCATAATTAGAAACCTTATTCTTGTGGCATTGAGTAAGATGCATCAAAATATGGAAAACAACATGATGCCATTATCTCCCTATGCCCCAAATTGAATTAAAAATGAAAATATACAAAACCATCCTCATATCATTGGACAAAATAAAAAAGGAAATGTGCATAACCGTCTCGCATATCATTGGGAAAAATACTTACGCAACAAACAATAAAAATACCAAGATAAACATGGAAGAAAATGAACTAGTGAAAGAAAAACACACACACAAAAGTAAATGTGACCTCCTCGCTTGCTCGGTTAAAGATCCATTTTTGGTGATCAATGATGAGATTAATCTATTAATTTTTCCTAAGAAAGGAAGCATGCAAGGGGAGTAGTATTAGGAATGATGTATCCTAGGAAATGTTGCACTAATTAGTTTTTTTGAGGATAAGGATTTTTAACTAGATTTAGGATAGGACATATGATTTAGATTATTTTGATTTTTGGGATTAAATGGTGGGAAAAAGGAAGACCATAAAGGGAGAATATCGGTTCTAGCATTAGAGATGACAATGATATTGGATGAAAGGGGGATAGATATGATTCAGATGGGATGGTTGAAAAGATTCAAGATAGGCTAGGAAAGATAGAATAAGATGGATGAAAATATTCATAATAGGATAGTTGAGATATATTCAAGGTGGAGGAGGATGGGATGGGATAGGATAGGAAGGGGTTTAGGAATGTAGGATAGGACTTGAATTTCTATTACAAGTGCCTAATTTTTCCTAGATGGGATACATGAAAGGATTTAGGATAATATGGGTGAGGATATGATAGGATGGATTTGAGGGATGCAAGATATGATATGATAGGATGGATGTAGGATAGAAATGGAGGAAGGAGGTAGGGGCATTTTCTAAGGAGCACATCACATACAACCACATTCTCCCTTATCCAGTATTATTACGATGGCACTTTGTTGGAGAAATAATTTGTCATTTGGACAAATTAGTGATTTTCACCAACACTTTGGGACTAGGTCCCTCCTCTTAAGAATGGGGAGCCGATTTATTTAATGCATGAAATAATAAAATATTTGGGTGGTCAGTAGGTGGAGGATCACATAGGAATATTCCACTATGTAGACACAAAATCACACACTTAACACTATTATTATACCGCTAAGTATGTTGTTTTATATATGGATCTTGCATAAGGAAAGTATTCACTGATGACCCATCTTGTAGTCCATTTGTTTTTCTTGTTGGTCTTCATTGCTTGTTGTCTTACACATTTGTCACTCATACACACATGTCACGTCAGTCTCAAGGATCCCTTTCCGTTAACTATCACTCATTTATTGTCACTTGTCTTTGGGCACTAGCGCTTTAGGGCCCGGACACTAGCACTAGGCACGCTCCTGTCCATCTTGGGTGCCCTTTTCCTCTTTATGTTTGATCTTATTTTTGACATTTTAGGTCAGTATTTTCGGTTTTCCCTCCCATCTCCTGAGGTACTAGTCGACATTTCGGGTCATTAGTGTTGAAATTCAAACAAAAGATCCCTATATAAACACAACATACATACCATTATATGGGTAAAATATTATTATCAAGGGATAGCTATCTACATAGAGCAAGGGACTACATTTGGGCTATTACTCTGCATACACATTGCATAGGAAGGGGATTTCATTCTATTGCATCCACCATTTGCATTTTATTTTCTAGTTATCACCCCCTATATTGGTGTCATTGGCTCAAGGACGACCTAAGAGCACTATAGCACACACCAACACACAAAACTACATTGGGTTTGAGATGTAGTGCAATGCTCAGTTATAAGACCACCATTGTGACGGATGAGGACAGCTTGCCCCCTTCATATCAAGCCTCCAAACTACTTATTCCTCCATCAAAATTATGTGTATATTGGAAAGACAAAATTTATAAGTTCCTAATGTTGTATGTTATCTATCCTCTCCCTATGGCATAGAAAAATGGAGAATGGTTCTCCTCCTTTTTCTTGCATTGTTTTCTTTAGTTTGTGAGCTTGTGTTTTTCTTGGTTTGTGAGTTTATTCATCCTTGTGCAATCATGAGAAACACCTCCTCTCTCTCACGAGCCCATTTGCAGGATTTGGGTACAAGTTGTTTTGATTAAACAACATCTAGAGCAGACTCATGCATGCATGTGGTAAGGCGTACATGGATATGAAGAGGGTTGAGCGTCACTATTTTGTTGGTGACAAGGTTTTTTCGAGAGTGCATCCGCACAAGAGCCATATCCGTTTCGGAAAGGATCTAAGCTCACCCTCATTTTTTTGGACCCTTTGAGGTCTTGGAGACCATTGGACCAATTGCCTACCGCTTAGCTTTACCACCACACCTATCTTGTTTCCATGATGTGTTTCATGTTTCTTTGTTATGGAGATATGCACCTGATCTCGTGCACATCTTTGGAGCATAGGAGGTTGGCCCTTAGAGGATGAGACCTAGACCAGTCGAGTTTAGTGAGATAGATATGATGAGACAACAACAACTTAGGAGGATGCAGGGGCCTTTGAAGGTGCAATACCCTTATCTATTTCAGTGATTTCTGGAGGAAGTCTCGTTGAGTTGTAGAGCCAAATTATTTCACAAATAGCATGTTTTACAACTTGTAGGTTTACACAATAACCGACATTGGTCGATTGACCGACGCCGTCAACTAGTAGGAACCGACATCGGTTGGGCTGACCGCAGTCGATCTCCTATGCATGAAATGTTTTTATTTAAGTCACGGGATTAAATCTAACCTTTGATTAAAATGTGATCTAAGGGTTGTAATTGTATTGCTAAAGTGCCCTAAGTTTGTATATGCTTATATAAGCTAGAAATCTAGGGTTAGAACATGAGATTAATCATAATTGTAAGAAGGAATTCTTGGAGAGAAAAGAGAAAGCTGTGAGAGAAAAGTAATGTACATCCGTTTGAGGTGTGAAAGATTGCAGATATTCATTGAACTTACTCTATAAAGAAAAGACTAATAGATTGGTTGTTTCTTAGTGGACGTAGCCCACATTAGGTGAACCACATTATATCTTGTGTATTATTTCTTCGGTTTATTTCCGTATTTATTGTTTGTATGCTTAGATATGAATATATATCTGTACAACTGGTGTGATTAACCCCAATAATTGGTATCCAAATTTTTTTGTTTGAGGGTTTTGTGTGTTGACAAATTTACTCACAGAGGGATTTTTGATTGAGTGGGAGCTACAACAATGGCAGAAGATGGAAAATATAGAGTTGAGAAATTTGACAGCCGTAATTATCAATTATGGAAGATGCAGGTGGAATATTATCTGTATCAGAAATATCTATACTTACCGTTGGATGAGAAGGAAAGACCTACAAAGATGACTGATGAAGAATGGAAAATTCTTGACATAAAGGCTCTAGGATCTATAAGATTGAGCCTAGTAGCATTTGTGGCTTCAAATATTATCAAGTAAAGCAACCACGGTAGATTTGATGAAATATTTAGCTAATTTATATGAAAAACCAAGTGCTTCCAATAAATTTTATTTGATGAAGAAATTATTTAATTCTAAAATGCAAGAAGGTGGATTTGTATCAAACCATTTAAATGATTTCCGGTCTATTGTAAATCAATTAAAATCAATTAATATTCCGTTTGAGGATGAAGTGAAAGCACTTTTATTATTATGCTCTTTGTCAAATAGTTGAGATAACTTGGTAATGGCTATTAGTAATATAATGTCTAATTCTAATATTTTGAAGTTTGATGATGTGGTTAGTATAATCCTGAATGAATAAATACATAGGAAAAGTATAAGAGAATCATCATCTGAAAATGCTTTGAATGTAGAAAGTAGGGGGAGGCATAAAGAGAGATCCAAGAGCAAGAATAATGTGAAATAAAATTCTAAGAATGGCATATCTAAATCCATAGGTAGAGGAATAACCTACTAGAATTGTGGAAAGAAAGGACATGCAAAGAAGGATTGTTGGTTCAAGGAAAACAAAGAGAATGTACCAGAGAAAGGTAAAGAGGAAAATGTTGAGTGTTCTAAGGTAATGCAAGATGTCCTTATTCTCTCCTTGCATAATAAAATTTAATCATAGGTTTTATATTTAGGAGCTTCTTTCCATGTTACCCCTAATAAGGGTTATTTCAGAAATTATGTCCAAGGTAATTTTAGACATGTTTATTTAGGGATGATGAACCATGCAATATTACTAGAAAAGGGGAAGTTCATGTAAAATTATAGAATAAAAATATATGGATATTGAGATATGTGAGACATGTGCCAACCATCTAGAGAAGTCTAAGTTCTCCTAGACAAATAGGTGAAGTTGGTTACATAGTTACATTCACACCAACTCTTGGAAAGTTAACAAGGGATATTTTGTTGTGGCAAGAGGAAATAAGGTAGTTACATTATATTTGTCTACCAGTAGTAATCGATTCCTTTTCTGTGCCATCTACTTTAGATTCGATGCAAACATGTGACATAATTGACTAGGACATATGAATTATAAAGGAATGCGAGATCTTAAAGGAAAAGGGTAAGTTATCATATTTGAAAGATGTAGATCTTGATTTATGTGAGAATTGTACATTTGGAAAGCAAAAGAGAGTGAGATTTCTCAAATTTGGGGCAAAAAATAAGGAGAAAAAAGTGGAGCTTGTGCACTCGTATGTATGGGGACTAGCCTAGGTAGCTTCTCATGGAGGATCCCAATATTATGTGAATTTCATTGATGATGCCACAAGAAAGGTATGTTTTTATTTTATAAAGTGTAAATATAATGTTTTTGATACTTTTAAAATATGGAAAGCCCTTGTGGAAAATGAATCAAATTTAAAGTTAAAATGTCTTAGATCTGATAATGGTGGTGAGTATTGCAACAAGGTTTTCAATGATTACTGTTCAGTAAATGGAATACACAGAGAAAGAATGGTTCCTAGAACACCACAGGAGAATGGTGTGGCTAAAATAATGAACATGACTATCATGGAACGTGCAAGAAGCATGAGGATACATGTTGGATTACCCTTGCAGTTTTGGGCAGAAGTAGTAGATACAACATTGTATTTAATCAACTGCAGGCCTTCAAGTGCAATGGATGGTGGATTACTTGAAGAAGTTTGACTGAAAAAGTGGTAGATCTTTCTTTTCTCAGAGTATTTAGTTCGAAGCTTTTGTGCATGTTGATAAAAAAATAGAAAAAATTGGATGCTAAATCCAAGAGATGCACTTTCATTGGTTATGGCTTTGGTGATTTCAGATTTCATTTTTGGGATTTAGAAGATTATAAGATTGTTAGGAGTTGTGACACTGAATGGAATGAAAATAGAATGTACAAGGATCAAATTTTGATACCCAAAGATGAACCGGTGGAAGATTTTGTGGAAGAAAATGCATTCTTGGATTTAAAACAGTCATCTACATGTACCGGTGTCAGTGAGGGAAACCGGTGCCGGTAGAGACACATGAACGATGTCGGCTATAGAAGAAATAGATAGGCATCGGTCGCTGGACCAACATTGGCTGCGAGTGACCGGCGTTAGTCATCAAGTAGAGGTTGATACAAATTTGTAGAATGAGTAGAATGAGCCTCCGACACCCCAAATTTCTATAAGAAGGTTAGAACGGGTAAGTAGACCTCCAAAAATATTTACGCCTTCCTTATTTTATCTACTATTGAATGATAGTGGTAAACCGAAAGTTTTAAAGATGAAATGTTGATGCGAATCACATCACCCCCAAACGAGACAATTTATAGATCGGGCATTCGTTGTGATTGCACAACATGGAGTTATCGTGAAGTGTGGGACCTTGCGAATCAGAAAACTCTCCAGAGAAGGCCAGTTCCTACTCCTAACCTACTTGCCACAAACTACTCCAACCGCAGTGCAAAAACTACTCATTGATCCTAATCTAAAGCTTCCAAGGGGATAGGGAAAGAAGGATGCATGAAAGTAAATCCTACACTAATGCGGTGATACACTAAGAGAGGAGTGTTAATCACTCTTCCCACCCCTACAAAATGGAGAAAGGGTGAATTTTGAGAGGTTGGAGAAAGTGCAACACAGACCAAAATCACACTAATACACTAAGAGGAGGTTGGAAAACTACAACACAACCCCAAAATAAAAACCCTCACCATCTCTGATGAACACAACCACCAAATATGCCATAGACAAGATAGTACACATAGATCCTGTAAGAAAAATAAGAGGCAAGGAGAAATAATGAAAATAATACAAGGATTGAAAATGGAATCATAAACACAAATTTTATTACTCCATGAAATTTGCACAATATATTGTTATAAGAGGAAGAGGCATGAAGCCATTACAAAGATTTAGGGAAGGCTTGAAGCCCCAAGAAGAAATGGGGTGCATGGGAGAAGAAAGGTGATCAACCACCTTTGTTTGTGCAACCCCTTACAATATTTATAGAAGAATTTTGAGGAGAGGAGAGAGAGAAAAGGAATCCTGAATTTACTCTAAAACCCATAAAAATCCATTGTTTAATCTTGTAATGAGTGTGGAGGATTTGCAAAATCTTTGCTCCATTAATGGTTTTTTTCCTTGTGCAAGAAGGAACTAGATGTGATTACACCTGGGTCTAGTCTAGCTCCTGTAGCTTTCATGATGACCCCTACTTTTCCACCTACCTCCATTAATGGACTTCACCTACCCAGGGGCACTTTTTTATTGTTCTTGAATTTTTGATCCTCGAACCTCCAAAATCCTGAATTTGACAATTTCATGTTGTAGAGCTTCCCTTCACCATTCCAACAACTGGATTTTTTAATCCAAAATGAACATTCTAGGCTCAAGTTGTGCAATTTCAGAGTTCTAGGAACTCTGCAATTTTGGGGTTTATAAAACCTCAAAAAATCCATATTTTATGTCTACATTTCACTTGTTTTGTCCAAAGGTGGGCCCAGGTTGGCCATTTTTTCTTAGGGGGCAAAATTTTTCAATAATTTGGTGATTTACTGGGAAGTTTTCCTGCTAGAATTTCTTTCACTAGTAGCCTTAACATGTCCATTGGACATGGAGTCACTAAATTCCCGCAACCGATCTCGGACTGTTAAAACTAAAACCTGAAAACTACACCGCAACCACCGAACTTGAACTTGCCCCGTCACTTGCACTCTCAAATTTTTATAAGAAAAACTTAAAAATAAGATTTATGAGAGTATAAAATTACTTTAATTGAATATTTTCACCGTTCCTCTCTACAATCTCGTTATGCGAGACTCGAAATGGACTGTCCCAAAACTTTATTCTTCCAAGTATGAAGCATATAACTGATGATTTCTTGGTGTGTATTTCACACTCAGAGAGTTTTGAATAAGAAAATTTTCAAATTCTTACATCATGCAATTGTATTAAATTAAAATTTTCTCTTTTCTTCGAAAGTTCCGCTTAACATGCTTCGATGGCTACTTCCTTATTTAACGAGGATGCCCGGAAGGTCACCTACTATTGGATCGAAAGGACTCAAAAGATGAGAAATCAACAAAATCTATCCTTAACCTGATTTTAGTTGCTCTTCTTTTATTTTCCTTTTAAAATCAATAACTTTTCCTTACAAGTATGAACTTCTTCTACATGTAGGAGGGATACTGAAACACCGTGTATTGTGTTGGAGTAAACATGAACTAAAACTATGTACAAAATACTTTGAATCATACACGCCCAAGTAGACATGCAGAGTGTGCATGAGCACTTGTGATGCTAAAAAAATCCTAAACCTACCCTACACTAACCAGAAAGAGGGAAAACTTCAAATAAATCCCACCACTGGTAATGCAAAGTAACATCCTCTTCTTATAACTTGTAGCCATGGTGATGATTTGACATTGGATACGGCTATGCTTATGAATGAAAAACTGCCATAGCAGAAACTTCTCACCCATATCATCGAGGTATCAGCCAGAAACCAAACAAACACCTGTTCAAGATGATTCACCTGGGGCTCCTGGAGGTGTTGCATCTGATGTAGCTGATCCTTGGTATTGTAAATCTCACCCTCATGTTAGGGAATGAAGATGACCGGTTTGGGAAAATTTGATTCTAGCTCCAATGAAGCTAGATATCTGATAGGACATGCCCTGAACCACCAAATGTGTTTGCTTCTTTAAGTTTTAGTAAGAAAATATTCATGCATAATTTCCTAAAAAGGTGATGCTGTCGAGAGTGGATCTCATTTTTCTTGCACATCTACGTAAAAAAGCGATGCGTCACCTTGGTGGATGGTATGGAAGAAGTGATGACCTCCTTGTGATCTTTTCCTTCCATAAAAATGTATAACTCCTCCTTGTCCAACATGCTCTTTGGAAAATTCAATTCCTCCAATCTTGGCTTAAGAGGACTCTTATAAAGGATAGGTTGCTCTTACATGTGCTCCACTTTGGAAATGGGCTCTTTTGCTTAGAAGGTGGATGATGGAGGAGAAAATGATGTGATCTCCATAGGCTCCTCTTCATTGAAACAATCCTCCAAGTCCGACAGATAATCTGTCTCCTCATTGTCATACTGTGCCGACTCAACCTCCTCCATAGTGGGAGCATGCTCCTCTTCTTTTGGATTTGGAGCTATTCCTTCCTCCCCTCCTGTTGATTTTACACTTGTGTTTGATCAACATTTTGTGAAAACAAAGTTCCCTCATGAATGTTGCATTCTAAACACTCTGACTATTGATCATCCTCAACCTATTCTTGCTTGGAAACTTCTACAACCGAATCAGCCTTCACCACCTGCTCTTTCTCTACCTTGACCTCCTCCGAAGGCTTAACCAATAGAGGGATTTTTTCTATTCCGAGTTTAGTAGCCCAATTCTTCAAAAATTGAGGCATTTCTTCATGTTAGGCTCCTTTTGTTGCTTTTCTTTTCACTTTGCTTTTTTTTGGATTTCGTCCCCTCCTGGATTTGGGGAAGTGAGATGAGTATTGAGTTGAGTCTCAATAGGTGTTTTTGTTGGTGGTGGAGATTGTACTCCTATAGAGGGGACTATTTTTGGAAGGGAAGAGGACAAAGGAACTGAGATGAGATGGAAGGGTGGAAGACGGAGAAGTGGAATCCACAATAGGTGAAACAAACAAGAAACTTAGGAATTGAGGTTTGGGTTGAAATGATATTGATTGGGGTGAAGGAAAATAACTATGAGAGGGTAATGCAGGGGTCTCCTATAGACAAGGTTGACTTGCATAACGTTCAATGTCCTTGATCCATCCTTCTAGTTGGGGTAACATCTCAACTATGAAGCTTAGTTTCTCCTGTGGCTAAGATAATATGGAAAGGGGATTTCCCATGGACAAGGGGATATGAATACGATCTTAAATGGATTCATTTGCACTAAAGAACTAGACTACACCATACTTGCCATTATTTTTAGGATCTTCATTTGTAGCTCAGCATTTCCAGGTGAAGAATGTCCTTCGAAATCCACATACCCCGCTCTTGAAAATATGGATGGTTTGGTGGATAACCAAACTGACTTGTCTCTTATTCATCTAGACATACATATTGAGCTTAATTTCCATTATAGTATGGATCTGGAGATGGTTGATAACACCCTAAAAATGAATTTTACAACTCTGTAGGAGGGTTGCACTGATACTGATATTGTTCTAGATGTGAACCCCAAGAGGCGAATGAAGCCATGACTGCAAGAATTCATGAAATGGAAGAAAATGAAAGAGATGGAATGGATGGAAATGGATCCTAAATAAATTAAAATGTTGGCTACTCAGAGAATGGGTTTAAACCCATATGGAGTCACCAGTTGTGCTTGCATGTATGTCTCCAAAGACTGAAATTACACCAAGTGCACAAAAACTTGATGAGATGAAATGGATACTTGTTTGCACACCTTGAAGAGCTCAAAAATTGTTACGGGGTTGGACTGGTTTGTCACGCGATGGTCTCCAAAGTTCTGAAATACCACAGTCCCCAAAATCAAGTAGAAGAAACTCCAAAATCTCAAAAATCCACCTTCGAAAGATAGAACTCCAAAACCCAAAATTATAAAACGTCGAAATCAAACCCAAAATCCTGAAATTCATAAAATTTTGAAATTTCAAAAGTCATAAATTTGAAATTCTAAGGATAACCTTTTGAATTTTATTCCCAATCTATCATTTGTGAAATTTTGAGCTCATTTTACATGTTAAGCCTTCCAAAAGTGATTTTGGACTTTGACCCTACAAAATAAACCTCCAAAATCTAAAAGTTACAACTCCCGAGATTTGAAATGCAAAAATGCTTTGTTTTTAGTTGGCTCCAATTTGACTTAGATTTGCAGTAGAAAAACTTGTTTAAAATGAAAAACTTTAACTTCTTGTTGTCCCACCGGGCATGCCAAAACTGTTGAGTTTGGTCGCATGGTGGCTTAAATTTTTTTGTTAGATAATGAGACACCTCTGAAAGATGAGAAAAATCTAACTCCTACGATTTCCAACTGGGCGTGCTAAAAATGTTGATTGTGGTCGCATGGTGGCTTAAGATTTGTTGTTTGATAATGAGACACCTCTGAAAGATGAGAAAAATCTAACTCCTATGATGTCCCAACTAAGGCGTGCAAAATCTGTTGATGTGGAATCACAACACCCCTTGAATGAGATAGTTTATGGACTGGGGAATTTTGCGTGATTGCACAACATGGAGTTTTCATGAAGTGTGGGACCTTAAATTAGAAAAATCTCCGAGAAAATGCCGGTTCACGCTTCTAACCTACTTGCCACAAACTACTCCATGTGTAGGAAAAAACTACTCATTGATCCTAATATAAAGCTTCTAAGGGGTCATGGAAAGAAGGATGCATGAAAGTAAATACTACACTAAATTGGTGATACACCAAGAGAGGAGTGATAATCACTCTTCCTACCCTTGTAAAATGGAGAAAGGGTGAATTTATGGAGGTTGGACTAAGTGTAACACAAAATAAAATCACACCAATGCACTAAGAGCGGGCTGGACAACTACAACACAACCCCGAAATACAAACCATCACCATCTTTGATGAACAGAACAACCAAACCTACAATAGAAAGAGAGTAAACACAAATACTTGAAGCATAATAAGAGGGACAGAGAAATAATGAAAACAATGCAAGGATTGGCAATGAAATAACAAATACAACTTTCATTACTCCATGAAATTTTCATAGTATATTCGTAAAGGAGGAAGAGGCATGAAGCCATTACACATATTTAGGGAAGGATTGAATCCCCAAGAATAAATGGGGTGTGTGGGAGAAGAAATGTGATAAACCACCTTTGTTTGTGCAACCCCTTACAATATTTATAGAATAATTTTGAGGAGAGGAGAGAGAAAAGGAATCTCAATGTTTTTCCAAAACCTATAAAAATTCATTGTTTAATCTGTAATGAGTGTGGAGGATTTGTAAAATCTCTGCTCCATCAATGGTCTTTTGCCTTGTGCAAGAAGGAATTGGATGTGACTATACCCGGGTCTAGTCTAGATCCTGTAGCTTTCATGATGACCCCTACTTTTCCACCTACCTCCATTAATGGCCTTCACCTACCCAAGGACACTGTTCATTATTCCCAAGTTTTGGATCCTCGGAACCTCTCGAAATCCTAAATTTGATAATTTCATGTTGTAGATATTCCCTTCACCATTCCAACGACCGACATTTTATTGAAAATGAACATTCCGGCTCAAGTTGTGCAATTTCCGAGTTCTAGGAACTTTGTAATTCCGGGGTATAGAAAACCTCCAAAATCCATATTTTATGTCTCCATTTCGCTTGCTTTATCCAGATGTGGGCACAGGGTTGGCCATTTTATCTTAGGGGGAAATGTTTTAACAAGAAATGTAGGATGAAACCTACAAGCAATGGGAGCATGACATGGATGAGGAGATGGAATCCTTGGAACAAAATTTGACATGGGATTTGGTTAAGTTGCCAACATGTAAGAGAACATTGCTAAACAAATGGGTTTACAGGATCAAGGAAGAAGAGGGTGGACAAAAAAGATACAAGGCAAGGCTTGTGGTAAAAGGATCTTCACAGAAAACATGTATTGAATTTGGTGAGATATTATCTCTTGTAGTAAAAATTACTTCCATACGTATTATTTTGAGTTTAGTTGTAGAATATTTGCACTTAGAACAACTTGATGTTAAGACAACTTTCCTTCACAATGATATGGATGAAGAGATATATTTTCAACAACCACTTGGTTATGAAGTCAAGGGTAAGGAGAAACTTGTGTGCAGGTTGAAAAAGAGCTTGTATGGGCTCAAGCAAGCCCAAAGGCAATGATATATGAGGTTTGAACGTTTTACACATGAGCATGGTTATATGAGATGTGAATCGACCATTGTCTTTATTTCAAGAAGATTGAAAATGGAAGCTGTATTATTTTGTTACTATATGTAGATGATATGCTTATTGCGGGATCTAGTATGCGGGACATTGTTGACCTTAAAGAAAATTTAGCTCATACATTTTCAATGAAGAATTTAGGAGCTGCAAATAAAATCCTTGGCATGCAAATTCATAGAGATAGGAAGAACCCCGTGGATATGCTAACGAAGCCATTGGAGCAGAGAAGTTGGAGATACACTCCACTTCCGTTGGTCTTCGAGTTTAAGACTTGGAGAGGAAGAAACATGCCAAGGAAAGGATCCAAGAATGGATTTGTATGGTACAGTGCAACAATTTATCTCCAAGTGGGAGATTGTTGAGTTATGGAGACAAATTGCTTAAAAATAACATGTTTTACACCACGAGTTTACACGATGAATCGACATCGATCGGTGACCGACATCGGTTAGCTAGTAGGAACCAACATTGGTTGGGGTAACCAACGTCAGTCTCCTGTGCGTGAAATGTTTTTATTTAAGTTAGGGGATTAGATCTAACCTTTGATTAAAAGGTGATCTAAGGGTTGAAATTTTATTGCTAAAGTGCCATAAGTTTGTATATGCTTATATAATGTAGAAAACTAGGGTTTGAACATGAGATTAATCATAATTATAAGAAAGAATTATTGGAGAGAAAAGAGAAGCTTGTGAGAGAAAAGTACTGTACATTTGAGTGAGGTGTAAAATATTGTAGATCTTCATTGTACTTCCTCTGTAAAGCAAAGACTAATAGATTATCATTTATTTATTGGTGGACGTAGCCCACATTGGGTGAACCACGTTCTATCTTGTGTATTATTTCTTCCGGTTTATTTCCGTATTTATTTTTGTATGCTTAGAGATGAATATATATTTGTACAATTGGTGTGATTAACACCAACAAAGTCAAATTTTAGGAGAGAGGGATGTAGTGCCCACCTCTTTTGGACACTATATTGTAGACTTGACTGACTTATATTTTTGAGCTATCATGTTGTATTGAGACTATTGTGTTATGTTGATTATTATTTAGGTACATGATGTTTAGACTATACTAGGTATATGAGGTATATTGTGGTATTTTCTAACTTGTTGATAGGATATACAATTATTGTTGGCATTACATGTTTATATCATACCTTTTTTATCACTAACCTATTGACAGGATGTATGATTAGTTGTGGTAGTATATGTTTACATCATACTTTGTTTATCACTAACTTATTGGCAAGACGTGTGATTATTTATTGATACTTTGATCCGTATGGAAAATATGATATTGGTGTGATTTAACGATGATTTGGTTTAGATGTTTTAACTCATATGATGCTTATGGTAACATATATGATGTTTAAGCATGGTGTGTAGCTTGTTTTGGGGACTTGCACACCTCCCGTATTGGATTGATAATGATTGCATTATGTCGTGATTTGGTTGATTGATATGCTTAGATGTTGTGTTCGTTGGTTATATTTTATTGGACATATATGATTCATGTGCATTGAGTGTGAAAATTACAGGGCTGGTGAACGCGGGTTTCAGGAGATTGCTCTCATGATTGGCACAATTGGCCATTAGCCGAATTTTTACTTTTTTATTATTGTCGTCATGTGCTTCACGTATTTGATTTAGAGCCCTTGTGGTAATTTGATCTTTTTTGTTGATTATTATTTTGGTTGATTAATTCTTCTTATGTTTATTTGGTATTTCATATGGTGATGTTAGTTTAATTTATATTGTTGGTATTAACCATGTTTAACTTATTTAATTAATTGTCTTACTTTTCTTAATCCCTAATCATGCTTAGGAGGAGGTTGCACTCTTCCCAAGAAATCCATTCACCCAAATTCGGATTTGGGAAGAATGGGATTTTTGGGAAGTGTGCAAAGCTTTAAAAAGGCTATTTTTTCCTTGAAAAGACCCCCAAGCCATACCTATGGGTAGGGTAGGCTCTTTTCAATGCAAAAGGATCCTTACCTCTTTCCCATAAGCATTTACTCTCTTTTTCATTTATGTCTTGTTTATGTTTTCCAAGCTCACTTGAGGTGAGTAATGATGTGCTTTGAAATTTGGGGAATTCACTTGATTACTCCTTTAAGTTGTCTTGGGTTTTGGGTGAGAGGGGTGACATGGCATCTAGTAGGATGGTGACTAGATTCCACCTAAACCTTTCCCCATTGGTTTGATTTTGGTGGGTTCTTCTCTTTTTATCCTCCAAATTTGGAGGGGTTGGGGTTACCTTTTTGCTTTGGCCTTATTCTAATTTTAGAAGGGAGATTTGGTTTTGTCTTGGAGATTGATTGTTGATTTGCTTGGATTGGACTTGGAACTTGGGAAGCTTGGATTTTTGCTTGGATCTTGAGGTAGGTTTCTATCATGAAATCTTTGTAAATTTGATTGTTATGGTAAGAAATGTTGTGGCTTTTGGGATTAAATTTTTATTACTTTTGTTTTGTCCAATCCTCACCTTATGGGTTGTGGATTTTAGGACATAGTGAGGGAAATGAGGAGTTTTCATACATAGGAAAACTCTCTCTCTCTCTCTCTCTCTCTCTCTCTCTATGGTGGAGTGGGAGTCTCTTTGCTATGGTGGAAGGAGCTCCTCCCATCCTTGATTTAGGGAAGCCAAGAAGGGGATGGGCTTGAAAATCCTTAACAAGGAAGAGCTTGGGAGACATAAGTTTTATGGAGGAATAAGTAGTTTGGAGGCTTGATACTTATGTGTATATTGGAAAGAAAAAATTTCTAAGTTCCTAATGTTGTATGATCTCTATCCTCTCCCTATGGCATCAAAAAAATGGAGAATGGTTCTCCTCCTTTTTCTTGCATTGTTTTTTTGGTTTGTGAGCTTGTTTTTTCTTGCTTTGTGAGTTTGTTCATCCTTGTGCAATCATGAGAAGCACCTCCTCTCTCCCATGGGCTTGGAGGGAGGCTAGTATGCTCATTACTTGTTTTTGGGCATATAATGATGCCTATAGGTTGGGTGGAAAACCAAGCCATGTGAAGATTTATTAAAAGCTTGGAGCTTGCTAAATAAAATTAGATTTTGGAAGAGAAGTTCATGAACTAAAATTTGTAAAATTGAGCATGTTGTTCCCTTATTTTGGGAGGCTTGTATGTTTGTATTTTAGAGTTCAAATGTGTTGTATTTGATCATTCTTGAAAGACCTCATTTTGGAGGAAGACTAAAGAATTTAAAATTCCAATTTTAATGTGATAGCAGAAAATAAAGGTATTGTTTATTTTAGGTAATATGTAAAGAAAAATAAATTATAGTTGTGGGAATCTACTTTTAATTTTTTTGAAGAAATTGAATTGTTTTAATTTCTGGTTTTATTCATGCTAAGTAGAGAAACCTTCATCCTTGGAAATTTTCATTTTAGTCTTGATTCTAGCTTAATACAATTTTGATCTCTTATTTTCATTATAAATAAACTTATACTCATCTTTTACTTCATATATATTCTAAATTTTACAAATGTAAGTGAATATGTGTTTCCATATTTATTATTATGAAATCAAATAGTGTTGGTTTGAGTTATTTAATTTTACTGTTTTAAAACATAAACTTTTCAATTTGAAATAAATATTTATATCTATATTCTAAATTTATAAATGTAAGTGAATATGTGTTTCCAAAATTATAATTATGAAATCAAATAGTGTTGGTTTGAGTTATTTAAATTTACTGTTTTAAAACAACTTCCTAATTTGAGATGTGGAGATCCAAATAATATATATAATCTTGTTGTGAAACATTTTAAAATAAAAGATATATTTATAATATAATCCTATTGTGAAACACTTTAAAATAGAAGAAGAAATTATTTATTTGTTGTTATTGCCTAAAATTTTAAAGCATTTTTTTGCTTTATGAGACTTAATTAAAATTTAAAAAATGGAGACAAATGGATATATATATATATATAAACAACCCGCAAAACAAATGAACATTGAAGAGGTTTTTAAATTTTGTTATATATTCTAAACTATGCAAAAGAGGATTGTTTGGCTGCTCCCATATATGATATTTTGGGGTGCCCATGGCGACTTGGTTTGTGAGTAAATATGCTGAAACAAAACTCTGCATTAATGCAGATTTGTGAGTGAATATGCATATATGTCTATTTAAAAACACACACACACACACACACACACACACACACACACACACACACACACACACACACACACACACACACACACACACACACACACACACACACACACACACACACACACACACGAATATGGAAAAATAAATTTAAAAATAATAATAAAAGAAACTTGCAAACCCTTGATTTATTAAAAAGAAATGCAGACTTTCATTAAAATCAAATGGAGGAGAATTTAACAAGAGAGTGAAGCCATATAAACCCATGTATGTGTAGATCTGAATGGAGAATTTTATCTCCATCTCCATTGCTTGAAGAAAATCCATAGAAGCCCCAATAGTTGATGAAGAAAAAAAAACCAAAACTGCAGACAAATAGAGGAGGAGGCAAAATGAATAATTTACAAAATGAAAACTAATTATATGAGGCTATAGAGAAATCTAGGGTTTTCCTAGATGCCCTAGATCTAATGGTTGTGATAAATTAGATCCAATGGTGGGAAATGGATGCTCCATTTCCCACCCATTTTAATAAACTTTATGTATAACTATAGTCTTCCCTTTGTAGTTTATTTATTTATTTAATTAAATTATATGGGCCATGGTAATGTTTAAATAATTAAATAAATTTAAATGTAAGGATTACTTATCAAATTTATGAACTAGAATTAGATATTAAATTGTCGAATAATTTAAAGTCGAAAGATTAAATTAAAATACGAAAACTTAGTAGTTGATTAATTAAATCGATTGATTAAAATTGTGGGAATTAATTTGTCTGAATTTAGCTCGTCAATGAATTAAATTAGGGAAGTTAAATGCTCAATTAATTAAATTGGTTTATTTAATTTACGGTAATTAAATGGCTTTACTTACTTAAGTTAACAGTTTTTAAAACTAATTAAACCGCTTAATTAAATTACGAGAAGATGAATGTGTATCTTATATTAAAATCTTTTGGGAAATACTATGGTTAGTAAGATTAAATTTTTATCTCGTAGTAGAGAAAATAAACCCATTTAAATCAACTAAATCCTTAGTAGTGACTCAGACTTCTTTTAAATTAATTTTTTTACCGAAATTTTATCGCTTGCATAGTTTCTTTTTGCTCATTCGAGCGGGGCATTACATTTACATCTTTCTTTTTTAGGGTTTGATGGTTTGTGTGGGGTTTTGCATGTGATTATTCAAAGCAGGGTTTACGGTGACATTAGTGAACTAGATGCGACATATACACAACAAGAAGTAAATAAGTGCAAAGCTTTAATGAACTGTTGGAGCCAAGTTCGGTCATTTATGAAGACCAAGGCACCCATAATTCAAACCGAACACTCCATGCACTCCAATCCTTCTCTAGGTTCCCTAGTTTAGCCATTTCCACCTCTGTTGCATTTTTCTATAGTCCGTGACAGATCTGTCCTATTGTTTCATCACACTACTCAGTCCCAGGTCACTACGATGTGAGAAAATTTGAGGTAAGTACCTTATCACTCTTATTTCATTTCATTGATAAAATCAAATAAATTATTTAGCATTCATATTTCAGTATATTTCATTTATAGAATTTTTGTACATTTAGATTCATAATAAAATACAGATTTTATAGAATCATTTTGGTGAACCCGTAGCTTAGAACTATTTTCCCTAGGATCCACTAAAACCCTAATGGCTAAGGATAGCTCTTCTCCTTCTCGGCTAGTCATGCCTCATGTGAGTGTTAATCCTATCTATGATGAGGAAACCATAGCTGAGCTTTCTGCCCTATATCATGATGTTACTCTTCCGGATCATACTCAACAACAACTCCTAGCTAATGAATGCAATGTGCCTACTAGCTTTGATAATTCTACTATTGGCATTGTTTATGATAAGATGAGTTTTACTCATTGTACACCTTGTTATATAGTTAGTCACACTCCTTCTAAAATTTCTAATGAAAATCTAGATGATTCTATTATTAGTTTCATGCTTGGACTTGATGATAATAAACATGTGCTTAATGATTCTCATACTAGTCATGATGGTACTTTAGTTGCATCTCATACTTCTTCTATTCCTAAAAATGCTTCTCATAATGCATCACATACTAGTTCTCCTACTCCTTCATTCTATGTAGATGATACACTTAATGATATCATTTTATCTGAGTCTTTGTTTGATTTCGAGGAACCACTTGATAGTCATGATTCTACTTCTTTGCATACGATGAGTGTGAATCCCCCACTCCATTGTCATATTCTTCTAAGACTGTATCTAATAATATGCATGATTCATCTCCATCTATTAGTTCATCACTTCATACCCATCTATCACTTCATATCCTAGGGATGTTTCGATGTTATTCCTACGTGTCTATGGATATTCCATGTCCTTCAACACCTCTTAGTTCTTTGTTACCAACACCTACCATGCCCTTAGCGTCATAATACCCGGTGGATTCTCTTGATATTCCTATGATTACCCATAATGGAAAATTACAACCTCTTAACACATTATTTCCATCCTCTACTATTCCTTCACAGGATATCTTTTCCCTCATGCATGTTGTTGGTCATTTATAGTCTCAGGTCCAATCTCTCACATTAGAAAGCAAGGCCTACTATGCATCCATTGATAATAATTCACTAGCATGACAATCCTATTCCCAAAAATATTCACAACTCAACATTTCCTAAGGATTTTTTTATACATACATTTACATGTTTTGATGGTATTGGAAATCCATACTTGCATCTCAATCATTATCGTATGACTATGGCTTCATATTCTAATGATCGACTATTACTTAAATCCTTTCACCATAGTCTCAAAGATGACACTCTCCAATGGTACATGCATATACCCTTTGGATCTATTAGTACCTATTATGAGATGGAAGAATATTTTCTTCGGTGATTCATAGTCAACAATGGCCCTAGAGTCACCTATGATCATCTACCTAGTTTACATCAGGGAAAAACAAAACCTATCATTGATTACATTCTATGATTTAATGCTTACATGCACTAGCTAGTTTTTCAACCTATTGACTTAGAGAAGAAATTTATCTTTTGTCGTGGTTTGATTCCTCCCTTGAAAAAATGATTGCAATATGACACATGTGAATCATTCATGCTTCTATGCTATAGGTTCATTGACTTAGAACAAGATCTCATTGCTACACATGTTATAGATCCACCTCCTATTACTACTACTCCTACATCATCTATTTCTTCTTCGCTCCCATTTGTTGAGCATCCTACATAGTATCCATCTCCTCCTCGCAAGAAAGTCCAACCTTCTCCATTACATAAGCATCCTTCATCTCCTCCTCCATGTAGGGCTACACATCAAACTCCTCTCGTCTCATAGGTACCATTACATTTTCTCATCACGCTAGGCTGCATCATGTGTTGCGTACATTACTTGATAGACATTTAATACACTTACCTTCTACTCAACATCATCAACCTCACCACTTGTAGTGCTAATGTGATAGACTCTATTATAATTATTATTATATCACTAGCCATCGTGACAATGACTGTTGTGCCCTTCATGATCGCTTGTAACAATTAGAAGATAAGGGAGTCATATTCTTTAATTCTCGCTCCCGTGAGAAATCTATATCTCCACTCCCTCGTATGTGTGTTATTACTTCGGTTGAGTTATCTCCTCCACTATTTCTAAGGTCATTGTTCATCCAACACCACAAGTTTTTATGCATGCGCGCTCTCCATCCCATCCATCCATTACTGCACCATATGATACGTTGTGTCATGCTACCACTACACATTAGATTCCACAACCCTCGACATCTCCACTTCCCACCACTGCTCCACTTGATATTCAGTTTGGATCATACGCTCATGTTGCTTTCATTCCACATGCTTCCATCGCTTCATGCCGGATTGGTCTTTGGTAGGTGAATTTTATCACTTATCCCCCAATGACGCACTTATGTGCTTACAGGTTCTTACATGACTATTGAGGGATCTATTACAATAAGAACCTCTCTTCACACACTTTCTTGATTCATCTAGTGCACATTATCCAATCATTTCCTCGATGACGCACTCTTGCTTTACAGTTCATTCTTGACTGTTGAGGGGTCTTATCTAAATGAACCTCATCATCTATACATTGGGGAATTGTTAATCTCCCCCATCTATCCTCATCATACTAACATGCGATCATCTTCTACTCTTACACATTATTCATTTTTAATCACAACTTTATTCATACATACAATTCAACTTTACATAATCACATTACATACATCATCTATCATCATACAAATCTATATCATCATTTATATATCTATAATCACATTATTCCACATTGACATTTACCCATCACAAATCAATTCAAAAAATTTAAACGATATTCAAACACATCAAGCATCATATATAAGTAACATCAATCACATAAATTATAAATCATACATCATCATCACATCATTGTTTACAATCATAGTTACAAAACATCTCATCACTAGGGGCAAGTCCCCTACATCAATACATCAATACAACTCATATCTCATCATTGTTATCACTCTTTGGAACTTCCAAATCCCTAGAACTAGAAGCCTTGCCACTAACTCTGCGCCGCTGGTCGTGACCTCTATATCTCTCTACCTACCTCTGCGCAATAGTGTGTTCTCCATATACTACTCTACAAAGTGACTCTGTAACTCTACAAATTGCATGAATACATCCTAAGCTAAAGGACCTCTATCGATGACATTTCTATCTCACCGTGTATCCTCTCATGCCTCGTCTTTCTCACTCAAGTATATTGTACACATCAATTTTGCTATCAAAATTAGATAGAAAAAATGGGCATGCTCGCTCACAATATCATCTACATACTCTAGCATGCCTCCACCTACGAGTATGTATGTGGGCATATTCTACATCAATGTGTGGATGGATGTGTCCACAATCAATGACCAATATGTGTCACCTACATCCATATATCCATGTGTTAGACAACAATAACAATTCACAAACCATGTAACAAATCACACAACAACACCATATAAATACTTACACTTTGCTATCACCAATGCTACACTATAAGGGCTATGTGCTTACCCCTTTAATCCTCCTCCTAGTGGAAATCCCACTACATTTGCATGAGTCTTGATACAAACTCACCCACCGATGTGAGGCCCACCATGCTCGCATGCCTCCGTACACCCCACGCCATCCACCTTTATTGGATCTATTGCCACATCTTCCTCATCCGTACTTGAAGGTACTAACTACTCTCCCGTGGCCCCGGTCTAGCTCACACCCTCCTAGGTGCCTTAATGGATCTCAACCATATATATGGCTTTAGGGGCATGTCTTGCGTTATACCAAACTTTCATGAAACCATTTCAACCAAAAATAACTCGGTCACCCCTTGAAATCTATCCTCTAACCACATTGTTTACCATATGCATCGTAACTTTACGACATCCTCTGGCCATCATCCATAATCTCAGTATGGCCTCCATACCACAACCTCTAGCCCCATTTGATCTATCATCACTCTATAGGAATCAATTTCCATTCTCCTACCGCATACACCTACCCATCACCCAAAAATATGTCTAGCCTCACCCAATCTCCACGAGGCTCACCAATTGGCCTCAATACTATGATATAGTCATAGGCCCATACATGCAACAATTTTGTAGTTCCAATGCCACCCCATGCTCCTCATGTGTAAAATGTATAGATCCCTATACAGTGGACCAACACACATCGTGCCCAAGCATACCTAGTGCTCTCCTCCTCTATCCGACGACAGATATCATGCATCTTATATAATATTCCTATGCCACCACCCTCCACTATAATCAACGATGTCACAACATGAAAATAAACTTCCACAATCGTGGAACCCCTGATCTCAAAATAAAATCTAGGCTAATATGGACCTCGATAGGAACTCGAGTCCCTAAAAAATAATACCTAACAGCCCTCATCTATCTCTGCATATCATCCACTGCCATAATATGTACCCTCTCACCAATAATAGGTAATCACAGTATACGATACACATCCTCTAGTGTGACTGTCATCTCATATGTAGGAAACCAAAAGGTGGAAGTGTATGTACACCATCTCTTGCAAAAAGCAAGTAAACATAGGCATATCATGGGGAACCTCCCCCATCCTTGCTATGTACCATAGTCCAACACGGTCCAAAACATCCCACTCATCATCTGACAACCCTAATTCAAGCAACGTACTCAAATGGTGGCCACCACGAAACTCTCTTGAATGGATATCCCTTTGCACACCACAAAACGACAACAAACACAACATTAGAACATCATACAACATCAACACACATCAATTTTTACATCTACATCACTCTAGGTTCAGCCTTATGCTTTTTGGACAAAGGTTCCCGGACACGATTGGGTGCCCCAAAGCAAGACACCACCACCCAAGTTTTGACACTTCTATCCTAAAGGTCATTAGCGTCTTCACCACTTTTGTTTAGATCTAAAACGTCGAGAAATTAAAAAAGTTAAATTTCACCAAAATTCATTCAAAATGACTAATATCACCACATTTTTGAAAAAAACACGCTTACACACTCTTGCCATCAGTACACGACACAACAATTGTCACCACCATCTCGAATCGACTCGGTAGCACTACTCTAATTTTTTGGATCCTCAAACACTTATAGCTCACTATCACACTTGAAAAAAATACAAATGGGTTGCTTATTCACTTTTTACACTACTATTTATAGTAACTTTCCATTATTCACTTCACTATGGTCATTTACCATGTTTATTCTCTCAACTAATTCACATTGTACAGTTTTGGTCATATCTTGAGCATACCTACTTCAATTTTTACCTCATTAGCGAAATTCTATTCAGAATTAAATCTACTATTATATTATACACATTACACACACAACATTTCTCCTTGAAATCATTTTCTACTCATTATACACACACTTTGGTGATATCTCTCATACATTATCCATTACATCATTATGCACTTACTTTTGGCTCAATGTTCATTCTCCTCATCACTTCCCCTTTCGCCAAAATGGAGGGCATATAATTGGGGTCATCCTATAATTCCCCTTACACCACTACGTCATCAAGCTACATTCATAATTCATCATTATCAAAAACATTCTCATACACCTTGCGACATTTCACATCACTTTCCAACAATTCCCCTAATGACCTAACTTAGGGGAAACAATCATAAAATATCCCCATGACTAATCAACCAATCAATCAATCACACAAATCCAAATCATGAAAATACAGATTTCACCAAAAATTCATCAAATCGATAGAACATAATGTAAATATCCTCCCGATGACCTAACTTGGGAGTTGTATCACCATGTTCCCAGATGACCTAACATGGGAAATTACTTTACATTTAGCGGCTTCTTCTACATAACCTAACATGGAAGAAATGGATTTCAACAATAAAAATTTCAATCATATAAACCAATCAACATGAACACAACACATTTATCCTCCCAGATGACCTAACTTAGGAGTTATATCACCACTTTCCCAAATGACCTAACATGGGAAGTTATTCTACATTTCACAATTGCTTCCAAATGACCTAACATGGAAAACACGACACTCACATTGTGGCAACACCAATGGAGTATGGGAAATGAGACACTATTTATTTTACTATACTAATCCTATATGGGTTATCACGTTTGATCGAAAATTGGATCCAAAATCAACAAAATTTGATTTGTGTCCATCTGCAGTGGCTAGATCTTTTGAGGATGTGGTTAAAGTTGGAGAGACACTAGAATTCTCTCCCTACACCCTTCCTTTAGTGACAAGATGCCCAAATCCTCATTTTTTTACACATACACATGTACAATAAGGTTGGAACCAATCACTCCCTTCCCCATCACATCTCCATCAATGAAAAAAATTGAAATCTAAAATCATTCAATATCGTAATCATCAATCTCATTTAGTGCTCCTCATAATGGTCTCACATCTCTTGTTACGCCGTATGGATCGTCACGATGATCCAAGGTTTGTCGCACTTTATGTTTTTTCTTGGCACACACCTCTACTACACTCTTCACATACTTAATCGACATGGGCTTCTCTATAATTATCAAGTATGCATATCTATCTACTTTATGTTATTGAGCTATCGCTCACTAACATAAAGTGGGGGAAAATGTAGACAAAAAATCACGCACTTAACATTATTATTATATTGCTAATTATGTTGTTTTATACATGGATCTTACGTAAGAAAGTATTAACTAATAACCCATATTATAGTCCATTTGTTTGTCTTTTTGGTCTCCATTTCTTTTTTACACATTCGTCACTCATACGCAAAGGTCGGTCGGTCTTAAGGATAGTTGTCTCTGTTAGTTCTCACCGATTTGTCATCACTTGTCTCTCGGACACTAGCACTGCACACTCATGTCCATCCTCGGTGCCATTTTCCTATTTGTGTTTGATATTACTTTTGACATTTAAAGTCGTATTTTATGTTTTCCTCCCATCTCTAGAGGTACTGTCAAGCATGTCGGGTCATTAATGTTAAAATTCGAATAAGAGATTCCTATATAAACACAACATACATACAATTATATGGGTGGACTATTATTATCAAGGGCTAGCTATCTACATAGAGCAAGGGACTGCATTTGGGCTATTACTCTACATACATGCTGCATAGGAAGGGTATTTCATTATATTCAATTGACCATTTACATTTTTATCTAGTTATTGCCCCTATCTTGGTGTTATTGGCACAAGGGTGACCTAGGACCACTATAACACACTCAAGCACATAAAATATATATGGGTCTAAGATGTAGTGCAACACTCAACTTGTAAGAACACCATTATGGCCGTTGAGGACGCTTTGACCCCTTCATTTCCATATTTATTTTTAGGGTTTTATGCTTTGTGCAGGGTTTGCAGTGATTCTTTAGTGCATGTTTACGATGACATCAATGAACTAGATGCAACATATACGTGACAAGAAGAAAAAAGTGTGAAGCTTTAGTGACCTGTCGTAACTAAGCTCACGGTCATTTATGCAAACCAGAGTGCCCTAGGCACCCCAATCCTTCTCCATGTACCCCACCTAGTCATTTCCACCTATGTTGCATTTTTTTGTAGTCTGTTATGATAGTTTCTCATGTTATTTCATCACATTGATAATTTCTATGTCACAAATGAGGTAAGCGAAGTCGAGCTAAGTACCTTATAACTCTTAGTTACTTTCATTGATAAAATCAAATAAATTATTTACTACTCATATTTCATTTATAACATTTATGTTCATTTAGATTCATAATAAAATACAAATTTTATAGAATCACACTAATCATGTGGAAAATATCTTGTATGGGATACAAGGGAGGAATTTTCTTGGAGAGAGGTAAAGGGGAGATAAGAGAATAGGGAGAGGGTTAAGGTTATGAATAGGAACTGACATATTTTCACTAACATTAACCAAAGGTATTTCCATATTCAACAAAAAGAAAAACAATTGTGTAAGTAATAACAAGATTAAAAAATCACGAGACACAAAGTTCATTTTTTATCAGACAAGATTACAAAGCTTGCAAAGTTGAAAGTAGGAAGTAGAAGAACATAGACAAAGAGATAGAAGAAAATAGTTTTTTTCTTGTAGTAGGAGAACAAAAATTATCAACTCTATGAAATAAAGAATCCATCCCAATATATAGCTTATAAAGTGTCTCTTCTTCTCCCCACAAGCAACTTTTCCTATTCCTACCTCTCATGTGACCTTTTATATTCCCATAGGAATAAAACTAAGTTATTTTATTATTTTTGAAAAGGAAATGTTACAATGCAAAATAAAAAGTTTTCTTAACTAAATAAGATGAAATAGCTAAAAAGTACATTCCCAATGCATAATTAGAATGTAGAGAGAGACGAAAAGAGAAGTGATCAATCAAGAAGAAAAATCCTATTATGATGAAGAGATTGCTCTTGATGAATTATGTGGAAATTCTCCAAGGATGAAATAATTTCCCTTGACCTCTTTGTTGAACTAAGCCACTGCGATTGCAACCTTCTTCTCTTATGAGATACTCTTTCTCACCAAGGAGTGAGAATCAAGAAAAATCATCTCATATATTAATGGGGGAAACAATATCCCAATGAGTTATTTATTTCTAGATCTCAACCTTTACCATCTTTACTTTTGAAACAATGGTGACATAAATATTAAATAGAGAGAGAGAGAGATCTTACGTGATATTACTTTCTAATTAACTAAAATTAACTAAATGCAGGGAAATAGTAACCTTCGTTAATCTAATTAGGAGGACTAAAACGTTGTATAAATAGAATAAAATAGTATGGAATAATTTTAAATAATTATATCAATTGAAAATAAACCCTAATATACAAGTATAGTGAGAAGAAATGACTTATTTGATTACAAGAGACTGTTGTGATATGTCGCAGTATGACAGTGAATTTTAGAAGTAGGAATGACTGCACAAAGGTCCTGTAAAGGATGGATTTGGAGGATATAAAGGAAATGGAGCACCCCCGACCACTCCAATCATACTCTAGGATCTGTAGTCCTCACATATTTTTAGGATATGATATTTTTGGGTCAAAAGAGTGTCGTAAATATTCCCTTTCTGTCACTGCTGGATCTTCCAGATGAGGTGAATGATAACCTAAAAAATAAAAGGTTAGTGGGGTCGAACCGGACCTCAACCACCAAACTTGTTGTCTTATCACTAAGCATTGCACTTCATTTTAGACCCCGATGTAGTTTTGGTGTGTGTGTACATGTCGTGCCCTAGGTTCACTTGTGTCATTCACACTTTGTGATGTAGCGAGCCATAGTAGATATAAAAATGTAATTATCATGTGTGCATGGAATATAATGGAACCCATTCCCATATGAAGTGTGTGTGATGTAGATCTCCTAGCTTGAATGCATGACACTATGTGGATGTAAGTGATGCATCCCTAGATGGAGTGATAGTAGTGATAAGATGTAATGACCTAAGACCCATACTATGATCTTATAACTATACATTTATAGGGATCTCAAGATTATTTTTGTAATTAATCTCTAAGCAAGGCCAATTGAGAAGAAGATAAGGATGACCAACAAATAGAAGTGACCCAAAAAGAAGCGGAAGAGGTTGTGCATAGACCGAGATTCCTGGAATGGGACTGGGGCGCCTCGAGGTGGCCCAGTACAGGCTAGGGTGCCCTAATTTCAAGCTAGAATATCTGAAAGGCCATGAAATGGGCTGATAGATATCAGAAAATACGTGGGAAAGAAAAAAAGATAAGAAAAAGGTGGCCAAAAGGTGGAATTAATTAGTACTTTGTACACTTGAGAACCTTCTAAATAGTAGTATAAGACTGGGTTAAATATTGTCTAATGTGCAATATTTGTGTGTACATTTGCCCCCACTTTATGTTGGTGAGTAGAAAGATCGATAACATAAAGTATCTAGAGATGCATACCTGATAACCATGTAGAGTGTAGAAGAAGATGTACCAATGGACTAGACTCGAACATGGAATGAAGAAAAGAAAAATGTGGAGGAGCATGGATTCTAAAGATGAAAAATGTGAATAAAAGTGACGAGAGTGAACCTAAGGTGGAACATGTGTGTAGTTAATGCATGTGTGTGGTGTACCTACATGGTTAGTATGACAAGTATAGTCAAAGTGTGTTGTCATTGTCAATGTTGTTGTTGTTTTTGTTGTTTCTCCCAATTTGACTTCTTGTTTCTCATATGGTGGACTTGCAAGGAGAAAATGATCAAGTAGTCAAATATGTATGTATGTAAAAAAATGTTGTGTAAAATACCAAAATGTAAAGTATGTTAGAAAAAGTGTAAATGGAACATGTGCACCTGATCCATGTCGAGAAAGAAGGTGTAGAAGGATATCTGTAGTGTCATAATTTTTTCAGAGATCTCACACCACCCCGGTCAAAGAAGTGTAGGGAGGAAATGCTCTTTGTCCTCCAACTCTAGCCTTCTACTTTGAAAGTTGTTGAAGAGATCTCTATACTACATTGGTTTTTTTGAGCAATCCTATGCCACTAGATGAAGAAGTGTAGAGATATCACCCACTTTGTAACCCCGATCCTATAAGCGATCCATAGAATTACCGAAGGAAAACATGTCTTGTTAAGGCTTTGTGTATGGAGTTCATATACTTGGTATGAACTCACTTGCAGTGTGTGAATGGGTGCGAGATACGCCGTGTTAGTAGAAACCCTCAATGATGCCCCCTCTTTGGGGGCACATGTGATGACCCTAGAAGGAGAATGTGGCCCCAAAAGAGGACCAACCACACTTTGACCTATAGAACTCTTCCCTGCAGGGGGAAAGGGAAACACTTGGTAGATACCAAGGTGCACACAAAAAGGGGATGGCTATCCAATACAAGTGTTAGTTCGAACACATGCATGCAAATAAGTGTAAAATATACAAACAATGTAGAAACACTACCAAGTATAGTAGTGTAAACACGTAAGAAAACAAGAAGACCGCACAAAAGTGGGTTTCAAACATGGACATCACTCATGATGTCACAAGACACGCAAGGCCATCATGGCCATAAACAACAGTCAAGTGTGCACACAAGCAAAGGGCGAACAACGCAGACACATAAAAAAACATGTAGTCATGGAAACATGTAGTCCCTCAAAACAAGTGTTGCACGTGGAACACCCATTAGTATGTTAGAGTGGAAACCAATGTGTCAAAGTGTGCGTAAGCAAGTAGTAAAATATGATAAGTACAAAATGAAACAATATCACTTGTATGAGATGAATGTGGATGCCCCAATGACCAATATAGTAAGGGTAGAAGGTGATAATCTATGCCACGTGTAAATTTCCGTATCTCGTGATCACAATAAATAAAGGCATGAATGCACATGTGTGTATACTAATGAAATATAGGAAAGAAAGCTAACACGTGTAGGAAAGTGATCACGCAAAACACTAGTAAGAAAAATTGAATGCTACCAAGACAATGCATTATGTTGTGGATGGATGGAGTGGAATGAAAAATTGAATGATAGGTGAAACGTGCCCCCGAGTGTATGTAGTGATGTTCATTTTTTTTCTTAGATGTCAAGAATGAACTATAAACAAGAGTGTGTCATTAGGAAGTGGTCGATTAGTGTTGGTTATGTCTAGCGCATTGTGATGAGTATGTATGTGTAATTGTGATGAAATGTGACATGGGGAGAAGATGTGTGTGAAACCTATAGCCAAGCATCTATCATGAATTTATTGATCAAAGGAGTGATGATTTAGCCCTAAGTGTATATCACTATAGAAGGAGTGTATGAGAATGAGATATATGGAAAGAGGCACGTGGAACCTATAGCTTAAGTGTATACCATGACTTGTTGAATGGGCAAGTGATGATTTAGCCCTAAGCGTATATCACTATAAGATGAAAGAATGAAAGGTGATGATTTATCCTATAGTGTATGTCATTATGAGATGGGTAATGAGGGCATATGAAGCATAAATGAATAGGTGGTGGGTAATAGAAGGTGGTGATTTTAGCACTAAGCGTAGACCACTATGTGATGAAGGATGTGATGGTGGTGATTTAGCCTAAAGTGTATACCACTAATGGATGAGTATAAGTAGTAATGATGTAATACGATGATTGAGAATAGGATAATATAATATGTGATGATAGGATGTAATAGGATAATGATAAATTGATGAAGAGAATGGTGATTTAACCTAAAGTGTATACCAATACATGATGATTGGAGGCATGATAATGCAATGGAACAATTTGGAATTGAGAAAATAAAAATGTAATAGGATGATATAATAGAAGATGATAGAATGTAATAGATGATGTAGAATTGATGAAAAGAGTGGTGATTTAACCTAAGGTGTATACCACTATGATATGTGATGATGAGTGTGGGTGAAGATATAGCCTAGAGCATTGGTAACTCATTTGAGGAATGTGGTATGATGACATGTCGCATGTAGGTAAGGTCCATTTGATTGGTAAACCCTTGGCAGTTGAGTATGGACCGAGGAACTAAAGTGTGTCATAGGGTGGTGAGTGCAGCGCATGAAGACAACGTAGTGTAAATGACCAAGGTATGTGAATGTGTGGTGTAGAATGTGTAGTGGGTATGGAATGTAATGTAATAAATGTGTAGGTAGAAGTAGAATGTGTAATGATGATAGATAAAACTAGACCCAAGTATAAGGAAATCTAGTGTAGGATGTAGAATATGTAGGATGTATGAAGGCAATGTGGGTATGGAAGGGGTAGAAGATATAAATATAATGTGTAGTATAAAATTATAAAGCTAGATCCATATAATGTAACCTAGCGTGAACGTAAAATGTGTAGATGGAAAGTGAAACTAGAATCATATAAAATGACGACTAGTGTAGTATGTATAATATAGATGATGTATAAAAGACTAGTAGATGAGGTATGTATAGGATAATGTAGGATGTGGTCTATGTTTAGGAAGTATGATGTAAGATACACGATGTATGTAATAGAATATAAATGTGTAGAACCTATAGTGCAATGTGTGGGGTTCAGTGTAATGGTAATCCCTCAACAGTCCTAGTATGAACCGAAGCACTAGGGTGCGTCATCGGGTAAGTATGGTGTTATACCATGTGATATTGTATGCCTATATAAATATTATAGATGTGCGGGTGAGTAGGGGGTAGGGTGTTATTCCCCCCAAGTTTACTATGATGATAGCAATCTATGTAACCACGCAGGTGCTATGCCATTGTGGGAGAGCATTGGCTGTGCCATGATAAGAGAGAGGGCCAACACAATGGTAAGACGAAACAACATTAAAACCATGAGACGATGAAAAATTTAAAAATGTGGACTGCCCTTTAGTAGAAGGAGTAGTGTCCTTGTCAACAGTGATTGGTTGGAGCTTATGTGGGAGTGGTGATATTGTAGAAGTGTTGGTAGGAGAAGCAAGTGGATTGTTCATGAGAGGTGGTTACGTACTTTGACTTGGTAGTGTTGTGGATGACTTGAGATAAGGAGGTTGTTGAGGTGGTGGATAATCATTAGGTATTGATGAATCAGGGCTAGAAATCCATTGGGATGTAGCATTATTATTACGTTTAAGTATAAGAGGCTCAGGTGATGACATGTCATGAGGGTCAATTATATGACATGTAGTGGATCTAGATTGCATTTGAGATGTAAGAGGAGGAGAAACATGTGATTGAGAAGCATCTTTAAGCTATTGGATTTTATATTTGAAAGATGTAATAATGGATTTTATAGCTTGAAACTTGTCATGAAACAACAAATGTATATCCTGAATTGATTATAATAACAATTGATTAGGTGGAGGAGGATGGAAGGTAGTATAAACATCTGTAGAGAGTAAAGAGGGATAACCTAACCCATGCTTATGTGTTTGTGTAGGAAGATCCCAAGGGGTGTGACTTTAGGGTCTTGTGTACTAGTATTAGTAAAACCATAACATTGTAAATAGTCATACCCTGACCCATACTTAGAAAAATCTTGGGACTTGTTGGCAGAGGGTTCACTAGGTAGCTTAATTGAGTTACAATATTTAAAAGGAGATGGGTCATCCAACACATCATAGATAGTGCCTTGATGTCAAAATTTAAAATGCACATGTAGTGTAGAAGGGACCCCATGCATGGCATGGATCCAAGGTCTTCCAAGGAGGATGTTATAGTTGAGGTCATTGGGCATGACATGACATGGAATGGTAATAGTTTTGGACCAATGGTAATAGGGAGGTTTATAATACCTAACACATGCTTAGGGATGTTATCAAAGCCACAGATGGAAATAGATGATGGAGTGAGAGATGATTCTGAAATACCTAAGTGGTGAAGAAAGGTAACATTACAAATATTGAGGCCAAATCCATTATCAACTAATGCCCTTTTGACACCTAATTTATTGATACAAACTTAGATATATAAGGGAGGGTCATGGGTTAATAACTCGGTGGGGGAAATCATCAGATTTGAAAGTGATTTGACCTTCGTTAAGGGATAAAGACGAGATAAACTTGTGGTAAACATATTCTGGCAATATGTGTAGAGAAACATAATGGGTAGCTAAGTATTTTTGGAGGCAAAGGAGGAAATCCGAGTATTTTTGTAAGTACGTGTGAATAGATATGCTCATGGTGCATTGAATGTAGTGATAACTACAAAAAGGGGGAAGGTAGTAATGACGGAGAATAAGTGGTGTATAAAATGGAAAAAGAGAAGTGAAAAAGCATAATGACAATAGGGAGAAAATTGAAATCCCTAGAAGGTGCTAGAAAGAGACGTCAGGTTCACCAAAATGATTAACTAAAATTAACTTAATGCGGGGAAATAGTAACCCTAGTTAATCTAATTAGGAGGACTAAAACACTTTGTATAAATAGACTAAAAGAGTTTGGAATAATTTTAAATAATTATATCAAATGAAACTACACCCTAATATACAAGGAAAGTGAGAAGAAATGACTTACGTAATTGCAGGAGACTCATTGTGATAAGTCGCAGTGGTCCGACAATGAATTCCAAAAGTAGGAAAGACTACACATAGGTCCCGTAAAAGCTAGATCTGGAGGATCTAAAGGGTCTGGAGTGTCTAGAAAGGGAATAGAGTGCCTAAGATGTTCTAGTCATACTGGGCTCTGTGGTCCTCTGCAAATTTTCGTGATCTGAATTTTTCTGCATCGAAGAGTGTTGCAAATATTCCTATCTATCGTGACAGATCACGTCAAAATGAGGTAAATAATGACCTAAAAAAATAAAGGTTAGTGGGGTCAGACTAACCTTAATCAAGCTAAACTCATGGTCTTATCACGAGCGTTGTACTACATTTCGGACCCGATGTAGTTTTGGTGTGTGCATGCATGTCATGTCCTAGGTTCTCTCACACCAATCGTACTTTATGAAGTAGCAAGCCATAGTAGATATAGAAATGTAAGTAGCATGTGTTAATGGAATAGAATGGAATACCCCCTATGCGTGTGTGTGTGATGCATATCTACTAGCTTGAATGCATGACACTATGTGGATTCAAGTGATGCAATGGATGCAACCCTAGATGGAGTGATAGTAGTGATAAGATGCAATAACCTAGGACCCGTATTATGGTCTTATAACTTTATATTTGTAGGGATCTTAAGATTAATTTCGTAATTAATCCCGACAAGGCCGACTGAGAAGAAGATAAGGATGATCAACAGCTAGAAGTGACCCAAAAATAAGTGGAAGAGGTTGTGCATAGACCGGGGACCCCAAATGGGACCAAGGCACCTTGGGGCACCCTAGTACAGTGGGGCACCCCGATGTTAGGCTATAATTTTGGAAAGTTCGTGAAATGGGCTGATAGATATCGAGAAATACGTAGGAAAGATGAAACAAAAGATAAGAAAAAGGTGGCCAAAAGGTGGGATTAATTAGTACTTTGTACACTTGAGAACCTTCTAAATAGTAGTATAAGACCGAGATAAATATTGTCTAATGTGCAATATTTGTGTCTACACTTTCCTTTCTTCAATGATTTTCTCCACCCATCCATCCATCATTGGCTCAAAAACTGAGTATTTGATCTTCATGATGAAAAAGCTAGTGAAATGGATGGGAGATGGATGGATATGAACAATTTGACCAAAATCCCCACACTTACTATTTTTAGTAGGTCCTACCCCGATATAGTTTTTATAAACTAGCCTACCGAACGTAGGAATGAGAAGAGAGTTGTCTCAAAAGTTTCATTTTCATTCCGAGATGCTTTGCTCCAAATTTTGGACAATTCACTTGTCTGCATCAACGGGGAAGAGAAAAATTCATCGATGAGGGTATAATACTGAGAAAAAAATCAGTCCTCCATATATCCAAAAATACTCCACTTCATCATGTAATAAATTACTCAAATGAAATCTAATTTTATGAGGATCATTTGCTCCAAATTTTAGGCAATTTGGCTCATTGGATCACCGAGAAAATGTAAATATATTCAAAGAGGGAAGAATAATGAGAGAAAAATTAGTCCTCCATATATCTGAAAATACTCCAATTCATTGTGTGATAAATTTCTTAAATGAAGCCTAATTTTATGAGGATCATTTGCTCCAAATTTCAAGAAATTTGGCTTGTTGGATCACCAAGAAAATGCAAAGACATTTTCAGTTGTTCTAGGAAAAATGGAGTTCTTGGCTGGAAAATTATTTCTCAAATAGAAAATAATCATGTCATGACATACCCCAAGTGATATATCATCTAAAAGGCATTTTCAAATGGAGAATTTTAGCAAATTTTCAAGGTTTTTCGACCACAGGGATCACCGATAATGAGCAAAAGACCATTTTGGAAACATAGAGCATGAAGATAATTTTAATGGCTTCCATGGAGGAAAAATATGAAATTTTAATGGAGTTTCATGTTACATTTAATCTATTTTCATGTTGGTGTGCTCTTTTATGGGGAAACTAGTTTGAAAAATGACTTAGTGTTGGGTTTTTAACCCTTTTTATTCTTAGCACTTTATCTCACCATTAACCCAACATGGCTTAACACGGGTCAGTTAGGGGTTACAAAGTGAGTTGCACCCATTAAAAAATGGGACAATTTATGTGAGGGGACAATGGGGACACTAAGTTTCACTTTTCATGAGATTGTGACAAGTGTCATCATGTGATAGTAAGAGAGAGATAGATGGAGGGGCTAAGAACAGGATATCGAGAGATGAAATGAGGTCATTCATGTGTCCGGGGATAAATCCATGAGCTTGGGTGAAATTTTGTGTCCCAAATTTCCCCTTAGATGTTGGGAAAAGTAATAAGTGACACCAATCTCGAAAAAATGTGTCATGGGTGGAGTTTCTCATGAGGAGAGGCCAAGTTGGTCTTAACACAAGTTTGCAACTTTTCCTAGAAACTTGGGTTGTCACTTAAGTGAAAAAACATTCTTCCACAAGGGGGGCACACTTTTGTGTCCCCATTGTCCCCTTTCACCAAGTGATAAGGGGCAAGGGAAAATTGAAGTCAAAAATCCCGCCACCAACTTCATGTCAACGTGAAATTAGAACATGGGAATTCGTTTTCCACACTAGGAGAGAAATTTAACCATCTCGGGTAATATAATATATTATTTTACATGGAAAGCACCCATAAAACCCAAGAATCACATTTAAAAATTCTGAAAATTATTTCTTCATGAAATTTTTCTTATATCTCCATTTTCCTAGGAAGGCGCGCTAATGAGTTTAGTTGCCACGAGAGTTTACAAAAAGAATAAACTAAACCATCACTTGGGTCATGAAGGGGGTTAAATTTTCTTCCATTTCATCATTTTTTAGGATACAAAATCTGCTCGACGTTCCCAAATATTTTAGTGAAACATACTTATATTGAAAGGTTTTGGCTTTCTATTCTTCCAAAAATTTCCTTACTTGTTCCACCATGTAATATAATCCATAATCTCTCCGATGAATGGGATATGAGATCCCAAAACCACTGCAGGTTCCTAAAACATTTCTCATAAGTTGGACCTTTAATAATGCACACATACTCATTTTTCCCAAAACGTGCATGGAGAGAATTTTTCTTAAGACCACTCCAATGCTTAGAGAATCTCTTCTATATGATACCGCAATGGAGAAATATCTCAAAACATTCCGTTTACTATAATTTGAGATCCCGAAATGATCTCAAGCTCCCAAACCTTTCCTAGAAGTTGACATTTGAAAATAGGCAATTTGAAAATTTTGACCGGAAAGGGACAAAAATTTCAGTAAGGTTGTCAAGTAAAATGCCTAAACATTTTACATACCAACAACCGTATCTAACTTTGGGAATTGGCTTGGGTTCTAAAAAGTGTAAACAAGGTATTAAGGAACACAAAAATATCATGACATTAAGTAGACCGGTACCTTATCCATTGGGAAAAATAAAGTCATAGGAAACACCTAGTATAAGAAACAAACACACGACAAAAATGGAAACAAACCAAGGAAAAGAAAAACAAATCCAGTCACCTATGTACATGTGGGAGCATCCCACTTTCGCTACATTACTTATTCTTTTCTAAATGCCACCCATGTATAGCACCAATTGAATTTTCTCCGGAAATCCATCAAATGGCTTAATGAAATAGGATCCTTTTCTCAAATGTTTGAGAAAACCAAGTGCTATAAGATGTATCCATCTACTTGAGAAAGATAAGTTTGTGTTTTTCTTCTTTAAAAGTATTTATAACTCCGCTTGTAAGTGGTGATCCACATGACCAACTCATTTTCATTGTTTCTCTGAAATTTTTCTTCTTCCTATTGATCCATTTCCAAATTCACCCACGCTTTAGGTTTCTCATTTTTCACTTCAACGTTGTTGCAACATGAATCAATAATCTTACTAAGTTTTCCATGTTCACAACTAGACCCATGTTCTCTCATAGGAATTTTTCTTTTCCTTTTATACTTCTTATGACTATTGTCTTTGTAAGTGGGTTCTTGGTAAAGTATTTGAGATTTTTGACACCATAAGAGGATTCTTGGTGTTTCACATTTACTAGTTGTTCAAAATGATTCTCTTTCACACTCATCAGCTCATTCTTGATATGTTTCTCACTATGATGTGACTTGCACAATGTTTCATCCTCTTGAAAGGAGAAGGAACACAAGGTTAGTGCTGAAATATGGAGATCATCACTCTCCTCATCATGCACTTTGTAAAAATTTCTAGGTCCTAATCACATACTTGCATTCATTTGATTCCTAAGCAATAAAAATACTAATTGACCACTATTTTTAGCCTCTTTGATATTTTTTTCTAGTTTCATTCTTGGCCTTACACACACCACTATCCATCGACCTTAGTCACTTCATTTTATTTGAGTCTAGACACCAACACCTAGTCGGGACACCAATTCCTGGAACCCTCATCCCCTCTATACGCCACTCGAACTCTTTTCATCTTACTCACCTCTTTTGGGCCTCTTCTAGGTGTTTGGAATATTGATTTCATATGGGTCTAACTTTTAGTGGTCAATTACTAAATTTAAACAAGGGAATCATATAAATACAATGCTTTGTATGATCAAATTAAAGGACCAAGATCTAAGCATCTATTGCTATCACCTAAGGTTACATCCAAAGGAATTTCAAGGGCATCAAAGAATTCATCTAGCTTCATTCAAGGGAAAAGGGAATTCATTCTTATATATACACTTCATATAAGGGGAAGTTAATTTTGACATCCACGGATCTATTTACATTGCTACATCTAACTACTGCTCGTTATCAAGTGCATCTTACAAAAGCATCACCTAAGGCATGATTCTACAAACACACACACAAACGTAGAACTACATGGAGTGTGAAATGTAGTGCATCGCTTGGATCATAAGTTTACTCGGTCGGGTGACCTGGGGTCAAGACAACTCCCCATTTTCATATTTTTATTTTTAATATTTGAAGTGTTTTGGGATTTTACACTTCTCTTTCTCTTTGCAATAGGTGAAATCAGTGGGGATAGTGCGATATACAAGAGATCAACAACAAAGGGAAGCGACATAGAAGAAATAACTTTATAGCCATTTTTGCAGATCACAGGCACCCGAGAGAAGGTCTCTGAACCAAGGAACCCTTGACCTAGTTCGCATCCCGGTCTAAGAAGATCCAATAGCTGCATAATTTTCTAGGCATAGTAAAGATGGTTTCTTCCTCCTGTTTACCCATTTTCTAGTTCGACACACCCATAATTAATTACAAAATCAGCTAAGTACTTTATCCTTTCTCTTACAACTAGGGTTTCATATTTTTCTAGCTTATTTCTTAGGTCATGTTGGTGCTCATTTTGAGCCCTCCCTAGTTGAGTTATCTAAAGAGATACCCTGTACCATCTAAGGACCCAAATTTGAATATAACGGTTTGTCAATAATGGTTTTGGGAATCTTCATGACCATCCCTTCCCATGAAACTTAACATATTAAAGGATGGACATGACTATTCAACTCTACTAAGCCTTAATGCAAAAAATTGGTATTCTACGAGAAAAGAGAACTCAACGCTCGCGGGTTGCAATGCAAGATGGGAAAAAGAGAGGATGTCACATAATACTATTTGCAAGGGATAAGAAAATATGATGGTACAAAAATTGTGACACACTAGAAAAAATGTTCAACGTGCTTAACAAGAAATTCGATCTCTGATTCCAAAAATCCATGAGACATTCAAAACTCCTCCAAAGGGCCGTGAAACATTAGAAAGTAATTGAAAATCAGTGGGTGAAGAATTAATACTAGAGCTACGGGATTGTTTATCACAAGGGTTTGTACTTCGCAAATTCCAAAAATTCGAGGGACATTTAGAAAATGTAACATCGTTTCATTAATACCTTAGCACAGGTTTTCAAATGATATAATATGAATTTAGAGATGATTGTTGTGCTATCCAAAAGTAAATTCAGCTTATGAAAAAGTAATTGTTGAGTTAAAAATGGAATGAAAATAAGTAAATGTATATACTAAGACAAAATGGAGATTATTTTTGAGGCCCCATGTAGACACATAAAATACGCTTATGCAGTTTAATACTTAAATTTCACTAAAATTCTTCACCCCCTCTCATTTTGGTCAAAGAAAGACACTTTGTTATCTAACTATTTTTCTAATTCACTTAGGATGCCAATTAATGAAATTTTGATTAGTGATAATCCTCTTAATTAGCTAATTATATGTTAATTAAGCCTCTAATCTTAGTTTTAACCCATAAACCTTCTTATTGGCTAAATCCCGCTTCCAAAACTTCCAAAATCTATCTAAACCTCTTCGTATGCTCTCAGAAAGCTTACTAAGCCTACTTAGGATCCTTAATTAATCCTAAAAGATTAATTAGATCCTAATCTAATCAAAAAGTGCATTGACTTGTAAAATTCTATTTTTGGGCTCACCTTTTGTCCCACATGCACTAGGATTCTAAACTTTCCCAAATGGAAACCTATAAATACAAGCCTAAGGCATCCCTTTCAATTTTACACCTTACACCACACCTCATTTGTATTATCTAAAGCTATAGACATCTGATCTTGAGCCTTACTTCCATTTTTGGAATATCTTTCTCACCTTGCATCCATTCTTCATGTTTGGTTAGTAGAGGAATATCTAACATGGCCTTGTAGCCATTTTTAGAGAGATCCTTTCACCATCTTGAGAAAAACAACAAACCAATTTGATTGCTTTAGGATCTAAATAGGTTCATTTTATGTTAACAATCTAAAGAGTAAAATGACTTAGCATGTTAGTTTGTTTCATTCATGTTGCATGCACTTAGAAGTTAGTTTTATAAGATCTTATCTTGATGTTCTTGTTTAGTTAGATTTTTTTTTGAACTACTAGGTGTTAGTTTCAATTCATATGACTTAGTTAGCTTTGCATGCATACATTTGACACACTCGGTGGGACTAATCCCTAGTCCTTTGTCTTTTATTTCAAGCTTTGTTTCAAAGTTTTTTAAACTAACCCTCTTTTGCATTTTTTTAAACATAGGCTTTCTTAACTAGTTTAGTTGGAATTACTTAGGTTTTATGCTCTTTGCAAGATCAAAGGAGGTAAAGTGTTTGTCGGATTTGGACTAAAAAGACCAAGTTTTGAGTTTTTTACAATTTTTACAAAACAATCCTGTGTTTTTAGTGATCTACGAAAGGGCGTGCGTAGGCATTGTTAGGGGCACACTCATACTTCAAAGGCCGCACTAACACTAGAAAGGTCATGCATATGTTCTTAGGGGCACGTTGGTGTAACCATGTATCCTTCTCTCGCACTAGGGGCACCCATACGCTTCTAAGTGCATGCATATGCTCTGTTATGCCGCACTAGCATGACTAAACCTACTAAACTTTGTAGACCCACACATATGCTAGTAGGGGCATGCATATGCTTCTAAGTCATGCACACGTTCTCTTAGGCGCACCGAAATTTTACATAGTCTATTTTTTTCTCGGGGTGCGTATACGCTATAAGGGCTACATTGGTGCTTTTAGGGGGTGCTGGTGTGATTTATCAAATTTTGGTGTAGTTTTTAAAGCTTGCATGATCTAATATGGGAGGTTTTTGACATTTTTTTATAGGTTTTTAGGACTAATTTTTTTTTTTCGGGGTGTTTTTATATATTGGATCATATTTTTATACTAACTTGTTTGGGATAAGTTTTTCATAACACATTTTTCATTTATAAAGGATAGGATCACATATGCTCTTCCCTTGCACCTTGTAGGTGATCTTGGGAAACAAGAACGATTATAAACCTTTGTCGTGCTTTTGAAACATTTCTTTAAATCTTAAAAGAAAAAACAACTTGGTTAAAAATAGATTTCTTATACACTTAGATTACGAAGTTTTCCATTTCACAATATAGTAGGATTCCTCTTTGCATATTCTCTTCTCATGCGTCTTAGGGCGATATCGAGAATCGAAACAATGTTTATCCTCTTTTTATGATGTTTTGATCATTTGGAGAACTAATAATCTTTACACGAAGGAAAAGAATACACTTACAAAAGAATCATGATCTAAACTTTAACTACACTGTGTTACGGGTTTCTAATGGTGGTTAAAACCTCATTTGATAATCCAAAAGATAAAAAATAAGCCATATTCATCAAACAACACACTGTATATGCAGGTTTTGGTTAAGAGCTATGGTTCATCCACTTTGAACTAGGAGAATATCCCTTTGGCATAATCCTTATGATAGCGGGAGGGATGTTCATAGGAACCCCAAAGTAGTCCACGTAAGAAGGAACTTTGTGGTCAAAATGGGAAGTGCTCCACTTACTTACTTGTCTAGTTTACACTTATGATATTTTAGCGTAAAAATTATCTTCAAGTGACCCCAGTGAGATACAACTAAACACATTTATTGATCATTGTATCAAATGGGGTAAATTAAAGATGAGATACTCCAAGGTTTAGTCAGTGTGATTTCCTTGGCAAACCGCACTCAGAGGTAATGTGTGACACCTAGTTGAGAGAAACAAATAGGAATCTATTTCCTCTTGAATCCAACTTTACCGACTCAAAACATCATGTTCTAAATATCCATCGTGAAGCAATAAATTCTTTTAAATTCAAATCCTTATTTTTTCGAACAAGGGGAGACTCTATTGAAGTTGGGGCCTAGTGATATTCATCACAAAACTTATGACGTGTTACTTTATCTTAGTTTTTCACTTGGATTAAGGAAAGATGAAACTTCTCTAATGTTATACTTAGTTTGTTTCATCACCACTTAGTTTTACTCCTTTGTATTCTTGTTGTGCATTTTGGAAAAAAAGGAAGAAAACACACACAGATACCACTAGAAATAATCGTGTCCACCACTTTTGTAGTCTACTTGCATGACTAGGTTGTAATGCTAAAATTCAAGTGTTTAAAGTGTGAATGTGTCTTCATGTTCTAGTAGGACCTTTGTCTCACACCCATATTGAGACACATTATCATTGTAGTTAGGTAGTCTCATCATTGACTTCCTTTTGAGTTGTTATGTTTGCATGTATCTTATCACTACAAGTTGGATACTTATGTCTTGTTTTCCTTGGGAAACTTAATTTAAGTTTCAAAGTTGTATTGTTACGCTACTTACATAAATAACAACTTCTTGCTATAATTAGACTTAGTTTTTGATCCCAACATTGACTTAAGTTTTGGAGGACATCGTTACTTTGTTAGCATTGTAGTGACATCATTTTGATACTAAAAATCTTGCCTTTGTCTACAAGGCTTGATTTACGTGTCCAAAATAGTGTTGTTACGCTACTCGCATTTGTAGCCACCTTTTTCACAACTTGGACTTTGTTTGGTCCCAAAACTAGTTTTGGTATACCTTGTTGGGGGATCACGTCAACACCTTCTTAGTACTTAGGCCTTGTTTATATCAAAATTGACATAAGTAGTGATATCGTGTTGTCACTATTTGTGTCTAACCTACCATTTGATAGTGCATTTTGCATGAGGAGTAGGTTCCTTTAGGTTGGATTGGTTTACCAACTTGTGTGATTGTGCCTTGTGTTTGTTCATCGTATTGATCTATTTTTCTAGGGAAATCCTTGTTAGATCCTTAGATTCTTTTTCCTTTGTCACGTGAAATTATTTAACCAATTTTCAAGCATTCTTTAGCCAACATTATGAAAGTCACATTATAGGTTGTCACCTAGGTTTATCATATCATTGATCACATTCAACAAAAACCTTTGTAGACACCTTAGTATGCCCCCTATCACGAGGATGGAATCTAAGAGATTGGGGTCTAATCCTTTCATTGGTCATGATTTAGGACCCCTCTTTTCTATGGTAAAAGACACAGACAACTTAATTGATAATAGTGGTGATGAAGAAGATTCACCTCAAGATGGATTTGAGTTTTATATTGCATGCTTAGACAAGTTACTTTTCCTCAATAAAGAAAGAGTTCTCACACACGTGGTATAATTATGTGCCATGTTTCCACTCGAATATGAATTTATTCCACCTAATTATGCCACCCACGAAGAAGAATAAGTACAATTTTCTCTTATTGACATGGATGACCCCATAAACCAAGGACATGCTTCTACTTTAGGTCGCAAAAAAAACAACGCTGAAACCGAGGTACCGGAACACACCGGTGGTTATGAATTACCACCTCTTAAGACACCTCACAAAGTTAGGATAGAACACGAGCACAAAGAACCACCTCATATGCGTGAAAATCAAGAAGGTACTAAAGAAGACGAAGTCACTATGCAACGGCAAATACAAACCCTTAGCACAAAATTATCTATTCTAACTTCCCATGCACATCAAGAAGAACCTAAGGCTAAACATAATGAGCTTCACACTGAGGAAAAGAGGGTAAAACATCAAAAGGGTGTACCTATAACCATCACCTACAAAGAGAAACTCCTCATAAAATATTTACAATCCATGAAAATTATACTTACGAGCCTTTAAGAAAGTAATGTGGGCTATAGAAAAAGTATCAATTCGAAGAAATATGTCCTTATCCCTTTGACAAGGCTATGATGCATACACCGTTTCCAAAGAATTTTGATTTCCCCAAGTTTTATAATTACAAAGGGAAGAGTGACCCCGTGATCACATCAAGGAATTCTACATGGCATGCCAAGAAGTGGCTTATAGTGACAATTACCTCATACGCCTATTCCCACATAGTTTAGGAGGTCAAGCTTTGGAGTGGTTTCTTCACATCCCTAAGGGGCATTTATTTACATGGCCTGAGTTAGTAGAGATATTTTTATTACATTTCTCATTCAATGTCAAAAGCGACGTCACTATGTTAGATTTATGTAGTGCAAAGTAAATACCTAATGAAACTTTTGCTAGTTTCTTGCAAAGATGGTGGGTGCTAGCTAGCCACTTCCCTTGTTTAATCCCAAAAATCAATTAGTAAGCATCTTTATACCCAATTTAAACCTAGGTATTTTATTTCGTTTAAAAATGCACCGTGTCAATAAATTTGAAGATGTTATATAAAAGGGTACTCAAATTGAGAAAGATTTGATTGTAAAATGGACATTAAAAACCTTTTCCAAAGATAACCAGACATCCAAACCTATGGACAAGCCAAAATTCTTTAACAAGAACCAAAACTTTGTAGGATATGGTATCACAGAATCCAAACGTATCAAGGTAGTACAAATTGGTCCTCCTTCCAAAATCAGTAAAGGGCCGATTCAACCTACCGTCAAATGTTGGGTATTCACTCCTCCCTCAGACTCATTATCCATGATCTTGAAACAGTTGGACACAATGAACATGGTCCAAAGGCCCTATGAACGGTACCATATGCCAATGATGCACCTAAACCATCACGATATAAAGACCATGAATATTGTGAGTATCATCATGTCAAGAGAAAAAAAATGGAAAGGTGCCCCAAGCTAAGACACTTTTTCCAAGAACGGAGAAATTAAAGTCAATTCACCCGAGCCTTATCAAACACCCATTCAAAAGAAGGGAATATTCAAAGAATCGCTGTTCCCTAAACATAACAAACAGAAATGAAAAAGATAGATTAAATCCAATCTTCCAATGATTACAGGTCCACCAATTACATTTATGGTCAAGCCAATAACCCATTCGATTCACTTATCAATTGTATTCTTTCTTCTAATGAGCATGTGAATGCCATCATAATCAAGAGTAGATATTATGCTGCGGTAACAGAGCACTCTTATCTCACATTTTTAGAACAACTTGAGAAGACCACTACTAAGATTTTGATCTTAGATCTTCTCAAGATATCAAATGTTCATAAAGACATCCTCTACAAAACACTTCAGGGGTTCAAGAGTGTCAATCGATATTGATCCTTCGCACCTCTAAGTGGTGGTCACAAACCTTGCTCCTATGGAACACATTTCCTTCAACCAAAGTGAAATTCCACATGAAAAACAGATGCATAACCTACCCCTATACCTAGAGGCATTTGTTACTTGAAGAAAGATAAAGAGAGTGCTTGTGGACAACGGGTTTGGTTTGAACATTTGCACCTTGAAGTTGGTTAGACAAGCTGGGACAAATAGAGGTAGATTTAGATTCTCACGTCATCACCATCACACCATATGACAATGTAGAGCTGAAATCAACCGGTATAATAGTATTACTTATGGAAGTAGGGCCGACATATCATAACACTAAGTTCCATGTCCTCAACTTGGATCTTCCTTACAATATGCTCCTAGGCCACCCATGGATACATGCCCTATAGGTTATACCCTCAACCTTTCATCAGTGCATCAAGTTATATCATAATGGGAAAACAATAACTATTCTAGGAGATCCAGAACCATTCACACATTACAGAGCATTACATATTTTTTCTTGTGTGGCATATGAATGTCCTTCTGCAGATATAGTTGTACCACTACAAACCGAAGCTCTAAAAGCTCGTGTTGACCCAGACACGTTAAGTGCTAGTGATGAAAGCACTCTTGATTCTATTTCTCCCTTTGCTACATGGGAGATGAAAGTCCTATCAAATGGCCCAATTGAAGAGTATAACCTCCAATAGGTCCTTCTAGTCTTTTACCTTTCATTATCACAAAAACATGGGGCAGACCAAAGTTCCAATTCAAGAGCTCTGTGATAGTTGTGCTAGTCCTTTTGAGAAATTTGTTCCTCGTGGCCTCTTATCAGATGATAAAATGTTAGATTCACCTTAAAAATGGATCCCTGAAGGTACAAAAGCTTCATGTCACCAAGCTATAGAATCTACCAAATCTCATAGAATGATGTTTGTCATGGGTTATAAAGGATACATGTGCTGCATAGAAGGACAAGGATGATTAGATATTGTCATGATTCCTCATTACAAACAAGATAAAAACATGCTTGGTATTAGGAATTATGAAATTCCACCCTCGAAAATTGATACTACCTCTTCGAACATGAGGATAGCTCATCTCATTCGGATAGCGACGCAAATTCCTATTGTAGCTTATACGAAGATATTGCCTCCACAAACCTTTTTCTAGATACAACTGTCTTAACCTTATCCCCTTCTGCTTCTAAAATAAGCCTTGTATATCCCAATCTCATTTATTGGGACCAAAAACTTCATGTACCGATCAATCTCTTTGAAAATGATGAGGCAATTGTAGAATTCATGGGTATTCATGACAACATTCCAATCGGCGACCAAAAAAAGGGTTTCTCCATCAATTTGGATACATGTGTGTACTTTGGGGAGGAAGCTGAGATGTTTGGTTAGAAAAACATAAATAAAAGGAAGGAAAAATTCTTCCAAAAATCCTAAGAAAAAACAAAAGTCCAATACGAATAGTGAAAACCTCTTTGAGGCATTAGCGAAACAACGACCGAAAATCAAAGGACATAAAAAGTGACCACACCCAGGGTGAAAATATCATTAAAACACCCTTGGAAGAAGATCTCAATCTCCCTCCTAATCCTACGCACATGGAAGATACATCTAAGATGTTGGTAGAAGAAACCATCGATGTCAACATTGACATAGACGAAAACCCAAGATAGTCAAGATGGGAGCTTTTCTTTCAAAGACAGAACAAAATACTTTGTTAATTCTGCTCAAAGATCTCTAAGACATATTTTGTTAGTATTATGTAGATATTTTGGGCCTAGATTCATCTTTAGTAGTGTACAACCTTGTTGTGCATGCGACACAAAGACCATAAAATAGAAACTTAGAAAAATAGATCCACAGTAGCCCTTATTGTCAAAGAAGATCTTGAAAAACTCTTAGAAAATGGATTTATCATACCTATAAAATATTTAGAATAGATATCAAACATAATACCAAAGTGCAGAAAAATCCAAGTAGGAATCGAATCTACACAGATTTTAGAGATATCAACATGTCTCGAATGACGATTTCCCTCTTCCCAACATTGACATGATTGTCGATTCAACCGTTGGCTATGAAATTTTGTCTCTGATGGATGGATTTTATGGATATAATCTGATCAAGATCATAGAGGAGGACCATCACAAAATTTCCTTCACAACCCCTTGGGGAATGTTCTACTACCAAGTAATTCCCTTCACCTTAAAAAAGTCAGCACCACATATCAACAGAAATGACAGTGATATTCCATGACATGCTCAATGACATCATGGAAGATTATGTTGACGATATCCTATGAAAATAAAAGATAAGAGAAGAAAATCATGACTTCTTAAGACGTATCTTTGAACATATCAGAGAATACAAAGTCAGGTTGAATCTGAAGAAGCATGTCTTTGGGAATTATCAGAAAATTATTGGTATTTATTGTATCCAAAAGAGGGATTGAGGTGGATCCTACTAAGGTAAATGAAATTACTGAAATTCCTTCTTTAAAAATTAAGAAGTTATGCAGCTTACAAGGAAAAATCCAAGCCATTCGCCGCTTCATATCAAAATTTGCGAGTCAAGTATCATTCTTTCACTCATTTTATAAAGAAATATGTTGACTTCTTTTGGGGGCCTACACAACAACAAACCTTTGTCTTTGAACATATCGGAGAATACAAAGTCGGGTTGATCGAAGAAGCATGTCTTTGGGAATTATCGGAAAATTATTGGTATTTATTGTATCCAAAAGAGGGATTGAGGTGGATCCTACTAAGGTAAATGAAATTACTGAAATTCCTTCTTAAAAATTAAGAAGTTATGCAGCTTACAAGGAAAAATCCAAGCCATTCGTCGCTTCATATCAAAATTTGCGGTCAAGTATCATTCTTTCACTCATTTTATAAAGAAATATGTTGACTTCTTTTGGGGGCCTACACAACAACAAACCTTTGTCTTACTCAAATAGTATCTAGAAACTCCCCTAGTCCTCATGCCACCAACCTTAGGTGAGCTGCTATTATTGTATATATCCAACACCTAATTTCCTATTGGTTCTCTTCTCACTTAATACAATCTTAGTAAAAATATAAGTTAGTATATTATCTTAGTTGTATCCGATCGCTTATGAGCTCAACTACCCTCAAATTGAAAAAGCTTGCTTGGCTATAGATTTTACCTTTCAAAAAATATGTAATTATCTACTCAATATTAAAACCAAGTCTATATCCAAAGTTAACCCTTTGAAATATTTGTTATCAAAGCCAAAATTTACTGGTAGGATGGCTAATTAGATCATCCTACTTAGAGAGTTTGATATTGAGTATATACATTAGAAGTCGTAAGAAAGGGAAAATTACTTGTAGATCAACTAGCATGTAATGCTTATAGATCAACTAAGCGAGGCACCTATATCGGGAACAGAGCCGGTGTGTTTGGATCTACCCGATGCATCATTAATGTATATTGAAGAATCAATCATGTGACAGTACACACTTCAATGGGTCATTCACTTTCCACGATTCGAGAGTAGGAGTAGTGCTTATCACTCCTTCTAGGGACTTCATACCTCACCTTTGACCTTGGATTTCCATGTACAAATAACATAACAGAGTACAAAGCCCTCATTTCTAGGTTGAAACTTGCTATCGAGATGGAATTGTTAGAGCAATTATTTACCTTAGCTCATGTTCACCTAGGTACTTTATTTACCTTTATTGTATTTATCGTCACCCACTTATGTGTGTGGATATTTATTTTATTTTATTTAGATGTTAGGGAGATATTATCTAGTTGTTAGGTATAGTTTTTTCCTTGATCTATGGTATTGAATAGATATTTGATGACTAGTTCTTTCCTAAATCTATGGTCTTAACTAGTTACTGTAATGACTAGTTCCTTCCTTGATTTATGGCTTGATCTACGACCTTGAATGATTCTTAGATTGATATTCCTTGCCTATATAAGCAAGGCCCATTATCATTGTATTTCATTGAGTTCCATAATAATATATGATATTGTTGCTCATTTGTTTGCAAAGGTTTATATAAATTTATTCTCATGAATTTCTTTCATCTTATTGAAATGTGGTGTTTAATTATCATCTAAGTTCTTCATGGCTTGTTACGATATGTTTATTGTTCCTTTTATGGTATCGAGTTGGAGATTATTGTTGACATCTATCTATAATTTTTTTTTGGTGAATTTTAAGAATGGCGTGTGATTTTAGAGAATGACGTATTTATCTACTTATGCATTAGATCATGTTGAGACATTAACAACACCTAATTACCACACATGGAAACAATAATTAAATAGAAATTATTGTGGGCTTTAACTTCTTCAAAACAACCAGTGTTCACTATAGAATATGAGAAATTTCAAAGTGCAATGAGTGTATGGATTTGATAGGAACATATGTAAGTGACAGTCTTTTGTTTCATTTGGAAAAATGTGACTCTCCTTTCAAAATATGGGAGAAATTTGAGGTTTTATTTGGTAAGGTGGATCACATGCGAGCCATGCAACTTGAAATTGAGACCACCTCTCTTAATCCTTAAGATTTTCTCATCAATTGTAGACTATATTACAAATTTTAAGAATTTTTTACACAATTGAAAGGGAGTGGAAGAGATAAGAAAGATAATGAGAGTGTTTACTTAATTCTATCCAAGTTGAGAGGAAAATTCCAAACCTTTGCTTCTACCTTTTCTATAGCATGGATGCCTTAGGTGACACCTTTAAAATGCTTGACTTAGAAACATTTTGTGAAAGACTTACTAGGGTAAAATCCAAATTGTCTAACCTTGAGTCTTTCACCTCTTAAAAGGAATTAGTTACATCTAATCCTAAGGGTAAGGGAAAACCAAAAATTCAAACCAAATCCAACCCTTCTCCATCTCAAAGTTCTCCTAAACCCAAAGAAAGAAACTCTAAACCCAAGGATTCTTCTAAACCCAAGAATGAGTCTAACCTTTCATGATCTTTTTGTGGGGGTATTGGTCATGCAGAACATAGATGTTTTAAGAGAATGCAAGCCTTGGAGGATGTAGTCAAGAAACAAAAAAATTCTGTCTCCACTCCACCTCCTTCTAATTAACATGGAAAGTCACTTAATGTTGTTGGGAGATCTCAGTCACCACTTGCAAATAGTTGGGTTATAGCTTCTAGTGATTCTCATCACATTAATTATTCCAAGGAGTCTTTTGTATCTCTAGGTTCGAGTTCTACTTCCAAAATTGAGGTTGGAGATTATTCCTTTCTTTTGTTAAAGGAAAAGGTTACATACACCTTGATGGTGGCAGTATCCAAGATGCACTGTATGTTCCTAACATCACTACAAATTTGATTTATGTATATCAAATTTGTCATTTTAGTCAAGGAAAAATAATGACTTTTACACCACATGGGGCAGAAGTACGAACCTTGTTGGAGCCTCATTCACTTGTTTCTCAAGGTATTATTGATCATAGTTCTAGACTATATCACTTTAAGGGTTTTGATGACACTTCCTCTATAGGGACAAGATTGGTTTCTCATGTAGATTCAGAGAGTAAGCTTTGGCATGAGAGATTTAGACATCTTAATTACATATATTTGAAGGAGTTGAGCACTCATGGTATGGTTGATGGTATTCCTAGAGTTTATTATCTTGAGGAGTTTGTCATGGATGTGCATTAGGGAAACAACACTAAGATCCATTTCCTAAGAATTTGTTCAAGAGAGCTTCTTCACCACTTGAGCTTGTGCATAGTGACTTGATGGTTTTTTCCTACCCTCTCTTTCAATAGAGATAAGTATGGATTTACCTTTATTGATAATTTCTTGAGGCGTACTTGGGTTTATTTTATCAAGTAAAAAAGTGATGTTTTTTCATACTTCAAAGTCTTTAAAGTTTTTATCGAGAAACAATCTTCTATTTGCATAAAGAACATGTTGACCGATAATGGGGAGGGGGTACTTCAAAAATGAGTTTTATGAATTTTTGGCAACTCATGGCATTATTCACCAACATTCTATTCCTCATACTCCACAATAGAATGGATTAGTAGAATGAAAGAATCAAACTTTTAAGCAAATAGCTAACTACATGATGGATTCTAGAGATTCACATCCTATCTACTAGGTAGAAGCAGTTAATTGTACTAACTACCTTTAGAATCACACACCACATAGAGCACTTGAACATTTGACTCCAAAAGAATCTGGTCCAACACTAAGCCAGATGTCTCATTTTTTTGAGTCTTTGGGTGTCATGCTTGGGCCTTTGTGCCTAAGAAGAAAAGGAAAGCCTTGGATAAGAAGAACAAACCCTTGATCTTTGTAGGGTATTGTGAGGAAATGAGAGCTTATCGAATTTTAGATCCTGATACTCATGAGGTTATTTTTCAACACATGTTCAATTTGATGAGCGCTTCACACCTCATGATTCTTCATCTTCTTCCATGCCTACTTATTCCTCTTTATCTCATCTTGAGGATCCTTTCTTTGAGGATGTTAATGAGGAGGTTATAGATTCCAATAAGGATCCTATTGCCACTGATGTTGTCACTATGCCTAAGTAGGATCGTACTACGCTTTATGAAAAACACATTTCATACGGGATCTTCCACCAACTATGAATCATTACAAACATTCTGCCGGTTATGGAATTTTGTGTTAGGTAGTTTTAGAGGATCCACATTTTTTTTCAAAGGCTCATGAGATACATAAGTGGGATGATGTGATGAAAGATGAGTATACTTCTTTGATGAAGAATCATACTTGGGATTTGGTATCTCTTCCTAAAGGAAGAAATATGGTTAGGTGTAAGTGGGTATACTTAACCAAATATGTAGCTGATGGGTCCATTGACAAGTATAAGGATTGTGTTGTTGTAAAGGGGGTTTTCAAAAGTGAAGGTATTGATTACTCGATAATTTTGCACCTATTTCCAAGATGGATTTTGTCGCCTTCTACTTGCTATTGTTGCATCACGGGGTGTCCCGTATACCATATGGACATGAAGAGTGTCTTATTACATGGAGATTTATAAGAAGAATTATACATGGAGAAACCTGCTAGATTTGTTCAGGATTATTCTCTTATTTTGAGACTCCAAAGGTCTCTCTACGGTCTCAAACAAGCCCCCCTGTGGCTTGGTATGAGAAGATGGATTCTTTCTATTGGATTTTTTCATTTCCACTCCGATCATACAATATATCTCCAGCATGTTGGTGAGGATATTGTGATACTTTTCTTGTATGTTGATGATATGGTACTTATTGGTAGCTCTTCTTCCCACATTCAAAGTATTTAGAGGGATCTTTCTACACAATTTGACATGACAAATCTTGGGTTATTGCATTATTTTATTTAGATTACAAATTTCTTAGGCAGATTCGAGGATTCATTTGAGTTAGCAAAATTACACCCATGATCTTCTTCGGTGCTTTGATATGGCTAATTTCAAGACAAGTACATCTCCTTTTTAGTCTAAGGTTACTCTTACTTCCACATGTACCACTCCACTTTGTGATCCTACATTATATAGATAGCTGGTTGGAAGTCTCATGTACTTGACCCATACTCATCTTGATATTTCATTTGCAGTAGGGATTGTATCTCGGTTTGCACATTATCCTCATAGTAGTCATTGGAAGGCTGCTAAAAGGATTTTGTGCTATTTGTAGGGCACTTCCCACTTTGGACTACACTACACTAGGGGTTCTACTCAGTTGGTTAGATATACAAATTCATATTGGGCAGGTTTTATTGATGAAAGGAGTTCCACTTCTCGGCTATATTTTTTTCCCTTGTTCTTCTTCATTGCTTTAGCGTGTAAAAAGAAACAAGCTATTGCACTTTCATCTTCGAGAGGTAGAGTATAGGGTAGCGATTCTGACAATGAGTCAACAAATTATTTAGCTTTGAAAATTATTGATGAGTTTGGATTCCTACAAGATTAACCAAATGTACTTAGGTGTGATAACCAAAGTGCCATTCACATTTCTTGCAACCATGTTGAGCACCAGCAGACCAAGTATATTGAGATACACATATAATTCATTTATCATCACATCCACGATGGAGTTCTTTTACTAGAGTACATTCTGAGTCAGCAGCAAGTTACAGACATCTTTACAAAGCCTTTTACATCACATCACTACCTTGATTTATGTCGCATGCTTGGGGTTTTAGAATTTGTTCTTAGGGAGTGTTTGTGAGAACATATTCCTTCATCTTTATCTTCTTTCTCTTTCCTTCTAGCAGGATTATTTCCTAATTTTTGTTTGATATTTCTTCATGGATATATTGTACATAAGTACCGATTTGGCCTAGTTTCTATGACTCATACCGTGGATATGCCACTTTTTATTTGGGCTGCTAGCTTCACTTGAGGGGGTGTTAGAGTAGGTTTTTATCTTAGATCATGTTTACCTAGGTACTTTATTTACCTTTATTGTATTTATCCTCACTCACTTATGTGTGTGGATATTTATTTTATTTTATTTAGATATTAGGAGCTATTATCTAGTTGTTAGGTATAGTTCTTTCCTTGATCTATGATATTGACTAGATCTTTGATGAATAGTTCATTCCTAAATCTATGGTCTTGACTAGTTCATTGATGAATAGTTACTTCCTTGATTTATGGCTTGATCTATGACCTTAAGCTGTTCTTAGATTGATATTCCTTACCTATATAAGCAAGTACCATTCTCATTGTATTTCATTGAGTTCCTAAAATATATGATTTTGCTGCTCATTTTTTTGCAAAGGTTTATGGAACGTTATTCGGTGAATTACTTTCATCTTATTGAGTGTGGTGTTTAATTAGCATCTGAGTTCTTCATGGCTTGGTATGATCTATTTATCCTTCCTTTTAGGAATATCAAACAACTAAGGGTCATTGGGGATTCAAAATTGATAATTAAACAAGTCATTGACGTAATATAAATTCAATGATGACAAGCTCATCTCATATAAGAAGCTAGTTAGGACTCTAAAGGTGTATTTTGTGCATGTTACTTTTGAAAATATCCCAAGAGCACAAAATAGGTCTATAGATACTATGGTGATAGTGGGTTCCATGCTATAGATTCCATTAGAAAATCATGATATGTCGTTCTTTGTTGAAAATTTGTGACAACTCCGCATATGACCTACTTTGGAATCATGTATAATATGTGAAGTTTTTGATCCTGTTACCCTATGTATGAGCCCATTTGCAATTACCTACAAGACGATACATTTCCCCCAGACATTTCTCACCTTGAGAAAAAAATCCTTATCTGATGCATAGCTCGTTATGTCCTCTTAAGAGGAACCCTCTATCATCCTAGATATGATGGGAATTTACTGTGTTGTCTTAATTTAGTTGAGTCAATTCAAGTGATTAAAGAGGTACACGATGGTGTTTGTGGGGCTCACATGAGCGAATGGTGCTCACTAAGAAATTGTTATGAGTAGGTTACTATTGGCCTACCATGGAATCATATTATTGAAACTATGTTAAGAAGTGTGCATTATGTCGAAGTATGGAAATCTTATTCATGCACCAACACAAGCCTTACAACCAATAACAATGCCATGGCCATTTTCAAAATGGGGACTAGATCTCATAGGGAAGCTCACTCCTACCTCCTCAGATGGCCATACCGATATTATAACTACCATAGTATACTTCACCAAATATTTGGAAGTTGTCCCCCTCACGTATGTCATTAGAGCCCAAATTTCCAATTTCATCATGAATCACCTTATCTGTCATTATGACATCCCTTCCACCATTGTAATAGAAAATGGTAAGTCCTTTAAGAATAAGACTGCGAAGGAATTATGCCAATGCTTCTAGATATGGCTAAAGTGGTCTACTCCCTATTACCCTCAAGGTAATAGATAAGCAGAGGCCTCCAAAAAAAAAAGCCCTTGTTCGAATTACGAAAAATATGGTAAGAAAAAAGGTCGAAGCGGCACTTGCGTATCCATCCCACCCTCTGGGCCTATAGAACTTCCATTCGCACTCCTATTGGTGCAACACCCTACTCCATAGTTTTTGGCACTAAGGCCATCATCCCCTATAAATTGAACTTCCTTCCATGAGAATATCTCTCAAAGACTATCAAGATAAAGACGAATACTACTGTGTGGCTAGACCGGCGCGAGAGCTGGAACTGCTAGATGAAAGATGCTTCCACACACTCAATCAATTAAAAGTGTATCAAAATTGAGTGTCCTGTGGATATAATAAGTGTATGATACCTCGTAAATTTGAGGTAGGATACTTATTTCTAAAATAAAATTAGTTCAACACCACCAAATATCAGGAAAAGAAAGGCAAGTTCGAGCCAAACTAGTTAGGACCATATGTTTTTATCGCTAAGTATGGTTCAGGTGCCTAAAAACTTGCTCATTCAAATGGTGAGGAACTAAAATAACCCATAAATGCAATACATCTCAAACAGTTCTATGCTTGAGTATGGAGTCCCTTAAAAATCAAAGAAAAAAGTAAAAATAAATAAAAAATCAAGAAAAAAGTAAAGAGAAAATAGGTCATACAAATGTTAAAACCACGTAATTGTGGAACTTTTGACAAGTCCCTGGGTGAAAACTAGTTTTCGGTGCCTTGGGAGGATTCATTTTTCACAAGAATTCTCATCTTTATAGGGAACATTTGTTTTATCCTAAGCTATTTTGGCCTATGTTTGAGTTTCAGATTGGACGTATCACCTTTCACTATGATCCATCTGGTTATACTCTTGTATATAAGTGAAGGGTTCAACTTTTATATTATCATCTAATCTCAGGGGCCATCTTCACATATTCACTATCTTGAACATACGCATGGCATTATGCCCTTGTACATCCCATCTATCACTGGGGGCATCCACATTCCTTTCCCTTCATGTACATAGTTTTGGAAAACTTTCAAAATACCAAAAACATTCAAATATGTTTAGAAAATCACAAAAACATTCGTATAACTTTTGAAAATCCCAAAACATTCAAATATGTTAGTTGGAAAAATCAAAACATTCAAATATGTTTCCATCAAAAACTCAAAAACAATATAAAACTTTCACAAAAATCCTAAAAATTTGAAAACATCACATAAATCAAAACATCGGTAATAAGCATGCACACAGCTAAAGCCTGTATCACATGCATCGTACTCAAACATTGAAAATCATCCTACAAAACATATCTCTTTGTTTCTCTCCTATTCATGTGTGTGAATTGGGGATCATTGTGATCTCCCTCCATTAACAAAAGCTTGATTTCTTACTATGTCTATCTTCGCTTACACGAACGTGTTTGCTTGGGAAGTTTCATAGTGCATGATTGATTTTTCATAGAAATTCTCATACCCTCCATTATTACCCTTGCATGTATCCTTGCCTAGGGCACCATCCTCAACCCTTGTCGTTAAAACATGAACATTCGGGATTTGAAGATTAATGACAACAAAATTGGCACAATGTATTGAACATTGTTTGTTTGAGTACGTGTGTGTGTATTTTTTTCCCTATTAGGTTAGCTTGTTTCCTTTCTCGTATTTCATTGCATTATATATGTTGCATTGGGTTAAACATTTTGAGCAATGAACAAATGTTCGTATTATGGATTTTCATGTCATCTTACACTTTTGTTGTATACTTATATATAATAAAGGACCGATGATGTAGATCATTAGTAATATGATGAAATAAATTTGTTTACATTAGCTAGATGCAAGTTATTTGCATACCCTTCATCTTATTTTTCTTACATATCATTCTCTTCTATTAACACTATTCTTCCAAATCAATTGGGGCAATAGGGATAGCCTACTAAAAACATTTCTACATATCTATTAAGAAAAGTATATCGGCACTTTAAAATGACACCCCCATGAAATTTTCAACACAAGAGTTTGTACTAGTATTATGCAGGGATCAAGGCCCACACCTCTATTCTATATCGATAATCGGTATATCACCTGTCTGCCTCTCCCATTTCCATGTGATTTTCCTCTTGTTTGGTCTTTTCTCTTCATATTTTTGATTGTCAATCGACCTCTTTCATCACCCCATCGACGCTCAAGAGGGCATCCTAAATTCTACTCATTTTTCTTCTACCCCTTCAAAAATTTATTTGGCTATACTTGTCTACTATATTTGAAGTGGCGTTGCTTACGCCACCCACAATAGGGGAAAATGCAAACACCAAAAATCTTCTTACGCAGTTTAATACTTAAATTACACTAACAATCTTCACTCCCTCTCACTTTGGTCAAATAATGACACTTTGTTATCTAAGTATGCTTCTAATTCACTCAGGATGCCAATTAACAACATTTTGATTAGTGATAATCCTCTTAATTAGCTAATTATATGTTAATTAAGCCTCTAATCTTGTATTTAACCAATAAACCTTCTTATTGGCTAAATCCCGCTTCCAAAACTTCCAAAATCTATCCAAACCTCTTCTAGTATAATCTCATAAAGCTTCTTAAGCCTATTTAGGATCCTCAATTAATCCTAAAAGATTAATTATCTCTAATCTAATCAAAAAGTGCATTGACTTATAAAAGTCTATTTTTGGGATCCCCTTTTGTCCCACATGCACTAGGATTATAAACTTTCCCAAATGGAAACCTATAAATACAAGCCTAAGGCATCCCTTTCAATTTTACACCTTATACCACACCTCATTTGTATTAGCCAAAGCTATAGACATATGATCTTGAGCCTTACTTCCATTGTTGGAATAGCTTGCTCACTTTGCATCCATTCTTCATGTTTGGTTAGTAGAGGAATATATAACTTGGCCTTGTAGCCATTGTTTAGAGAGATCCTTTCACCATCTTAAAGAAAAACAACAAACCACTTTGATTGTTTTAGGATCTAAATAGGTTCATTTTATGTTAGCAATCTAAAGAGTAAAATGACTTAGCATGTTAGTTTGTTTCATTCATGTTGCATGCACTTAGAAGTTAGTTTTATAATCTCTTATCTTGATGTTATTGTTTAGTTAGCTTTGTTTTGGAACTACTTGGTGTTAGTTTCAATTCATATGACTTAGTTAGATTTTCATGCATACACCCGACCCTTGAAATTTACAGAGCTTGTAATATCCATATACAAAAAGGGAAGTTCTTCCAAAATAGATACATTATCAATTAATTGATTTCAACCCAATAAGGGATGCCGATTTGAGGACCAACACGCCTCGCGCCGTTTTTAGGACCTTTTTCTGGATTTGAGAAACATATAAACAACTCATGACACTACTATTTTATACGTCTAAATTCGGGTTCATGATTCTTCCCCTTGCAAATATTTTACAAAATATAGTCCATCCTCAACATGTTTATCCCTAAATTATCTCAAGTATAAGCGGTCTTTCCTTTAAATTTGACTCCATTGGGGAAAATGTGAGAAAATTCATAAAGATCTACAAATTTTTGTCTACTAATTTCTAAATCCAATACATCAAGATCTATTAGATTTTATCTACACATCTAAGGTGTAAAACCTTAGTGGTGGTTCCATCTCTTTGAAATAAAATATGGTAACCAACGATCTAAATAATTTACTCCTTTCTTATTAACTCTTCACCCTTGCAAAGATGGAAGGAAGAAGATCCTTTTTCAAGTATGATCCTACTAGAAGATTACTTCCATAGCTAGAAAAAACAAATTAAAGAAGAAAGCGAGTCCGAAACTAGAGGGTGATCAAGGCCCAAAAGAGAAGGTTGTTCAAATTACCGAATTGGCTCAACCTTTAGTAGAGGACTATTCAAGCACACTTAGTGGATATGAATCAAAAATACCTAAGGCCAATTTGCATTATTTATTTCAAGAGGATTCAGATCCTATAAGTAACAAAGGTATCCTTCATGTCCCTCCTTTGATGATTTCCGAGAATAAAGTGTTTTGTGGCCTGAATCCTTGAAGGATTCCTATTTTGTGGATCATACTCCTTTTCCACTAATATCCCCTTTTCCCCACTATTTCAATCCTTATTTTGAAACAAATCCACCAAATAATATGGCACAACCTCTACCAAGAGATATTTTTGTGGTTAATACCTACAGAATAATAAAATTTCATGGGATGGTAGGCTATTTGAATGAAGTACCTCATGAAATCAGGAATAGATTGGTTAAATTTCAAGGAAATAATGCCATAAGTGGAGATCAACATCTTATATTTTCAGAATATCATGGATGACTATGAAATAGAGCATGAATATGTCTATGTAAAGTTATTCATACATACTTTAGAAGAAGATACTAGGGAATGATATAATTTGTTGCTAGAGAATTCAATTGAATCCTGGGAAGAGATGAAAAATGCTTTTAAGTTATAGTATGGTGATAAGACTAATCATAGGTTTCTCTTCACTGAGTTTGAGAATATCAAGAAAAATCCAAATGAATGTGTGCAAGACATTAATAATAGGTTTAATAGAACATTAGATAGATTACCTAATAATGTAAGGCCTAGTGATGATTATTTCTTGATCAAGTACTCAGATACATTTGACAAAAAAACAACCTATTATTTAAGGGATAAAAATCCAACAACTTTGAGGAAGGATTTCTCTATGGATTTCCAAATTGATAACAATATTAAAGTAGTTGGGAAGCCTCCAAAGAGGGAAGGTGTCAAGCTGATTATTACGAGAATCCTTAGACATGCAAGGTAATTGACCTAGAAGAGGTTGTCAAACTTGGCTAGAGCGAAAAGAAATTTCATACAAGCTTACTAGAGTAGAAAAGGACTAGTTTCAAATCCTCAGGTTTAGCACCAGGCCCAAGGACATAATAGATTTGGGAACCATCCCAAAGATCACTGGGATGATGATAGAGGAAAAGGAGCTATGAGTACATGCCATAAGCGGTAGGCCCCTAAATAAAACAAAACAACCCTTGATCCATTAATAGTAAGGGTGTCATTAGTAGAGGAATATCACATCATTGAATGGTGTGATAAATGTTTATTTCCACATTCCCCTTATGAGCCACTTGTTGGAGATGATGATTTTGTTGTTGAATCTTGTTTTGATGACATATGCATGATGGAATGCCCAAAAGATCCAATGTCAGGAGCTACTTCAACTAATATCTTATATGCTAAAAATGTGTAGGACTTTTGGGCTTGCATAAATCAAGTATTTTCCATTCCTTCTATTGTTAATGCTGATATAGATATGGCCCAGTCATTTGAGCTTCCAAATCATGACTTTGAGTACTTAAGAGTGTTAGAAGCACAATGGACTGAGAGGGGGTTGTATCATTCCTTTCAAAAATTTAAATTCAGATTTAAAACTTTCATATATAAATAATCATAAAAAATCAACCATCCATTAATGTTTGCATACATTAAACAATCATAAACAATCATATGCAAGAACCATAAACAAGATCATCAAAGCACAAGACACAAGATATAAGTAAGAACCCCTCAAGGGAAGAAAACCCACCGAAACACAATCTTATATTGATATGTTTCAAAATTTGGTGAGGCACCAACCCCAAAAGTATCACCAACCCCTATTTTATTAGAGCACTAACCCTACGAGGAGCACAAAACCCTAATTTAGTAGAGCACTAATCCTACAAGGAGCACCAACCCCTAATTTTGTGAAGCACCAACTCCACAAGGAGGCTATAAGCCCCCAAGATGATCAAGCAACTACTCAACCACCTTATGATGTTTAAAAATCTTATTTTTGCTTCCACAACTGATGGATATCCAATATCCAGCTCACACTTCTTCAATCAAACCCTAGGTGATTACACTTCACAAAACAAGCCCTTCAATCACTCTAAAATCATCAAACCATTACACACATATTATCTTAATTTTATCCACCTGTAACACACTTTAATTAGCCTTAATTAATGCTCAAACACCTGAAAACAACTTTCACGTAGGTCACTCCACTTGCACACACACAACTAGTTCCAAAAAGCACGCAAAAACATGCTTTATAAGGTTCTCCACCTTTCAAACTTAGGCACAACCTTTTCCCTCCATTTTTTTCAACCCATACATTAATGAAAAATTTAAAATTTTAAATACAATAGTCACAAGTGACCCAATTAGGTCAGCCTAGCTCAAACCATCATTCCATGTGCAAAAATGGCTCAAAACCCCATGGGCACAATCTTAAAATTTCCCAAACATTAGTACCATTATTTTCATGACCAAAAACTAATAAAAAATGATTAAAATATCATATAATATTCATAAATGGTTGCAATTAATATCAACTAATCAAAATAATTCATTTCCTAGGCCCATTTTCCTTTCTGATTCTCAAAACAGTTGTTTCCTGCACCCTTCAACACCTTGGAAACTTCATAATGACACCAAAGAACTTATATTAAACCAAACCATGTCATGTGACCACTTAATGGAAATTTCAGAACCTATAAAACACTTATAAGAAAGTTATAAGTCATGAAATATCCATCTCTTCAAACCACAACTTGCTTTTTATTTCACTAAATCAATCTACCTAAACATAAGTTTCCAAAGGTTATCTCAAGAAAATAATTTATAAAAAAATTAAAGACATACAAATGGATTAATTGGATTTCAAATTTATCCCTATTCAAATTCCAGGTTATAGCAAACATCATCCAATCCATCTCATGCTTCAAACAATTCCAAAATTTCACTTGAACACATTCTGTCTTGAACTACCAAAAATCATTTTGTCCCAAAAATCCATGGAAACCCTATCAAATAAAATATCCATGAGGAAAACCTCATATCATTAGAAATCACTCTAAATTCTTTTTCCAACACAATTTGAATCACTTCAAAACCTCACTTGTAGCTCAATTTATATCCATTTCTTGAATCTGCTGTTTGAGATCCCAAAACTACCCTTTGACCACCAACATGTTTGGACCTCAAAACACCATGAACCTGCATGAAATTTTCCTGAAACCTCCATATAAATTAGAAACTCCCATAAATCATGCACCATAAATTTTTCATGTTACTCTTTTGGATCATCTATTCTTAAAACCTTCTTCTTTAGAAAGCTACTTTATTTTTAGGTGGAGCCCATATATGATCATGACCTCAACCATACATTTATATAAACCTAAAAGAGTTTTATAAAATATAAAATTATCACTTTTGAAGAATCAATAAAAATGGGTCAATATACAATACTTTATACAAATCTGCTTTCGTAGCTAGGGTTTAACTAGGGTTTTAGACCATTTTACCTCCTCAGCATTTGTTAATAAAATCCTGACAATCAACTGACCTCATTATTTTTTTAAACCTTCTAAACTCACCTTACAATCTTCCTTGCAAGGAACAAGGTCCCATGTAAAACAAACTATTCACAACGAGAATCAAAAGTTGTACTTCGAGTTGGAATTACACTTGTTTTTCACCCTGTCTCACAAAAACAATCATATCTTACAAAATTCACATCACGGGAATCTAAATTTTTTCTAAAAAAACTATTACTCATCCCTATAACATATCCAATCATCATAATGTCAATACCATAGCTCAAACTCTCTAGTCACTAAGACTTACCTATGCTTGCATGTTAGATCCTCATTGTAGAAGCTAGGGTCAACTAAAATAATGCACTAACTAATCACAAAACCTCTTAAAATGACCCAAACATACCTGATATGCCATGATATACCTTAATACAAGATTCCATGAGCTCATATAGCTCCAAAACACATTGTCACACCTCCAAACTACGCTACCTGCTCCCAATGAGCACTTGTAACATAGTGGATCACCTGTACCTACACCATGCTATAGTTGTGAGTGCCTAAGGACCCTAAAACAATTCTATCCATCATATCAACATTCTTCCAAACCTTCCAATAATCTCATATTGCGAGAAACATCTCTTAGGCACCTGCATAGGCTTGATAGAGCAACCACACGTCACTGAATCCCATTGTATCAGCTGATATACATCTGAAACATCATGTTAGCACCATGAAAAAAATCATATGACCTCAATGAAACATTCACTTTATCATTAATTTAGTTTTTCATCAATGACAACACCTATTAGGACCACATGCCAACAATCTCCCCCTTTGTCATTAATGGAAAACACCCTGAACTTCTCCCCTTTTTACATTAATGACAAAGGAATACCTGTAGCTCACCTAATTCACCTTCTTCAGCTTCATACCTTCATGTTTTTGTTATAAAAATTATCCAAAGGTCTCAAACAAGCTCCATCTCTTGATTTTTACTCAAAATTTGATTCTTTCCTTCATTTTAAGCATGCAAACAACATGCTCCCCTGGAATAGGCACTTTAACATCAAAAAAACATCAATAAGGCACGAAATAAGAAAAATCGTTCCTTATTAGGAGTTAAAACATCATTGTTCATCTTCTAGGCATGTGAAAAGCACATTTTCCCTTATTACTCTGTTTTGAGCTTCTTGAGGGCACTATAACAGACTTGAATAAGGGGCATCAACAGCTTTAACATGCCAACAATGACATAAATTCCCATGCCATACCAATTCTCTACCTTCTTTGACAAAAATTCAACTTATCTAGGCAAAAACCATGTAATACAAGGCATATTCTTACTCTTCATACCAAGAGCAACACTATGAGTCCAAAAAGACTTCTTAGAAAAATTTGACCAATTTCAACATGCAACCATAGGTCAACCAAGCTTTGAATTAACCAAATAACACTTCCCTGGACACAATACCTCCAATGCCTCCATTTATAGCTCAAGTAAATAAATTTGAATTACTAGCCTAGTTATCATGCCTTGAAATCAACTTTACAACTTTATCAAGGTCTAAAACAACTTTCTCGGTCATGTAAAATCAAATTTGTTTGAGAAATGATAACTTTTGTTCTTGATGTAAAAAATCATGCTCAACTATACACCATAAGACTATAATTCATCATTTTAACTTACCAATTCTCCCCCTAAATTTAGTAGGCTTGATCACACTTTGTTCATCATGTTCACACACGTAGGAATAAGCTTCAATATTATAAGCACAAGCTCACCGCTTCATAGTCATCATATCAAACAACTACTTCAAGGTTTTGATCCAACTCAAGATGCACAATCACACACATTTCACCTAGTTTATCACATGTAGATATTTGGAAATCATTCAAGCTTATAACATTGTGGATTATCCATGTGTTCTAGACTATTCGTAACTAAGTCTTAAGTGCATTCAACTCATGAAAATCATATACATGTTATATTCATACCTATTTTTAGCTTTTGGGCTCATTGTGAGATAACACGGACCTCTTACAACATTATTATGCCTGAGATTCACTAAATCATTCTGTAGCAACTCATTTTCTTACCTTCTAATATCATCACATATACCTACATCATCTCTTTTAAGCCCATACTCATGAAGTATACCTATTGGAAGCATGAAACCACGCCCGTACTGTAGCTTGTGTATATTCTAGCTCAGTAGGAGTTCACCTTCAATCCAAGAATCATTGTGACCACATAACTCTTATTATATCATGCACATGAATAATTAACTTTAAAACTTTCTCAGACCCTGTAGATGAGCTTGGATTCATTGTATATCTTCATATATTCATGAAAACAACACACTTTGCCTCTTTCTTAAAGTTCTAATCCTGTAGCATGATATCTTGTATATAGTCCAACAATTATCCACATACTAACTAACACTCTCCAATAGTCATCTCAGAGTGTCTCAAGACATATACATCACTTTTCAAGGTTACACACACTATTTTTCATCTTAAGACCTAACCAAGACTAATAAGAGTAGCTTTAAAAACATGTACGAGCTCAGTTGGAACTAGGAGCAACATAGAATTCCTTTAATCTTACCACTTCTAGGATCTCATTCAATATTTCTCCCATACTGTAAATATGACTTTTAAAAGTACCTAAGCATGAGTCTATATTCCATAATCTAACAAAAATGATACCCAAACAACATTCATACTTGTAGAAGCTAATTTATCCCGATGAATTCACTACACTTGCATCTCTTTCAATTTTCTTTATCACAAAAGGGTACCAAGCATCACAGAGGGTTTGAGAGATATTTTTTTCTTTCCCATCTAGGGTTCATAAGGTGCCTTCAACAAAAGCCTGAGATTTCTCAAAAAGTACATTGTGTCTTCTTTATACCAACTAACACACTTTGAGCATCACAGTCTTCTAGCAGCTTAAGGAAACATAACAATGTACTCACTGATTTGATATATACTTAATCATGAAGAATTATCAACTGATGTAGACACCCATTTGGCTTGGAACCATCCTCCAACATCCTTGAAGGATCACCTTCAATGAATCATTTCCATATTTCAAAGACTACCTAGCAAAAATTAGGTCTTGTTAGATACAATGTCAATTTTCCAATACTTTAATGAATTCCAAGGAATGTTCACATTTTCATGCTCTCAAATCACTTGTATTCTCTTTTCCATCATGTCTATATGAAGTGTACAAAATTTTAGATCATAACTACATCATTAGGGTCTTCAAAAGTAACATTCCATACATATCACTTAATAGCACCTTTGTGAAGAACATAGTCAAGGATAGAGAGACCACAAAAACAAGCACAAATTTTCTTCTTATGACCATTAGAATTCATCGAAACCATGTCATATCATTCTCCAAGAACTTGAACACTTATATACCTAATATGAAACCCAATATGACATTTCCATACCAAGTTCACCTCCAATTTTATGTGTACTTCATTGGGATTGAATATTTCTTTCCCATGTTACACTTTTAACAACATTTTACTGATCAATTTATCACTTGATCACTTTATCAACCTTCATAAAACTCCTTTAATGCATTCGAGGGATATTAACACCTATAGAGATTATGACATATGTCCTAATGACTGACATAGACATATAATTATGCATAAACAACTTTAAGATGACTATATTTTCTCATTGAGACCCTCTCATAACTTCATACTTATCATGGACACTATACATACTAGACATATGTCATTACGTATTATGATTAATCATGTGACACTATCAACCACTTAGACTTGCCTTTAGACTTCACACAAAACATATAAAGAGACAAAATTATACTTCTTGAGAAGATATTTTAATTACAAAGACTCTTGAAGGGTTACAATACCTTTTGAGACACTCCCATAGATTCCCATTCATTATGGACTCATAGAAAAAACATAACATTTGTAACTCCAACACATGATCACTTCATGTCTTAACAAAAGACTCAATATTTATCACTAAAAATCTTCACAAACCTCAATATTAACCAACATTTCTCAAACAAAAATACAGAGAGAGAAATGAGTTCGATGATGATTTCCACGATCGAGCCAAATTCACATGACATGATGGGAGGACAAATAGAACATACAAAAAATACCTCATATAAACAACTTAGCCATGATAATTCAAGGCATAGACTACGAGGATTCGTGGCTCATATACCATATCACAACAAGATAGAGATCATGACATCAAATACTTGAGATCAATCAATATGAACCAACCAAACAATTAACAAGAGCACAAATGACATACCTTGACCATATGGAGGAGACACACTTTGACTCAGACCACTCCCCCTCACACAAATGCTTCATATGCACTGATACACCTTCAAGAAGCATAGTGAAGGCATATGATCACCAAGAAGACCTAAAATAAGGTCTTAAAGAGGTCGTAAGCCCCCTTTGGTGCTTGAGCAACTCCTTTTTATTATTATTTCTAATATGTGTACTAAGAAACACTTCTCCTTTCATATACATCTTCTCTTGATGAGACACCATAGTCTTCTCTATGTTCCTAAGTCCTTCTAGGACCATTATCATACATTCTTGGCCTCGAACTCTTATAGTTTGCACTCTAAGACCTTGATAGCTTCATTTTTATTTGAATATACTGTAAGAGGGTATGAAAACCCACAAGAGAGGATCACAAGGGACAACGTGCACATCAACGGACATGCAAACGACATCGTGAAGAGATCTCGGAGGAGCGAGCATCAACCAAATGTGCATGCAAAGATTCAAAAAATGGGTAGAACCTTGATAAGCCACAAAACTCTCCTCTATCTCATAGATCAAATGGGGTGTACATATAGGAGGTGTTGAGTAACCCCCAGTGCTGCAATCATGACAACTCGAGTAGAGAGGGGGAGTTACATTCCCAGAATAGAAGTGTAACTCCCAATGACACATATGACGCTTGCACGTGCTGATGCAATCCAAGCGTAAGAGAATCTCATAATGACCCCTAAATGACACATGGACCTACGATCTCACCTAATGATGTGGAAAATAAAGCACACCAACATAGACTTGATAGAAATTCCTTGTAACATGACCCAATCTGTTATAGCTATAACATACTATTGTACTTATCATTTTGAAATCATCACCATGACCAAATTTAACACTCAAGAAAGCACTAGCTACATGGCCTAATTTATTGCACTTGAAGCATACAACATATTTAGCATGATCATTTCTATTTTATTTCCATGGTTGAGCATTTCTAGGATCAGATCTCTTGACAAACAACCTCTTACTTTTTCTTTTCTCAAACACCTAGATTCCATTCAAAATCCTTGGATTTGTGACCATACTCACAACATGAATAAAATTCACCATGAAAGGATCCTACAAAAATCCTAGGAGATCTTATCTTGCATTCTTTAGCTCTATGACAAAACACATGACATGAAAAATAATTACCATTGAATGATCTTTCATACCTTGATACATTAGGTTGCCTAATAGGCTTGGTATTTTCATTTTCCTTGGTGGTAGTCTCTTTCATTTCTTCCTTGGTACTTGGCTCACCATATTCCTTACTTGAAACCATATCCTCTTGCCTCAAATCCTTTCTCTTGAGATTCTCATTGAATCCTAAACTATTTCTATCACCTGTTGATCTTTGTTGGCTAAGAATATTATCTAGGTCACTTGCACTTTTCTCAAACATTTTCAGTTTTCTTAAAACTAGATCAAGTCTTGAATGTAGATATTTCATGCCCATTTCATACTTGATGCACTCATCCTCCTTAGTCTTGATTTTATTATTCCTCTTTGACCTTTAGAGTTTGAGATAACTCCTCCACTTTGATTCCAAAATCTGAATAACATGACTATGCTCATGAGCATATTCCTTGGATTCAAGGATAGAAGAAACTATCTCTAATTGTTCCTCAAGATGCCTTGTAATCTCATCATGGTATTTTCTCTCATTCTTCAACTTGTCCTAAAGGATCTTAATCTGATCTTTATGGTTTATTTTCATTTCATCAATTTTTATTGTGAGCTTTTCATTCTCATCTCTATCAATATTAAGTTCCCTTTTTACTATTTCCCAAGTGAATCTTCACCATCTGAATCAAATAATTAAAACCTTCTCCAAATTCAAAGCTACAACTCATAGGGGAAATTTTTTTTAGGAATATTTTCTAAACAATTCTTAATTTCACTTGAATTAAAACAATAATCACCTTTTGAGTTCTTTCTTTTCTGAGAATTCTTCTTCTTACCACCCATTTTTGCTTCAAAAGATCTCCTTCAAGTTGTCAGGATTATCCGTAAAGGCCCACTTTGATACCAATTTGTTAGAATCATAATGTACTAAGAGGGGGATGAATCAGTCCTTACAAAACTTTAAATTCAGATTTCAAACTTGCATATACAAATACTCATAAACATTCAACCATTCATTAATGTGTGCATACATCAAACAATCATATGTGCAAGAACCATAAGCAAGATCATCAACACAAGACACAAGATATAAGTGGGAAACCTTAAAGGGGAATAAAACCCACCGAAACAAAATCTTGTATTTATATGTTTAAAAATTTAGTGATGCACCAACCCCACAAGGAGCACCAACCCTACAAGGAGAACCAACCCATAAATTTTTTATGCACCAACTCCAAAAGGAGGATACAACCCCCAAGCTTATAAATCACCCACTCAACCACCTTATGATGTTCATATCTCTAATTTTTTTCTACCGCAATTATTGGATATCTATGGATATCTATGGAGATATAATATCTAGCTCACACTTCACAAAACAAGCCCTTCATTAACTCTAAAAATAATCAAACCCTTGCACACATATCTCTGATTTTTCTCCACTTTCAACAAAATTAAATCATCCTCAATTCATTATTAAACACCTGAAAACAACTTTCACCTAGGTCGCTCCACTTTCACAGACACAACTAGTTCTAAAAAGCACCCAAAAACATCCTTTTATAAGCTTCTCCACATTTCAAACTTAGGCACAACCTTTTATCTCATTTTTGTTTGACCCATACATCAAGGAAAAATTAAAATTTTGAATACAACAGTCACAAGTGATCCTATTAGGTCGGCCTAGCTCAAACCATCATTTCATGTACCAAAAATGGCTCAAAACCCCATGGGCACAATCTTAAAATTTCCGTAACATTAGTACCATAATTTTTCATGACCAAAAATCATCACACATGATTAAAATATCATTTACAATTCATACATGGTTGCAATTAATATCATCCAATCAAAATATTTCATTTACTAGGTCCAATTCCCTTTACAATTCTCAAAATAATTATTTCATGCACCCTTCAACACCCTGTAAACTTCATAATGCCACCAAAGAAATTTTATTCAACAAAACCATGAAATGTGACTACTCAATTGAATATAGAACCTTTAGAACACTTATAATAAAGTTAGAAGTCATGAAACATACATCTACTCAAACCACAACTACTTTTTCTTTCACCAAATCAAACCTGCCAAAAAGTTATTTCCAAAGGTTATCTCATAAAATAATTTATACAAACATTAAATACCTCCAAATTGATTCATTGGATGAAAAATTAATCCCTATTCACATTTCAAGTGATATCAACCATCAAACAATCCATATTATACTTTAAACAAGTCCGAAATTTCACCTTAACACATCATGTCTTGAATCGCCAAAAACATTTCTTGTCCAAATAATGCATATCTTTACCATGAGGAAAACTTCATATCAATGGAAATATATTTGAATCCTATTTCCAAGGCAACTTTAATCACTTCAAAACTCCACATGTAGCTCCAATTATAGCCATTTTATTGAATACTATTATTTGAGGTCCCAAAATTGACCTTTGACCAATCAACCTGTTTAGACCTCAAAACACCATGAACCTGCATGAAAACATCCTGAAATATCCATGGAAATCAATAACAACTCCCATACATCATGCACCATAAATTATGCATGATAGTCCTTTGTACCATCTATTCCTAAAACCTTCTTCTTCATAAATTTTTATTGTTAGGTAGAGCCCACATATAACCATGACCTCAACCATAAATTTATATAAACCTAAGAGATTCCTCTAAAATATCAAATTATCACTTTTTATTAATAAATAAAAATGGGTCAATATACTTCAATTTCTGCAAATCCGCTACTAGCTAGGGTTTAACTAGGGTTTTAAACCACTTTACCTTCTTAACATTCATTAATAAAATCATAATGATCAAATGAGCTCATTATTTTTTTGAAACCTTCTAAAATAACCATATAATCTTTCCTGAAAGGAACAAGTTCCCATGCAAAGCACACTATTCACAACGAGCATCAGAAGTTGCACTTTGAGATGAAATTACTTTTTTGTTTCACATTGTCTCACAAAAACAATCATATCTTACAAAATTAACATAATGGTCATCTAAATTTTTTCTAAGAGCACTATCACCCATCCCTCTAACATCTACAATCATCAAAATGTGGATTCCATATCTCAAACTATCTAATCACTAAGACTTACCTATGCTTGCATGTTAGATCCTCACTTGTAGAAGCTAGGGTCAACTGAAATAATGCACTAATTGATCACAAAACCTCTATAAATGACCCAAACATACCTGATATGCCATTATATACGTTAATATAAGATTCCATGAGCTCATATAGCTCCAAAGCACACTGTCACACCTCTAAATTGCCATACACTGCTCCCAATGAGCACACAGCAACATAGTGAATCACCCCGTACATGTACCATGCCACTGATGTGAGTGCCCAATCACCCTTAAAACATGATATCCATCATGTCAACATGCTTACCAAGCTTCCAAGAAGCTCATACTTCCAATCAACAACTCCTAGGTACTGTATAGGCTTAACTTTGCTAGGGCAAGCATACCTCATTAAATCCCATTGCATTAGCTGATATATATCTGAAACATCATGTTAGAACCATGAAAAACATCATATAACCTCAATGAAACATTAATTTTTTCATTAATGTGGTTTTTTATCAATGAAAACACCTATTAAGACCACATGCCAACAAATATCTCTAATGATCAAGAAGTATGATGGTGGGATCCCTTCTAAAGAAGATATCCATATTTTAATGAATGTTGTGGTTTCTCAAGAAAAGGAGTATAACCTTCGAAATAGACAAGTCAAAGGGTTTATCCCTACTAAACCAAAAATTCCTATCTTGACCAATATCCCTAAGGATGTTCCTAAGAAAACGTTTCTGAAAGGGGTCATGCTTGATGCTTCAAAGCCAAGTACCTCTGTTGCTACCCAAGCTATAAAAGATAACATCCCAACAAAAAATTTTGTTACCCTTTCCTATAACATAGAAAGTCCATTTTTTCATCTAGGGATGTTGAAGAGTGAAACTTGGGAACTTCTCAAAACCCAAGAAAAGTTTGGTTGGGGAGTAGTATGAGTAAAGAAGAAAAGAAAACTTATACCAAGTTGTTAAATAAATACCAAGACTGTCTGACATGGTCTTATTCAGAATTGAAAGCTTATAGAGAGGACCTGTTTCAGCATGAGATACCCTTGGAGCCTCACTCCAAGCCCATAAAATAAGTAAAGGCCCATCAATCCCCTCCTTGCAACCAAAATGTGAGAAGAGTTGACTAAACTACAAGATGGTGGGATAATTCAGCCCACTAGATACTCTTCTTGGGTAGCTAACTTAGTACTAGTCAAGAAAAAGAATGGGGACATAAGACTTTGTGTGGATTTTAGAAATCTGAACAAGGCATCAATTAAGGATAATTACCCATTGCCTAATATGGACAACATGTTGCAAAAGGTGACATGGTTAGATCTATTATCTACATTAGATGGTTTTTCTGGATATAACCAAGTAGTTGTAAAGTAATCAATACGAGCTTCAAGACTGGTTTTACTACCTAGTGGGGAACATATGTCTATGTTAGATGTCTTTTGGACTAATGAATGCTAGAACAACCTTTCAAAGGGCCATGGATGTGGCTTTCTCTGGCCTTATAAATGATTTTATTATAATATATCAGGATGATATAACTATTTTTTTTTCCAAGAAAGGGGTGACCACTTGGGGCACCTTGAAAATATGTTTCTTAGATGTAGAGAGTATGGGATTTCATTAAATCCTAAGAAATTTCACTTTGGAGTACAAAAGGAAAAGTTTTGGGGCACATAGTGTCACAAGAAGGGGTCATGATAGATCCTAAAAGGGTAGAGGAAATTGGTAAGGTTCTCATTCCTATATCTAAGAAGTGCATTCTAGTCTTTCTTTAGGAAAATAAACTTTGTAAGGAGATTCATCTCCAAATTTTCTGAGATTACCATCCCTATCACAAGTATGCTAAAGAAGGATCGTATTATCAAATGGGAAGAAGGGGTTGTTCAAGGCATTCAAAGGAATAAAGGAGGCACTCAAAACTACCCATATCTTAGCAAGTCCCGATTATAAGAAAGCATTTCAATTTTTTTCATTTTCCTCAGAAAATATAATTGCTTCTTTTTTATTGTATAAGGATGAAGAAGGGCATGAAAATCCCATTTCTTTATTTAGGAAATCCCTATAGGGATCTGAGCTGAAATATTCCATCATGGAGAAACAATTTTTACCTTCGTGAAAGCCACTAAGATTTTTAGGCCCTATATTCTAAGCTCCAAATTTGTATCTTATGTTCCACATACTATGTTAAATGACATTTTGTCAGAAATGGAGATTTCAAGTAAAATATGTTGGTGGGTCGATAAATTATAGGAATATGACATGGAGATCTATACAAATAATTCGGTTCAAGTGTTGGCCTAACAATATTGATGGGAGAAAGCAATTTACAAGTGGAAAAGAAACACACTTTGTTGAAAAATATGGGCCACATCCTCATGAAAATGTGAGAACTTCAGTTTGGTACAAGGATATAGTATATTATTTGATAAAATTGAATTTTCTTATGCACTTAGACAAGAACCAAAGAAGGAAACTTAAGTTGGTTTCTCAAAAGTATGTTTTGACTGATCATGGATTAGCTTGGAATAATCCAAAGGGAATTTTGATAAGATGTATCACTGGTAGAGTGATAAATCATAAAATATTTAGGGTTTTTATTGTTTTCCTTAACTATTTAAAGATGCCTCCTTGTTGGTTCATAAATTTGAAAGTTTCTTACACTTTTTGGAAGACTCAAAAGCCTTTGTGGGCTTACCCTTGCAACCCATGTCAATAGAAGCTCCATTTAAGCAATGGGGACTAGATTTTATCGGTGAGATATCATATTCTTCAAGTGATGGTCATAAGTGGATATTGGTAGCAACTGACTATTTTACCAAATGGGTTGAATCCATTCCCACTAGAAAATAAACTCATCAGATAGTAATGGACTTTATTCTCAATAACATAATTTGTAGGTTTTAAGTTTCTTCCAAAATATTGACTAACAATTCCATGAGCTTCGAGATATAAGCCATTGGGTGTCTATGTGCAAATAATATGGTATAAATTTGGCCTATGCATCAAATTATAACCCTCAGGGAAATGGCCAAGCAGAATCAAGTAATAATATTTTTCTGCAAATCCTTAGAAGGACATTAGAGATAAACAAGAAAAAATGGGGTGAAAAACTCAAGTTTGCACTATGGGTAGACATGGTTACCACTAAGAGGTCTACTAGAAAAATTCCTTTTGATTTAGTCTATGGAAATAAATCCCTTACACCTTTACACCTACAAATTTTAGCATATATGTTTATGCAACAATTTGAGGATGGAAAATAGGTTAGTCCATATGAAACAAGGATAAATCAAATTATGCAATTGGATGAGGAAAGAAGAGAGTCCCACCAAAGACATCTCAAGTTCAAAGAAAGACTTAAGAAAATATTTGACAAGAAGGTCACCCCAAGAGATTTCAGTGTTGGATACTTAGTCTTGCTATGGGACAATAGACATGAAGATAAAGGCTGATCCGAAAATAATCAAGTTTTTATCTACCTGATCTCGGACCCTTATAGGCTTTAATTATTTGCCGATAATTTACTCCTTTTAAGTAATCAATTTAAAAATTAATGCAAGACATTAAAGACAATTACACAATGACTGATTACGAGTTTGAAAATTGCCTACGTCTCCAAGTTCGTGATCCGTTCCACTAGTCAAAACTTGTAAGTTACAATAGTACTTTCACAAGAAAACCTAATGGAAACTATTAAGAACTTGCTTAGAAGAATAACCAAACCTTCAAAAGACAAGGGTGAAAAATAACACCTGACTTCCCCTTTCTGGTGTATTTGGAAAGCTTGATGGCACCAACTCCACTTGCTTCACAATCCTCCAGGTTGTCGATCGGCCTTCCAGACGCTTCAGCTTCGTAACACCCTATGGCACTCTGGTCGATATTCCAGGATTCATAATAATTGGTGTGGCGCTATGGGCCGACTAGGTAGTATTAATAACTCCTAGCCACAATAATGCCTATTTAAATAAATAGGTCTTCACAACTTTATAATAAGCCTAATAAAATAGGTCTTATAAAATAAACGCTCCTCCGCTCGCTCGGAAATATTCCTCAAGCTCTTGCTTCAAGCTTCCAAGTTGTGTGTATTACAATAACATGGGTTCCCTATTTATACAAATTTAGGGCCCTTAAAATATGCATTTGCATATCATCCTTAGGCTAATATTAGCCTAATCATGTACATGAAAATTGGGATAGAAATTCCCAATTGGCGGATTTCATTATTTAGTGGGATTAAAACCCAAATTTTGGGTGTGACACTTTTAATGGGATAAGGTCCCATATTTGGCGATGGGGGATAAAAGCTTAGGATTTAAATAGCCTTTCCACGCATTATGTGAAGTGGTCATGGGACCACATGGGATTAACCGCCCCCACCTCTTTCTCCTCACGTAGAAGCTTCCACTACAACCGCTTCACTCCTCCCTTCCACGTGGAACATCCACGCATGGCTTAATGTTGGTGGTTGGGTATGGTTTAATACTAATGTATAAACATTAATATATATAGCGGTTTGGAATATATGCGTGGCATTTGGAAAGTGGACTTACCAAGATAATATAATTTCAACCCATGTAATGTGGTATGGAAATAATTAACTCGGTCCATAGCATTTAGTCCACTTGTCATCTCCCGAAAGGCAAATCGAGTGGATTCGATGAGTGGTGGCTTGTGGACCCACCACGTCGGCGATAATACCATAGTCCACTTGGCGGCCTGCGAGCAATATTTTATGACCTTCAAACCGAGATTGAAAATGAATGAATGAATCCCTTCACCTTTTCACCACATGTCACAGTGCCATTGGTCCAATATTGACCAGTTGACCAGAGTTGACTCTCCTACTGACTGAACTTTGACCGGACATATCTAGAGCTCCCAATGTCTGTTTGTTGCATTCTCAAAGTCGTTGGAAAGATCTCGAGATGATATTCTACAATGACACCATTTAGGGATGTTTAGGAAATTTCAAAAATGATCCCCCGATCAAAGGAAAACATGGGAAGTTTGATACTCTCTGGATGGGGTCATATTCTATTGATATAAGAATTAGGAGCTTACTTTCTTTACTCGAAAGATATCGAAGAAAAATTGTTGGAGTATAAGTGGCGAACCTCAAAAATTTATTGTACTAAGGCAAGGTATCGGGTTGTTTCACCTGATTCTTAGAGTGTTTCTTAGAATGTGATGAAACAGATAAGGGTAAAAGGGCTAGGAGGAATACCTGTTAAAAATCTAGTTGAAGGTTGTTGCGCGCGTGTATGAATTATTGATCCAAAACTGATCGTGAGAGATTCCTTTTGGCTGGGAGGAACTACCTGAAATGAAAAACAAGACCACAAAAATAGATTAAATAGCATATGACAAGGAATTCTAGCGTATGCTAGTTCTAAGAAGTGGGATACTCTCTACAGAAGGTTGTTAACCAACTATTTAACAATTCAATATTAATAATAAATGAAATCCTCTTTGTTTGTGAAAATGATTTAGATATCTCATTCGAATACAATAAGAAAATTCGTTAACACCAGGGCTAAGATATGATTGAATCAAGATGTGGTTGCCCCATGTGTAGGTGAAGGTGATCCCCCTCACACTAGGAACCGATGAGGCGTAAGGTAGAATCGATGAGTGGTTTGATAAAAGGTGAATGTGATGAAGAGGAAGGTGGGTAATAGGGGTAAAGGGTTAAGGGTCCAATCGGTTAATCTAGGTAATAGGTCGGTTCAAAGGTAGTAATAGATCAAACGCGTACGCACACATATAAATTGTTGCATGGTACTAGGTTGAAGAGCATGTAAACTTTACATTGTCTAAAGTTTATAGGTTTATCCAAACAAGGTTGAGGAGATTCCGGTATCCAAGGTATAGGATATGGTCAAAGTGCAGGAACGTGTAGGTATGTTCTGCACACCAAAGGTTGGGTCAGGATAAATGATCACGACAAGAGGCAAGATAAGGTCATTAGGTCAAACAAAATAGGTAACAATGTCGCAAGGTATAAAGCAAGCGCATGAGTTCACAGGTTACTAGCAATGTTCTAGGTCTAAGTAGCTAGGTCACGGAATGAGTAGGGCCGAGGTATGGGGAAAATAATGAGTCCCCAAATGATGAAGAGGTTAGGTGGTAAATGATGAGGTAAGGAGGGTAAAGTGAAGTTTCCAAGTCAGGTGGGGGTAAGGTATAAAGGATTCAGGATAGAAAATTAGGGGTAGTGGGTAGGAATAAGATTGAGTAGGATAACCAAAAATAGTCATGATTAACCGATGTCGGTCGCCATAGACCAGGCCTGACCATGGTAGGCTAGGTATAGGACCGATGTCACCAAGGTAAAACCGTTGCCACCAAGTTGGGAAGGATATAAAAATAAAAAGTGCCACATTTTTAAAATCATTTGTCATTTGCCACATAGGAGAAAATGATAAGAGAGAGAGAAGAGGTGGAAAGCAACCAAATGACACGGAGAGCTGAGTTGGTGAGCCACAGAGTGAGGGATCATTGGTTGTTAGGTAGGTCTACAAGCGCAGTGTGATTTGATTTGATTTGATTGATCCAAAGGCAATTGGTGATGGTAAAGGTAGGAGAGGGATCGGGTGGACTGCATAGTGGCTTGCGGTGCCACCATGCAGAAAAATAGTGTGATGTGGTAACAGCCCATTCGATTGTTTGTTTATTTTGAGTAGGTGGAGGATGGAAATCGGTAGGAGGAAAATAGGTTTTTGGGGGGAAAATATTTAAAATTTGAATGGAGGGAATGTAATGAGAAAAGGGGAACAAGGGAGGGTAGGTTTAGGTAAGTGAGGGGTGGGAATAGGTATTGGGTAGACATTAGTGGGGGAAATGGGTAGAAAGGAGAAGTGTGGGTAGAAATAGGGCGGGCATCGCAGGTTTTTCACCGTGATAGTGACCGATGTCGGTTCACTCTTAGCTGGCGTCGATGGGTAAGGACCGGTATCGGTCACAAATGTGGTGACCAATGCTAGTTATCATGGGACCATGGTCGTCAGTTGATGATGACCGATGCCGGTCAGCAAGCTAGAGAGGCAGGCCCACAAGTAGCTAAAATAGATGGGTTACAGATAGATAGGTAGGGGTAGGGAGAGTTAGATAGGGGGAAAAGTTATGAGTATGGGTAGGTGGGTGAATAAGGAAGATCAGTGAGAGGGGAAAAATGGAAATAGGTGAGGGTCCGAGGCATGGGTAGATAATTAAAATGAAACTAGGTGAAGGTCCGAGGCATGGGTAGATAGGTGGTGTTGATTTAGGGCATAGATATAGGTGAAAGGTTGATTTAGTTAGGGTAAGCGGTATAGTGGGGGTGGAAAGGTTGCATGTAGGTATGGTCAAGTGTTAATAATATGATTGGTTGTATGCAGGCCAGGGACTAGCTACAGATGAGGGATAGGGTACCTCCCTTTCTCATGGAGATACGGGGAGCATGACACGCAAGGAGTGGAGCCATGTTGTAGATGTGGGCTGATTGGGGTCAGACGCTACCGCACGTAGTTTGGGAGGTGAGTTTGATGGTTGCCCTCATTGATAGATGGGATTCGAAACCAATACATTCCATTTGCTAATGGGTGAGATCACAATCACCCTAGAGGATGTTTACAAGATCCTGCGACTACCTATAACAAGTACACAGGTTTACTTGATCTCCTCAGAGGCATCCAAGGAGTTACTGTTACCATTGTTTGGAGAGGGGCTGGCATTGTTAGGATTCCACAGTGCCAGTATGAGCTATGGGAGATGTACCGACCCAACCCCAAGGAGATGAGGTTGGTAGTGCTTCTGATGGAGGTAGTCTATTATTTTACACTAACAGATGCAGAGGATGGGTGATTCCCATGGTCACTGATGGGGTTCTACAAGACATGGTGTAGAGCAGACTCGATTTGCATGGGTGCCTGCGTTCTTGGTACAACTATACAGGGAGATGTGGGCTTATGGGAGACTACGGTGATTCAGCTTGTGCTGCACATTCTGTTACATTATTGGGCCTATGAGCACATTGTGTGTGCATGCCTAGTTGGTATGCCCTGGCCGATGCATTCAAGCCAGTTTTGTTTGAGTGGGCTACATGCGATGGGTGTCGGTTATGGGAGAGTGCCGAGTGGTGAGAGCTACACATGATGTAGCATATTACAGGTGATTACTAGAGGGGTTTTCTAGCGTGGAAATAATTTAGAGGCCATACGTGGGCTTCATTTCATACAGGAAGATGGCGGCAGAGCTGTATGGGTTACAAATTTACAGGAGTGGATAGAGGGGCGGTGGGCTAGGGAGCATGAGATGATACCCATAGACCAGGTCAAACGGTAGTTTGGGTTGCCACAGGATATACCCCCACCCTTCCCTCAGTATAGGAGAGATGATGTGGAGAGGCCTATGTCTCCACCACGACCTATAGTGTCGACCGGGAAGGAGGAGTAGCTGGTCAATTGACAGATAGATGATGTTGGGGTGATAGATAGGTATAGACAATGGTGGGCTGCATAGCTATGAGTAGTACTGCTGAGGCCAGTGCAACCATATTTGGCTACTATCACGGTTTAGAGAGACACCTTAAAGGGGAAGGTGGCGACCTTGGTGACCTAGTTGGACACAAAGACAGGGGACATCGATAGGGGAAAAGGAACAGGTTACGACTCTACAGGTAGAGGTGGCCACTTTTCAGGCACATGGAGTACAGGGACCAACACTTGCACTAGGGGAGAGGGAGAGGGTGGAGATGGAGATGGGGTGTAGCTAGCTGCCATACAAGCATAGGTGACAGTTTGTAGAGGGCTAGTTTGCCATAGTGTAGGGATAAGTTATAGGTTTTCAGGCCGATTGGCCACGCATAGGCACATATGCGGCCCTTCAGCCCGTGCAGTGCGAGGCTCCTGGTGATGGCACCACCACGGGGGGTAGGGAAAGGGTCTGTTATTCAGGGAAGGAGAGGGTAGGGTTAGAGGTCGATGGTACTACCAGTAGATATTACCCTCCACTAGATTGAGAGATGTAATGGGCGAGGTGAGGTACTACCAAGATCACTTGATGGCAGTAGGGATATATGTCTTATCATATGCCGAGAATAGAGCACATTAGACCTTGAGTGAGAGGAGAAGATCCCACACACATAGTGTGGAGAGTACATGGGGCAATGAGACCAGGGGCTGGGTAAGGGTGAGGTCACTAGTGCATGGAGACCAGATCTAGAGGCAGGACCATCTGGGAGCCGCACCGGGCGAGGCGGAGGGAGGTCAGTTGGACATTGGGATAGAGGAGCGGAGTAGGAGACAAATGAGACATGATTAGATATAGATGGGGAGATGATTGAGATCCATGTATGATTACTTTATTTTTGACATCATATTTTTGACATATATACCATCATGCATGCCGAAGATAGTGAGGATGTACATGAGATTTTTTGAGATTTCGTATATACACCGGCCTGCGTGCTGAAGATATTTGAGAGTCATGTATATGGATACACATGTTTGGATTTTTGATTTATAGAGATGATGATGATTATGGCATGATGTATACATGGTTGTGTTTAACTTGCTATTTTGATTTGTATGTGTGATGGAAACCAAGTAGTGCGGTAGGATAGAGCCAAATCATAGGCATGGATCGAATCGGAGTTTTTGGTGTAGGCATGGATTGAGTCATGTTAGGCATGGATCAATTCATTTTGACTTAGGTATGATGAAGTTTAGGTAGGTTTAGGATGGAGTCAGGTCATAGGCATGGATGGAGTCGGGTTTTGGTGTAGATGACACGTAATTGGTAATACTGAGATAACAAATGGTAATGTAGATATATGTGATGATGTATATTTCCAAATTTTTGTTGTATGCGGAAATATGAAACGATGAATTGATGAATGTTATGCTGATGTTTGAAACATGGATGGTAGATATGTTTATTAGTTATTGTGTGTTCGAGATCGTACTTCCAGTTGTCGATATATAAAAGGAAAAATCAGGTATAATGTGAATAGGAAAATAGGGGGAAATTGGTAAGGGTAGAGAGTGTCTAAGCTAACCTCTAACGGCCCCATGCCCTCAAAGTGTTGCCTACATAGTCCCGGTGAAAGGGGACCTCAGGCCAATGTAGTTCTCCCATAAGCTAGGGAAAATGTGAGGAGGTATGAGAATGGGTTGGTAGGTTATAGGCATGATTGAGTCTAGGTTTTGGTTAGGTGTGGTTGAATTGTGGGAACATTGGTATGGGTGATTTAAGTTGATTGTGGTGAAAGAGGAAAATTTCCCAGAGATAAGCGTCAAGGGTCTAGTCCTGTATAGGATGATCAATATGTAATGAAGAAGTTAAAAGATAAGAGGAGGAAAGAGAGCCACCTGATTGGTGAGGATCATAACGGGTGGATCATACCTTAGATAGGATAGTGAACATAAGACCCTAAAGACATTGCATGATTGATTATTCTAAAGGTGAAGAATAGTCACATGATCACCAAATGTCACAGGTTCAAAGCAGGTCCCTTGAGGTGGTAGGAAATGAAGGTACAAATGGTGAGAAGGTGAAAAATGGGTAGGTTATATGGTATTAGGTAGCATGCCTTTTGGCAAGAGATCCAAGATCACAATGAGCAAGTCCATGACAAATTTTTTTCTATTTTGACTTGTATTTGAGATAGACTGATCGATGCGGAATTCTATATGGGATGAGGAAATTAACTCCTTGAGGTCTTCGAAGCTGATCGATGTGGGAAGATTTATTTTTTTAAGCAGGGCTTTACATAGCTATCCTTTGAGGGAGAAGTCTATTTATAACAGCGATGTAGAGAGAAAGATTTCCTTTTTGAGGGAGTCATCTTTTATTGGAAGTTTGACTCAAGGATTTGGATCCCATGTGAGGGATTTTAAGTCATGGACAAGACTAAGGTGAAGAATTAGATTCTTGTTTAGAAAGCAAGGTGAAATGACCATGGGATCTCATCTGAAAGCAGATAAAAAAGTATCCATGAGAATCATGCCATGTGTAGAGCTGTGGTACACATATTTAAGAGAGGGTAAAAGAGTGATAGGTATGCACATGATTCTTGTTTAATCATTGGGGATGGCATAGTGAAAGGAGGGAAGTGAATAGCACTCAAGGGATGAGCATGAAAAGAGGCAGAAGGTGAGGTAGGACTGAAATTCAACAGTAGAATGGTCAAATATGTAAGGCATTAAGGGCTCAGGTTCATTTTTTCCATCGAGTGAAGATAAACGATAAGCACCTGATCCATAAGCATGAGTCACGATGTATGGTCCAAGCCAATTAGGAGAAAATTTGCCCCGTTTACTTTTTTCTAGCTTTGGTTACATGTTGATTTTCCTTTAGGATGAGATCACCAACTTGGAAGGTTCGTTCATGGACACGTTTTCATAGGCACATTTGATACATTTTGGTAAACTTGGAGATGGTCAAGAGCATGAAGACGACACTCGTCTAATAACTCAAGCTTTGTGCTAAATGGTCCTAATGAAAGTCATAATCATTGAGCATGTCATGGAGAGAAATACGAAGAGATGGAATCTGGACTTCGAGAGGCAGAACAACCTTTGTACCGTAGACTAGAGAAAAAGGAGTGGTAGCAGTGGAAGTGCGAATACTAGTACGGTATGCCCACAGGGTGAAAGGAATGTGCGTATGCCAGTCCTTCCCAAAGATTATTAACCACTTTTATGAGAATTTTGTTCAACTTTTTATTAGTGGAATCAGCTTGGCCATTGGTTTGTGTGTAATAAGGTGACGATAAAATTAGTTGAATACCAAAGGCATCACAAAGTTTCCACAAGGTTTTATTTTTGAATTATTTTCTCATTATAAGTGATGAGGTGATGTGGAACACCAAAGCGACAAATAATGTGATGGTTGATGAACTCACATATTTTCTCAACTTTTATGGAGATGAGAGGTATGGATTCAACCCATTTGGTGTAATATTCGGTAGCGGTGATTATCCATTGATGTCTCTAGGAAGAATGGGGATTGATCTCTCTGACAAGATCCAAAACCCATTGAGAAAAGGCCAAAGGTCACGGGTGACCTGTAAGGCATGATTGGGTGTATCATGAAGGTTGGCATGTTGTTAGAATTTTACACAACACTTAACGTAGTCGAATAGTCATGGTTAAGGGTCACCAAGAATAGCCTAGGTGAAGAATACACTTAAGAACACCAAGGGCATTGAAGTGACCTCCACATATGCCACCACGAACTTCGTTAATGGTATAGGGAATTTCGAACTTGTAAGGCATCATCAAAGAATACCATCAAAGCCATGCTTATAGAGGAGGTCACCCATGATGATGTAACAAGAGACCCTTTTAAGAAAGGCGTGTTGTCCATTATGAGTGAGGTCGAGAGGTAAGATGGAGAGGGAAAGATAGTTTGAGTATTGTTTATACCAAAGGTCACTCGGGTCAGGAGTAGCGGTTTTGATAGAGTAAACTTCACGAGGTAAATAAGAGGGTGATTGGAGTCTTTGTATGGTGACAAATATTTTAGATTCAACAGTGAAGGTATCTGAGAAGCCAAGTAGGCCATGGTATCTACAAATTTGTTGGTAGAATGTGGGACGGTTTGAAGGGCATAACGGTCGAAAGGTGGTCAAAAGTATGTCCACATGATGCTTATACTTTTGAAGTATCTCATTACAACACTGGTATATACCATTGACTTGGTTTATGACCAATTGAGAATCAGCAAAGATGTTGATTGAATTAACATGTAAGGCGTAAGTAGCCTGGAGACCCAATATGAGTGCTTTGTATTCAGCAATATTATTTGTACAATCAAAATCAAGTTTGATAGACAAAGGCATGGTTTCACCATCAAGAGGAATGAGGATAACACCAGCCCTATCCCCACGCCGACACTTTCAACCATCGAAGACGCTTGTCATTTGGTAAGTGGGTTCGTCGAGGGAAATGGTAGCAATAGGCTCATTTGGAAAGTCAAAGTTAGAGGGTTGATCCCTAGAAATAGGTGTGTCAGCCAATTGGTAGGTGATATCTTGGCCCTTGAGAAGAATAAGACATTATGTGGCACATTAATTTTGGTAAGGTTTGGCATACATGAAGTGTAAGGGGTCGGTGTTGGTCACAACATAGGTTTTGTGGTTGAGTAGGTAATGGTGGAGTTTGGTGGCAACAAAAACTAAGGCTAAGCAAATTTTTTTAGCATGGGTGTATCGGGTTCGTAGTTCGAAGATTACAAAATTATGTAATAAACCACTTGCTCCCTATGTTGTTCATCATGATGAGCGAGCATGGCCCCTAAGGAGTGATCGGTAGAAAAGATGTATAGGTAGAAGGGTTGATCATCTTTAGGTGGAATGAGTACGGGTGGTTGGAGAAGGTATTGTTTTAAGGCCTCAAAAGCTTTGTGGTAGTCATCATCCCATTTAAAGGAGACATCCTTTTTGAGAAGATGATGAAATGGTTGACATCGATTGGAAAGTTGTGAAATGAAATGATGAATAGACTGCAACTTACCTTGCAGGCTACGAAGTTTCTGCAGATTAGTGGGCGGAGGCATTTTGAGAATGTCCTTGACTTTAGCAGGGTCAACCTCTATACCACGTAAGGAAACGATAAATCCTAGGAGCTTTCCTGAGAGAACCGCAAAGACACACTTCTTGGGCTGAAGGTGAACACAATACTTAATGAGGTGGTCAAATATGGTTTTTAGGACGGAAAGGTGCTAAGCGACGTTTAGATTTGGAAAGGAGATCATCTATGTAATATTCCAATAAATGATGCATGTTGTCATGGAAGATGTAAGTCATAGCCCACCGATATGTGGCACCAATTTTTAAGGCCAAAAGGTATGAATCGATAGCGAAGGTCCCCAAGGGGTAATGAATGTGGTTTTGTGTTGATCCTCCGAGGTAAGCAAGATTTTGTTATAACCCGAGAAACCATCCATGAGTGATAACATTTTGTGACCAGCAGTAAGGTCAACCAACTAGTCAATATCGAGTAGTGCAAAGTCATCTTTGGGGAAATATAGGTTGAGGTCACGAAAATCTATGCAAATGCAAAGTCCCCATGTTGCCTTAGTGACAGGGATAATGCTAAAAATCCATCGGGAATAATCAATGGGTAAGATGAAGGAAACAGAAAGAAGGAGCTAAAGTTCTTCTTTAACTAGAAGAGCAATGCGAGGGTGCATTTTCCTCAGCTTTTGTTTTATGGGTTTGGCATCGGGAATGGTTACGATATTATGGACCACTATGGTGGGGTCAATACTGGGCATGTCAGTGTAAGACCAAGCAAAATCATGGTTATGATTTTTGAGAAAAGAAGTGATGGCTTCTTGTTCAACAGTATCTAAAGATTGGCCGATCTTTAGAATGTGCGGGTTGTCCTGAGTATGGATGTTGACTTCGATATTCGATTCATTCAACATGGTTTGTGTCTCAAATGGTAATGAACGATGAATATAAGATTCTTCTACACCAAGATAGGTGATTATAGATTCATCATCCTGACATTGAATGACATTAATAGAAGGTGTATCATCATCGATCATTTCAGGATACAGGAAGGGAAGAGAAGAGGATCCTCTCCCTCACGTTGATAGGTTAGAGGCCCTAAGGAAATGGTGTTTATGAATTTTTTTTTTAGGAGGAATGGATTATGGATCCATGGACTCTGTCGGTGAAGGTGGAGCAGGTGAAGAAGGTGGTGCAGGTGAAGAAGGTGGAGAAGGGTTGATTTCCTCAATGAGTTCAATAAGCGCCTTCTTGGTAGGTAGTTTAGAAAAACCGATACCACTACGGTCGTTATGTTTACAGGTAGTACATGGAATAAAAATGTGATGGCCTTGATCGTAACATCCAAATCCAAAACCCTTCCATGCACATTGGTGTAGGAAGGTGTGAGTGAAGCGGTGATTGGTGAGTGACTGGAGGTCAGTAGAAAAGGGGCGGGTTTGTGATGATGGTTTAGGTGTATAAGTGGAAGTATCAAGTCCCCCATATGTGAGATTGGTGCAAAGGTGGGGAGGTCCATAAAGTAGACACTCTCATATGCAATGATCATAGTGAGGGTGTTGGTGAAGGATTTCACACTCTTACCGGAGTAAGGAATGTGTTGAAATTATATAGGCAATACTCCCCTAGAGTGAGGCGTTGAAAAATGCATTCCAAGGGATCGGTGGTCAATATGTGGGTAGCTAGGATAGATGATGTGTTAGAGGTTGGATCAGAGGTGGAGCCAACTAATTGGGAGGTTGACGGGTCGGCCGTGGAGGTTGTGGTAGCGGTAGGAATGGAGGATTTAGGTGCGGTTGAGGTAGCGGTGACACTGGTGAGTGGAGGTGTAGGTGAAGAGGAAGTGGTCATGGAGGTAGATGCCTTAATGGGTATAAGCATGTCATTGGGTCGGTAAATCATGTTGCAGGTTTTGAAAGGTGATGGGTTAGCCGGAATGGTATAGGTGTGTCCTTCATGCTCAAACTTTACACAATGGTGTAAAGTGGAAGGAACACAACCCATGAAACGAATCCAGGTCTACCAAGCAACTATTTATATTAAAATTTCCCCTCAAGATGTAAAATAACTCTAGAAAATCACGGGGCCCACATGAAAATGGAGGATGATGGCACCAAGTGTAGAAGTGATAGCGTCATTAAATGAATGCAACAAGACAGATGTTTATGGATGCAATTATCGGTATGCACATTTGGTCGAATACATGAGAGGAGATGATGTTAATGTTAGCACCCCCATTGATCATAACACGTCATATACGTATATTATCAATATGGATAGAGATGAAAAGGGCTAGATCTGGGTCATCAGTTTGGTGTGGTACAATCTCTTCATCTGAGAAGCTAAGGGTGACTACTTGGTGAGTAGGTGGAGGTGTAGAAGAAATTGGTAATTTGGTGAGAGAGGCTACATGATGAGTTGTAATAATGGAAGCTACGGGTGTAGGGTCATTGGGTAAAACCTCAATAGAATGAAGAACCTCCATGAGAGCTTGGCGATGGGATTAAGAGGTTTAGATGAGGTCATATAGGGAAATTTTAAGGGAGGATTGGTGTAATTGTTTGAGCATCACACGATGTGTAACCCCATTAGAAATAGGATATGTGGGGCCACAGATAGTGACTTTAGGTGTGGGTGCGATGGTATGTTGGGTATAGGGTTGGTTGGTGGGTCGGTTGCCTTTTCCTTTCCTTTTTCCGTCTGAGTGCAGGTAGTGATGTGGATCATGTTGATTTTATGCGGGGAGGTGGGTGAAGTAGGTGAGCCATGAAAGGTGTAATGGCGGAAGGGCAAAAAACCAAGCGGTGGAAAGTACCCTTGTGAAATAAGTTGGGCACACCATTACATTTAGATGGAGGTTTGGTGAGTTCTCGATAAAAACCATGTTAATTTTGAATCTTGGGGATGGCTTTAAGAGTTGTGGGGGTGGATATTTTGGTCGCTAAGAAGGAAATGAGGGAAGAACTGTGGAAATTGGTGCTGGAAAAATGGGGTCCTCATCGAGAAGATCATCATCATCAAAATTTTCTTCAGGAGGACACAACTAGACAAGAGAAGATTTTAAAGAATTACAGTCGTCTACATCATGTCCTAACACAAAATGGTAGGTGTAAATTTTGGTTTCGTTAAACCCTTTTGGTTTGGGTTTGAGTGGGTCGTAAGGTCTAAGAGGTGGTAATGTGATGAAATTTTTTTCGAGGAGATTGGTTAAGATTTTGGCATAGGATCTCGCTAGTGGATCACAATGGGAGGCGAATGTGGGTTTGGGTGCAGGTGCGAATGATTGTATGGGAAGAATCTTTGCAAGAGGGGGAGTGGGTTTGGATACGGTCTTAGGTATTGGTCATGTCTGCTTGGGTAGGGGCATGGTAGATGAACTGGAAATAGAGTGTGTGGTTGGTTTAACTACCTTATTGGAGGGTAGCGTATTTTTGCCTTTAGGTTACACCTTCTTGTGTATAGGTGATATGTGCACATGGGATGTAGAGGGAAAAGTGGATGGTGGAAGAGGGTTACCCATGGGGTAATGCGAGGTGTTGTGGAGGTAGATAGCATAGGTTGGGCAGGAGGTGTGAGGGAAAGTGGAGGAAGTGTCATGGGTAGTGAAGAAGTTATTGATGGTATTAGAGGTATGGGTGGTAAAAATGTTACAGGTGTGGGCGGATGTTGTTTTAAGTGCTTGGGTATATTAGAGGTTTGTGATGGGTAATTGGATTGCTACACTCTGGGTTTACCAATGGATGGGGGTTTCTTATCCAGGGTCGAGGGTGAGGTCCTAAGATGGACGGAAGAGGTGAAGGTGATGAGGGTGTGATTGGCGAGGTTGGGGTATGAGATCTAGGATATTGGTTCTTCTATTTAGGGGTCGGGTTAAATTTGGTGTTAGTTTTGGAAGATGTAGCTAAATCTAATTTGATGGGTGGATGAGTAAGGCTAGCCATTGGTATGACCCCTAAAGTAGTGATAGGTTTAGGAAAGGAAGATGATGTAGGTGTGGGTTTGGATGTAGATGCATGTTGGGTTATGGGTAGAGGTGTGAGTTGAGCCATGAGTGGTATCATGGGAGAATTTGTGATAGTTGTGGTTGTGTTCGGTTTGGTTGGTGAAACACTTTTGGATAGATAGTGGAGGTGTCAGCGAGTGACATCTACATTTGTGTTGAGACAGAAGTAGAAGATGCCCCCAAAGTAAGGCTCTATCAACATAATCTAGGTGATTGACTAAGCATGAGAATGAGACTACCAGGGGTGAGATCGATGTGGATCTAATGGCGATTCTCCTCAAAAATGTGTTTTAGAAATGGGGAAATTGCTAGCTCCAAACCTTTGTGGGTAAGAGAGCCAAAAGTAAGTCAGCAGGATCTTGGGTGGTGATGGAGAATGGTCACCTAGAGGTAACAACATTTCTAATGGATCTTTGATAGGTGGAGGAGATGATGGGTGCTCCTTTGTGGGTGGAGGAGATGAAAAAGTGTCTCCCATGGGTCAGAGAGGTACTGTTGGTGATGGTTCTCTAGGTGGAGAAGCCAAAGGTGAAGTGGTCTCGATGTTAACAGAAGGCTCCTTCACAAGTGAGGGAGGAGATGAAGGGTGTTCCTCTATGGGTGGAGGAATAGGTGAAGTGGGTTCATGTGTAGGTGGAGGAATTCGGGATAGGATTTCCTCTATGGAAGGAATATGAGGTAATTGGGAAACAACTGGTGTATCACTGAAAATAGCATGGACCTCACGGGTATTGCTATCATTAGTTGAGGTCTCCCCAGTTTGGTCAGAAGACAGGGCATGATTAGGAAATGGTTTCTTGAAAATGTGTAGGTTTTGGTTGGCAAGTGCATTCAGATTATCCAAGACTAACTCACCATTCTCAAGCATTTCCTAGACAATGTTCTTAAAAGTGATGTAATTGCCGTCATTATGACCTTTTACCCGATGATAGTTGTAGAATTCGTGCTCTTTGTACCACACAGGTGTGGGGCGAGTAAGATCAAAACCAGTGTGTGGTTTTATAGGAGGAAGGGTGATGGCCCCAAATTTAATGATCTTTTCTAAAACAAAGAATAAGGCTCCCCAATTGGGGTGTATTTCATTGTTCTCATTTGAATTGAAAAGTCTGGATAGGAGAAAGATTAGATGAGGGCTTAGCCTGATTTGATGGATGAGCTGGGCTGGCCTTGAGTACCACTGCGTTAGCGGTTCCCTTGGATTTTGAATAATTATTCTGTGGTTTTGAAGAAGAAGAGGTATCATTTGACTTAAATTCTGCATTCTTATTTCGTAGTTGGATTTTCTTTTCTTCAATGGCTCAAATCTCTAGCTTTCGTGCCATGGTGAATGCCTCATCGAAGGTTCAAAAGTCTGCACCTGTAGGGTCGATGAAATATGTCTAGCATAATCCCGCATGAAGAGCTATATGAGTTTGGTTTTTGGTAATTGGAATGTGAGTTGATTGATCGAGGCTATGTCAACAAGCGAAACAATCGGTGATAAACTCATCGTCATATTGACGCTGCGTAGAGTATAGGTCAACCATGGTAACCTTCTTAATAATGTTGATGGAGAAGTGATCCAAGAAGGCTTGGGATACCCGATTAAATAAGTAGATAGAATGTCTAGGTAATCCACTATTCCAGTCTAATGCGAGGCTCGGTCAAAGACATGGGAAAGGTCCTCAGAAGAAAAGTGTCATCATGGGCGATCAGATAACACCCATGTTTGAAAGACTACAAATGTTGTTGTGGGTCCTCTTTGCTGTTGAAGTGGTTAAATTTAGGCATCTCCCAATGTACAAGATATGGACGAATAGGAATGGATGGGTGTATGGGCTCATTGCAAATTTCATCGTAGGTGAGAGAGTTGTGTGAGCTGGAAACCGATGCCTCCAGTGTCTACATCTTGTCCATCATTAACTTGATGAGGTCATTGGTAGGTGGTGATGGATGGGTACCTCTTGTAGCATAAGAGGGTTGATGTTGGACATATGATGGAGGTGGCATTCCAATATATGGTGATGTCGCATAGGTAGGTTGAGAATGAGGGAGTGAGATAGGGGTACGTACCCAGGATGAATGATAGATGAAATAGGAGGCTGCTTGATAGTATGTATATGGAGGTGGAAGGGTCGAGGTAAACCTAGTAGCAATGATGGCTAAGGACCTGGGAATAGAAAGGAAAATATTTGGAAATGGGGTAGGGGTCATTGAAACCGGGGAGGTTGTGTTCTTGCTATGGGTATATGTGAGACATTAGGCACGAATGAGGTTACATTACAGGTGGTTGTAGAAGGTATAGTGGATTTTGTGGGTGTAATAGATGTGGCGGACGTGACGGTCATAGCAGGTATAGGTCCTAGGCGTGAAATGACCTGGGGGCAAGGTAGGTGCGGGTAGTGTGGAGCTAGAAGGGGTGACACGAAATAGGAATGAATGTTGGGGGGATATATACAGGCATGTAGTATATCAACTGACCCGAGGCATCTCGAGTGAATAAGTGGGAAAGGTAGAACTTTAAGGCGGCAAGGTTCTAGTCAAGGAGTCGTATGAACTCCTCATCACCTATGGCGATAGTGATGGGTTGAGTAGGATCCAAGGGTGATAAAATGGAAGGTGGTGAAGGACTAGGTGGGATTGGTTGACAACTAGTGTGGAATATGAGGGTGTTTTCTTGGCTACGAGTCAGCACCATGTGAACAAGTGCTGATTTGGTAGGACTGCTTTATGTAAATAATAAATAAATACAACAAAAAATGGAAAAAATAGGTAATCGCAATCAGTCGGAGATTGGGTAAAAATGTCACTGAAAATTGCATAAGATAACCAATGTCACCACAGTAACCATGGTGGTCACTGGGAAAATAATAGTTTGCAAAGAAGGAAAAATACTGATAAACTACCTAGTAAAGATGTTGTAAATGAGTTTTATCAGGACAGAGAAGATGCTGAAAGTTACAGAGACTCTGAACAACGAAGAATATTAAATAGGTGTCCTTTTGGGTAGGTTAACCAAAAGAACAGTAAACTGACACTGGTTGGGTAGAACCGGTGATAGTCAGAGGGTAACCGGAGATGGTCACCGACGGACACCGATTACTGTGAAATTGAAACATAAATGAAGAAAAAGGTGGTTTTGATTTAAAATCAAGTGTGGAATCAAACCCAAAATTCTGAGAATGATGAAAATGGGGTCCAGGCACACTCAGATGAAGTTAGAATACACCAACTATGATGAGGAGCATGCAAGGAGAAATAAAAAGATGAAGAACGTGTCCTCTCACCTCAAAACACAAGCCAAGTAGAAACACTAAGAAAAATACGATCCTAAGAGTGCTCTTTCCTTTATGTTTGTTCAGCTTATGCTATTTAGAAGACTAACTCATGAACTTTAGAATAGATTTTTTGGTGAGGAAGGCTTCCTACGAAGAAGGAGATCTACAAGGAGAGGTTTCATGTTATGTTATTGGGGGGTAGGCCATCCTCTGAGATAATGACTTGACAGAAGTAACGAGTAGGGTGCCTACTATACCATGATCATGTGATCACCTACAACTTCTTCCAGGTGAGATGTTGTTTAAGAATGTGTGTATTTTTCAATTTTTTGATGTTTGGTAAGACTCAGAGAGAGAAAAGAGAAAGAAAGTTATTTTCTATGATTTGTTTGTCAACCATCAACTGGGCATGACTTCCAACATATAGGTTTCCCTCATTTAATGTGAGCTAATGTAGTAAAGCAAAATGAAATGCAGTTGATTTTAAGCCCAAATCAAAATATTGAATTCGATGACACAAAAAGATGAACAGGAGAGAATATGATCTTTCACTAATGCAATATTGATGAAAGAAAATAAGAATTCTTTTTATAGCACCAAAACATGATTGCTTTGAGACAATAGAAAGAAGAGAATATTCCAGGGAGAAATTTAATGTGAGAACCTTTCGGAAAAGGAAAAAAACATGTAAATTTTACCTAGGAATGAAGAAATGCAAGGAACCTTGAATGGGTCCCACTAGGCGTGCCAAAATGTTTCACCTGATTCTTAGAGTGTTTCTTGGAATGTGAAAAAATAGATAAGGGTAAAAGGGCTAGGAGGAATACCTATTAAAATTTTGGTTGAAGGTTGTTGTGCGTGTATGACTTCTTGATCCACAGCTGATCATGAGAGCTTCCTTTTGGCTAGGAGGAACTACCTGAAATGAACAACAAGACCACCAAAAGAGATTAAATAGCATATGACAATGGAATGCCTAGCATATGCTAGTTCCGGGAAGTGTGATACTCCCTAGAAGGTTATCAATCCACTATTTAACAATTCAATATTAACAATAAATAAAATCCTAGTGTAGTGAAAATGATTTAGGTATCTCATTCGACTATAATAAGAAAATTTGTTCACAATGTAAAGCTATTATTGAATCGAAGGGCGAGGTCTTTGTCACGTCTCTTGAGTACTGGTACTGGTTAGGGTCTGGTTTTGGGATGTTTTGGGTATTTGATGGGGAATTTAGGCTCTATTCTTGGTCTGAGGGTAATACATGAGAGGCCGACATCGTTACAGTATGACCGATGTCGGTTTAAGTGAAATCGGCATCGGTATGGTCGAGGTAAAGGAAACTCAAAAGGAAATGATTAGAGGGCTTGATCTGGGATTTGATGTAGGTGGTGGGGTAGGTTTGAGGGTTGCAGAGGTCTCAAATGTGGTCAGGGATGAACAACAAGTAAGGATGGGTAATCTAATGATGTAAATAATGGAAAAGGCCCAATTATAAACTGATAAGAAATGAAGAAATGGAGATGCAACAACCTAATCTAATAAAAAAATAATAGAAGTTATTATAGTGTATTAGACCAAGTTGGTGGAGGTATACTTACTATTATGTGAGCTTGATGGCTGGATGGAAATGGTAGTTGATCAGATGGATGGAGTTTGGTGTGGTGATGGTGCTTCAGGGATGCTCCCATGAATGCAAAATGGCTCTGTGATCACTTCCGATGCTGGCTGTGGATGTTCGATGTGTGTGCGAATGTTGGTTCTGCTTGCATGAAGCTCTGGTCTCGTTTCTTACTCTCTAAATGTGCCAACCCAAAAACAAGGTTGTTTAGGGGAATAAATGGTAACCGACGACGGTTCCAAGTCGATGGATTCGATTTAGGTGATCGGCGTCGATTAGGGCAGGATTTTCTAGGTTTACTAAAATGGGAAGATCCGTTTGATTTCTTGGATATTTTTACTTTCCCTCATGGATTAGAACGCGAAAATTATTTTCTAATGGGTGGGAATGGGGTTAGAGGGAATGCAGGATTTGATTTTTAGGATTTAGTTAGGTCTTAGTTAGTTATGGCAACATACTAAGAATAGATTTGGGGTGAGGTGGTTAGGTGAGGTGTATAGGTGAGGTGGTGGTGTGAGAATTATCTTAATTAGGATAATTAAATAATAAATATTGTGAGGACATGGATTAATTTAATTAAACTAATTAAATTAATATTATTGTAAGGTGTAAGGGGCCATGGTTAGGTGAGTGTGCTCGAGGTGATTATTTGATGAGGGACGAGGGGAGTGTGACCCAATTTTGGTGTCTACATAGGTATGAACATTGCACAATGTATCATTTCCTTGTGTTTTTTTATGTTGTTTCTCTTTGTGTACTCTAGTCTATAGTGACCGGTTTTGAAACATGGAAGAACTTTGGTTTGGATGTAATGTCTCTTTTCAGAAAATCCCTATGTGTATTTGGTCTCCTTGACTCCTTTCCTAATGGATTAGGCATTTTCCTGGTCTATGTTCTTATGGCACCTATAGAGGGTGCCCATCCCCAAGCTGGAGTCGATGTTGGTGCTCATTTTGAGCCCTCCCTAGTTGAGTTATAAAAATATATACCCTATATCATCTAAGGACCCAAATTTGAATATATTAGCTTGTTAATGATGGTTTTTCGAATCTCCATGATCATCCCTTCCCTTAAAACTTAACAAATTAGAGGATGGACATGACTATTTAACTTTACGGAAGCCACCATGCATCAAATTAGTATTCCATAGAATACGGAACTTAATGTTTTACAGGTACAATGCAAGATGTGAACAAGAAAGGATACCATAGATGACTAGTTATAAGGGATAAGGAAATATTATGGTACAAAAGCTACGACACCTTTGGAATAATGTTTGGTAGGTTTAACAAGAAATTCAATACTCCACGGATTCCAAGAAAGCCACAGGACATTCAAAAACTCCACCAAAGGGCCATGAAACATCATAACGTAATTGAAAATCCGTGGGTGAAGAAGGAATAAAAGTAAGAACTACAAGACTATTTATCACAAGAGTTGGTACTCCACGAATTCTAAAAACTCCCTAGACATTTACAAAATGAAACATATTTTTATTAATATCTTTCCGTGGGTTTTAAAATCATACAATATGAATTTAGAGATGATTATTGTGCTATGAAAAAGTAAATTAATTTATGAAAAAGTAATTGTTGAGATAACAAATGGAATGAAAAGAAGTAAATGTATATACAAAGACAAAATAAGGATTCTATTGGGGCCACTGGCCATTGAAATTCACATAGCTTGTAATATGCATATACAAAAAGGGAATTTCTTGCAAAAGAGGTACATTATCAATTAATTTTTACAAATTCCTTTACAAAACTAGGAATCGATTCAATAGCTTCCTATTCCCAAACCCGAATTCCTTGTGGTCTTCAACCCCATAAACGTCTTGGATGTATCTTGTAAGGTCACAAGATATTCCCATTTCCATGAGATATGAAATATCTACTTTTGAACCTTCCAAGATTTTGATTTTGATTAAGAGGAGACCCATTCTAAAAGATTACATCTACCTTTAAGGTATGCCTTGGTACCCCACCGGGTAACAACTTTTGGTTTTTCAACATCTTAAGGATGCTTCACAAGCACACACTATTTATTCTTCTCATCATCATTTAGTGTCTTCTACATATGCTCATATCGGTGTACCTAGATTCTTACCACTCCTGTGCCTATAAAGTTTCATCACAATGTTAAGAAACATGAAATTCTCACTACACTCCTTGTTCATCAATTGATCAATTTTCCAACTACTCATTGCTATCCTCCTTATCGGATGGTCAAATATCAAGGTCTCCCATTTTGTGCTTATCATCGAATCAATGGACATAATGACAATGATTGTTATGTTTTACAATGAATGATGAATCATATTGAGTGTCGGGGTTTTATATCATTCAACTGCAAAATGACCTATTTCATGCCCATCTCCAAATATTATATCTAAATTGGTTCCTAAATTTTTTTCATCTATTTCTAATGAGCATCATGCCATCACTTCTAATGTTATTCTCGCACGTCATTCAAGTGTTACCTATATAACCCACTCAAACTAATAAATCACCTCTCAAGGTCAGCCCTCAATCACCTCCTCTTATTAATTCTTCTTCCAAGTCACCACCTCATAAACAAGTGCTTCTCAAAATCAAACCAAAACCACCTCCACTCAAAGCTTTTACAACAATACCCGATAATATACCACTCGCTAAAGCAAGACAAGAAAATTCTATATGGCCTCTTTCGACTTCCTCTATTCGACCCCACATTCATCCCTAATCCTACTCTTGCTCCTACTCAACATTGTGATAATAGTATGCTTTCTTATGATACATTTAAAACTACATTTCCCTTGTAAATTATTTATTACATCATCATGTATCTCTGCATCATTGACACATTTGGGGGCATCGCGCTTATTCTCCCCCTCCTAGCATTATTAGGTATCTCTCATTGCCACTTTTACGCTATGTGCTTTGTGTTCAATGAAAAGTTGCAAAAGCCATGGACATGGGGTAATAATCTCTAAAGAAACCCCAAAGGCTCTTAACAACTAGTTAGTGGACCATCAAATAAGAGATAAACAAGGATTCATCACTTTGCATACATTAATATTGAAAGAAACAAGAAAATCTAGCATATTTAGTAATCCTCTACTCTTGAAAGCTTTAAAATGAACCTAAGAAGGATTCTAAGCAATCAATTATGTGATTATGAGAATGGGAGCTCACCATTAATGGATTCAAGGCCAATTGTTCTTCCCATTTCCTCAATGCTTGGTGTGTAGTACAATGGCAAAGCAATAGCTCACCAAAGAAATGAAATAACTTTACAACCTAAGAAAAATGCTATAGTTTATGTAAGGAAGAAGGAGAGTTCTTAGAAATGAGAGGGGGTAGTGGGCTATTTATAGTTTTCCATTTGAGAAAGTGGAATAATTTTGGTGCATGGGGACTAAAGGATAAGCCAAAAAGTTTATTAGGGAGTCAAAGTAAGATTTGACTAGGTTTAGAAGAGTTTAATCATGGTTAGGACTAGTTAAACTAGGTTAGGCTAGTTAATCTTGTTTAGAGAGGAATTAGAGTTTTGAGGGGGTTTGAGAGGTCTAATCAATCTAATGAAATGGATTGATAGTCTAGAAAGCTAGTAGAAGTAGTCTAGAAGGGAATGAAAAGATGGTTTAGCCAATAAAAGGCTATAATAGCCTAGCTTAATTGGTTTACAAGAGGAATACAACCAAAAGAGTGTCATAAGAGGGGAGTTAGATAGGTCTAACTGATGGTATGTTGTCAATTTGCAAGAAGGAGAATAATTAGTGCAATATTAGGAATAATAGTGCTTTGATCAAACTACAGGTGTCTACATGCTTCATACCTTATATTTCGAATGTAATTACACATCTTGATACACTTGTATCATCATTACTTGATGACGTGATTTTTGCTATGGTTCACACTCGAATTTTGATGGCACATTACATTCATGAACCACACACACTACACATTTCATGTTCGGCACATTCACGACACATATTTACAGTACACATTCAGGAAAATACACTTCCGATGATGCACTCTAGTTCAATGGTTTATAATCAACTGTTGAGAGGTGTTTAAAAAATGAACCTCCCCTCATTCCACATTCACTCACACTCTTCACACTCTATACATTTTTTTATCATATCTTTCTATTGCATACAATTCAAACCAGTTCCCAATGACACACTCTTGTTCTATGTTTTATTCTTGAATGTTGAGGGTCTTTTACAAATGAAACTCATCTCATGTATAATCATTCACATTCTCTTGAGGGGCACGTGTCCCCTATCACACTCACATTGCATTCCATTTCATTCACACTCACAACATACTGCATATCTTGGTTGCACATTGTTCTTTCTTACTTATACTCACATGTACACTTTTCTTACTATGTTAGATATATATTTCATATGTCATTATATTTTCTATATACACATGCATGTTCACTTGCCTTCTAGTTATGAATGAAACCTTTACACAAATCATTACGCACAACACGATGATCAGATTGTAACTATACATATTACCAGTCCCATAGTGGCTTCACGGGGCCATATTCTTTTGTACACATCACAAGTGTTATTGTTTCTTTTTATTATATTTCGTATTGCTCCTAGCACACTACTATATCAAATCATACATGCTTTTAAATAGTTTTTATATTTCTAACATGCTAACGGGTGCTTCATGTGCAACATTTTCTTTACATGAACTATTTTCCACCATGGTTGTCGATACTTTGCTTGTTATTGTTTTTCATTGTTTTTGGGATTTTCCCTTTGTCTTGTGTGCACAATGTATGATTTTGGCTTCTTCGGCCCTAATTGTCTTGTGAAATTGTGAGTGATGTCCCATATTTCTGACCCACTTTTCACGGTGTACATTTTCTTCTTGCTTTTAGGTGACACACTATCTCTTCTATATGCATTTTTTTCTTGTTTGCACTAACACATGTTTTCTAGCCACTTTGTTTGCATGTGCCTTGGTTTCTACCAAACACAACCCCATGCAAGGTATCAATTTCAAATCATCATTTGGTCCTCTCCTTTGGGTTGCATCCTCCTAGTGACATCGCATGTACCCCAAATAAGAGGGGCATACATCATGTGAATAAATCACCCCATTTAGCAGTACATAGTCATAGTTCATACATGCACAATAAAACAACAACAAAGTATTTAGTTACAAAAGGTTCCCAGTAATCGACTTGAGTCCCCAACACAAACAGATACACTAGCTCTCACACACATACATGAGCTCTAAGGAACTCTTGACCATTTTTGGGTGCCTATGACTAGGGGCGATTCTGATAGTTTTCTCAAATTGTCACCGTTTACACAACGGTTTTCATAGAACAGGTAAAGTCCTCTAGCGATCAGAATGCATGTTATCTCCTTTTTCTATTTTGTGTTGGATCAAACTAGATCAAAACATATCAAACTTGAACAAAGCATGATCACGCCATCCGTAGTGGTGTATCAATTATCGTGAAACAATCAAAGGATGGAGAATAACACTAGACCTTTCTCCCTACACTTCTTCTTTCGTGGTGTGATATCACCCCAAAAATTCACACTTAGCATGATATTGTCCAAAAACTCATTCTTCTATAGCATTTTCATGATCCTTTATATTTTTTTCACTCATCACAGATCACATGTGCATGTTCCTTTTCACATTTTTACATATTTTGATCAAATTTTACATATACACATATTTGAATACTCTTTTTATCTTCTCTTTTTGCAAGTATGTCCTTATGGGAAGAAACAATCACATCATCAAACACATCAAGTGACAATGAAAATAGGTACAATGTGACATATACACATATGCTTTCACCCCTAAGGTCACTTCCTCTTCTCTAGCTTCCACGCTTCATTTTATTCACTCCACACATTTTTTTGTAACCTTATGCACGCTTTCTCTATCGATTTACATGGTTATCAGGTATGCATATATTATCTACTTTATGTTATTGAGCATTCACTCAAAAACATAAAGTGGGGGAAAATGTAGACACTAAATCACACACTTTGGGTACATTTCTAGGTCTTAATCACATACTTGCATTCATATGATTCATAAGCAAGAAAAGTACTAATTGACCATTGTTTTTAGCATCTTTACTTCTTTTATGGTTTCCATCTTGGAACTACACACCCCACTTCCCATTCGAACTTTGTCACTTCAGTTTCTCTAAGTCTAGATAGCAGCACCTAGCTAGGATGTTAGCACCTGCGTCCTCATCCCCTCTGGGTTCCCTCGACCTCTTTGTATCTTACTCACCTCTTTTGGGCCTTTTCTAGCTATTGGGCATCTTGATTTCTTATGGTTCAGACTTTTAGTGGTTAATTATGAAATTCAAACAAGAGAATCATATAAATAAAATTCTATGTGATCAAATTAAAGTACCAAGATCAAAGTATATATTACTATCACTAAGGTTACCTCCAAATGCATTTTAAGAGCATGAAGCATCCATCTAGTTTCATTCAAGGAATAATGGACTGCATTCTTCTCGCATACACTTCATAGGAGGGGAAGTTAATTTTGACATCTATACATCTACTTAAATTGCTACATCTATATATTGCTCGCTATCAAGTGCATCTTACACAAGAGCCACCTAGGGAATGATTATACACACACACACATGCAAAACTACATGGAGTATGAAATGTAGTGAAACACCCAGATTGTAATTTCACTTAGTCGGGTGACTTTCGGGTTATTTTGAATCCCCATTTACATCATTTTATTTTTATTATTTGATGTGTTTTGGGGTTTTATAGGATACAAGAGAATTATGCAGGCATAAATTGACATACAGTGATCAAAAGAGAAGGGAAGTGACATAAAATAAATAAATTTTTGGCCATTTTCACCATCATATGCACTTAGAGAAGGTTTTTTCCGCCTAGGATACCTTGACCCAATTTAGGCGCCCTAGACTAGGAAGATTTGTGATCCACACAAGTTTTGGGCACATCCGAGATTAATTGTGAAATCAACTAAGTACTTTATCCTTTCTTTTGAAACTAGGGTTTCGTATTTTCTAGCATATTACTTAATTTAGATATGTAATTTATTTATATATCATTATGTTGTTACTTTGCAATTATGGTTTAGCATATGTTCAATATTTGTTAAATCAATGACCAAATTGAGCTTTAGTAATCATCTTTGTGATGGAGATATATTCATCTTGAGTGGAATCATCCTTGAGAGACTCAAGAACTTTTCCATTTATACATTCCTCATTTATAATGTCCTCTTCTCCAAATGGAAAAGAGAAAGATTCATATTCACAATCATGTCCATTAGGTAAGTCTTCATACTAGAATCTTGAGAAAATGATTGGGAACATGGGTTTCACATTTTCAAGACTCATTGAATATAAATTTTTATTCATGGTCCACATTAGTTATCATCTCAGGGTGGTTTTGTGGCAAGTCAAAATATCCATTATCAAGTAGAGAACATGTATCCATATTCAATAAGAAGTGCACACTTTCAAATTATGGGTCCATAAAATTATCATGTTATCACTCATATGGCTCAATCAAACCTGGGTACTCCTCCATTAGTATGGGAGATCAACATATTCTTATGAAGTTATGAAAAAGTTTTCATATCTTGAACCTTGGTACATAATGTCTTCTCTTGGATCATCCTCTCTTTGAATGATGTATCTCATTTTTCTTATGGGAAGGAGCTTCTTCATTTTTCCCTTGACTAGTATGGTGGCATATGACCAATCCATATGTATCTCTCCACCAACATCTTAACAAAAACTTTGGCTTAATAACATCCATATGAAGTTGGGATGTCTGCTACAAGTATGTTCATCTTGACCTTCTTATTAGGGAAGTCCACCAATGTCACTTGAACATCTTCAGCTTGACCAATGAGAGGTACTTATTTGGTCTCCATGGAGTAACATTGTCTAGTAGTAGGAATGAGGGTGAGACCAAGAGATTTGGCCACTTTGGCGAGCATGATATTGTCAGAATCACCAGATTTAATGATGCAATTACTCAAATTGTACCCATTGATTAACAAAGAGAGGTAGAAAGGTTTAATTTTTTTAGAAGTGGAAGATGTGAGAGAAATAATATTTTGAGGAGTGACACAAGGAGTGGGAAGTGGTTATTTAGAAATGGAATTGTTAGAATCAGACCTTGAACTACTTCCTTTGATAAACTGGATAATTTTATCAAACTACTTGGGATGAGTTCTTAGATACTCAGCTTCAGAAATTTGGATTTTGGCCTTCTTGACATGATCAATGATGTCAAATAATGAAGAGGTGGACTCTTGGGGAATAATGACATCCTTAGAAGGTGTAGGAACTACATTCTTAGAAGAGGAATTACAAATTAATTTTACTAAAGAATGATAAAGAGATTTTCCCGAAGACGTAGATATAATTTTGGTAGAGGTGTTCTTAAGTTTCTTCTTAGCCGATTCCACGAATCAAAGCTACATTATCCTCTCTTTTTTATTTTTGTAGATTCATTGTTTAAGGATTAGAGTGCTTCACATGGGATGTAGAGGAAAGGTACATTTTTGTTCTTGTGAGCAAGCGGATACAACACAAAAGTAACTATTCAAATAATCCATGGACTCCTCTTCCTCTTCATCATCTATGGATCATTCACAGGTATCCAATGTTAGAATCTCCAATTTATTCAAATTTTAGGGAATTGTAGTCTTCTTCTCAAGATTCACAAGTTGCATTATAGTTGGAGCTTCAAAGGAAAGCCTCTCGGTGCTCCACCAAACTAATTTAGGATTTTATATGAGGTACATTGGTATATTTTCTTCTTTATTTCACTCAACTCATTGACCATATTCTACGTAAGTGGATTTATATTCCTAGAACTAGAATTTTGATCTCTTTCTTTATTTGGTCCTCTCTTTATCTTACCGTGACATGATAGGATCATCCTCTACTTCCACCGCAAGGTCTTGAGTTTTGTCTAGGGTATGGTTGGGTCCTTATCAATATGAATCCAACTTCAAGTAACTAGACATTTATGAAGAGCCTATTTTGATTATCTCCATAGGATGGGCATTACTAGTTATATTTTTAATCAACTTGTTGAATTTGGCCATAAATTCTCTCATGGGATCCTATGATCATTTCTTCATTTGAGATAATTGAGAAAGAAGGGCATTAGCATCTTCTGTTGTCTTGAACCATGCTTCAAATATAATTTTCATATCTTCCCAATTGGTGATTGAGCGAGATGGAAAATAGTAAAACCATTCTACAACAACATCTTGTAATGACTCCACAAATATCTGAATAGCAATATCTTCATGTTCCACTCAAAGAACACCACATGTTGTGATAAAAGCTGTCATATGCTCATTTGAATGTTACTTTCCATATCCATAGAATTTGGGAAACATTTTTCTTGATCCTCTGGGTAGTTTGTGAAGAGGAGGATTTAAATCCTACGGAACAATATTTTGACCCCAAGGTAATGGATCATCCATCTCTGGAGGAATATTTTTCAATGGTGGCAGATATATGGGAGTGCAACAAGACTAATGATAGGATCTTCAAATGAATCTTCATGAGCTTTTACTAGAATCCATATGGGATCAAGTATAAAATTTACTTGTTATTACAACTCAAACACATGGTTATGAAAGACTAAAATTCCACTTTTTTGGTCACCTATGGTATACCTTTTATCTTCTATTTTATTAAATGATTTTTCAATGAGGAATATGAAAAATTATAGCTAGGAATATGAAAGGTTTCTTACAAAAATCAGCAGTGGGTTTTGAAGCAATGAATTTCATATTTTTATTTTTATTTTGAGTTTTGTATTTTATGTTTTTATTTATTATATGGATTATTACAGGTGCACTATAGAAAAATTTTCCCCATGGCGGGCGTTAAAAATTATTGGAAAAATAATTTGTCTGTGGAAAAATTAGTGATTTCCACCAATGCTTCAGGACTAGGTCCCTCCTCTTGGGAATGGGGAGGCTCCCATTTATTGAATGTAAGAAATAATAAATCTATGGGTGTTCATTAGGCCAATGATCACACAAAAATACTCCACTAAACTTGTGTAAAAATTGTAAAAATTATTGTATGGGATACAAGGGAGGAATTTTCTTGGAGAGAGGTAAATGTGACAAAGGATAATAGGGAAAGGTTAAGGTTGTGAATAGGTACTTGGAAATTTTCATGAACATCAACTAGAGGTATTTATAGATTCAACATGAATAAAATTAATTGTGTAAGAAATAGAAAGATTAAAAAAGTAAAGAAAAAAATTCAGGTTGAATTATTCCTCAAATACACAAAGTTCCTTCTCGATAGTTTAAGATTACAAATTTTGCACAACAAAGTAGGAAGTAGAAGAACATAGACAAAGAGATGGAAGAAATTATTTATTTCTTGTAGTAGGAGAAAAAATATATCAACCATGTGGAATGGAGAATCCATCCTAGTATATATCGACAAAATGTCTCTTCTTCTCCCACCCAAGTGACTTTTCATATTCCTATAATCCGAAGATTAAAATCTTTGGACATATTTTCCCTAATTCTCCCAAGATCATTACGAACGGTAGTATCTCACGAGATCTTTCTGTTTCCTATAAGAACATGAAAAATGGAATTTGTTGGAGCAAGTTACTACCCACAAAAGATGCCATTTGAAAGAGCACAAATAGGGCAACTGACAAAACACGTTGTAACACGTGGCAAAAATGGAGCAAAAGAGTAAAAAAATTGGTTTTGTCACTCTGGTCTTCAATGCTCATTTTTAAATAGGTGGGCCCCATGATTTACTACCCGGGCCCCTTAGCCAAGTTTTTATCGAAGGGGTGTCTTTGCCACCATTACTTCATATTACTTATGCCACAAATATATATATATATATATATATACCTCTTTGTGTAATTGCAGTATGAATGTTGGATTAAACTTCGAGTTTTGTAAATGTTATATTGCTTTGTGTTGCTAAAAAAACCAAGTGCAAAATGTTAGCACAAAAACTAACCTCCAAATAACACATCTAACAAAAGTGACTTTTTAGCCATGCATTATATGCCATGGTTTTAATTTAAAACTATCTACCCACTTTATCTCATGAATGTGGGATATTTTTGCTTTTTTGGTAAAGTCAAAGTGGTCAAGCACTTTGTGGGGAGCGGAACTGTGACCTTCACCAAAATAATATATACCCTCACCAACCTATAAAATCTATTATAAATTTTATAAATAGGAGAAAAAATTATTTAAAGTCACTTTTTAGCATATTGTGTTATTGGAAAAATAGGACAGATTGTAAAGAATTGAGTTTTGAGGAACTTAAAGGAAAAACCAGAGCTCAAAGTGAACTAGTGAAATGTTCAATTAAAATACGCTTCGATGTTATATTTATTTTCCTAATTTTGAGTTTTTGTGGTATCATTTTTCTCAACAAAGGCACTAAAAGACACAAAATTTGAATGGAAGTTCACCTTGTGGAGACATGAAAACAAATGGAGAGAGAAATCTGATTGTTTATTAGAGATCATGGGTTGTCGGGTATTCATATGTAGGTTTTGATGTTTCATTAATTTTTGTAAGTGTATTTAAATTTTTACTTGCAAGCAAAATTTAATGGAATGGTTCTAAACAAATCTAAGGACTAGGAATTTCAAACCTCGTAAACAAATTTTGTGTTATCTAATATTTCCTTTAATTTTTGCATTCATTTTCAGATTATTTTCATATTTTAAAATCAGATTTAATATTTGAATGCAAAAAAAACGTATAAAATTTTATGGGAAAATGATGAAATCGGGTAAAATGGAAATCTGATGGTTCAAATGGTTAACTGAGTTGAATGAATTTTGGGAAATTTAAACTCGAGTTTTAAATAAATTTTATACACATTTTGATCAGTTGATAATTCATATTTTTAATTAGATTTGGTTAATAAAATGTTAGAATCGATAAGATTTAAAGATCCTGGTAAACAGTTAACTAGTAGTGAGTTTTTACTGGTGTTTACGGATCATCCTTCCACTTTTAACCTTCCATATTCTCATAGGAATAAAAATAAGTTTATTTATTATTTATGAAATGAAGTTTTATAATGAAAATATAAAGGTCACTTAAGTGAATAAGAAAAATAGCAAAAAGTACATTCCCAATGAAGAATTAGAATGTAGAGAGAGAAGGAAGAAGAGAGAGAAGAAGAGAGAAGTGATCAATCTGAAGATGAAGAAGCCTCTGATGATGAAGAGATTGCTCTTGATGAATTATGTGGAAATTATCTAGGGATGAAATCCTTTCCCTTGACCTATTTTTTGAATTGAGCCACTACGAGTGCAACCTTATTCTCTTATGGGATATTATTTCTCACCCAAGGAGTGAGAATCAAGACAACTCATCTCGGATATCAATGGGGGAGACACTATCCCAATGGGTTCTTTCTTTATCTCAATATTTTCCATCTTCACCTTGGAAATAGTGGTAAGAGAAAAATTGAATAGAGAGGATCTCAGGTGATAATACTTTCCTTTTTTCAATGATCTTCTCCACCCATCCATCCATCATTGGCTCAAAAACTAAGTATTTGATCTTCATGATGACGAAAGCTAGTGAAATGGATAGGAGATGGATGGATATGAACAATTTGACCAAAATATCCACACTTACTATTTTTAGTAGGTCCTACCCGGATGTCTATTTTTATAAATTGGTCTTCTAAATGTCGGAATGAGATGAGAGTGGTCTCAAAAGTTTCATTTTCATTTTGGGATGCTTTGCTCCAAATTTTAGATAATTATCTCATCCAGATCAACATGGAAGTGAAAAATTCATCAAAGAGGGAAGAATAATGAGAGAAAAATCATTCCTCCATATCTCCAAAAATAATCCACTTTATCATGCAAGAAATGGATCAAATGAAATATGATTTTATGAGGATCATCTGCTCCAAATTTTAGGCAATTTGTCTTGTTTGTTATTAAGCAAATATTGAAATAAATAGATGTTAAATCTAACTATGTATTAACACAATGATATAAATAATTAAGTATAGATTTTGACACAAACAAGTAAACTAGAAGGATATGAAGCCCTAGTTGCAAATGAGGAGATAAAAAGACTTAGATGATTTGTGGTGATTCTCAAGTTTTGTCGAGTTATAAAATAGATGGAACAGGGACTTGGAGCATCGCAAATGAACCAAGAAAAATACAAGAGTGTAGGGAATTCATTACTAGGGCACCTATGCAGTTCAAGGGTTCCTAGGGTGTAAGAGACCTTCTCTGGGTACCTATGACTCGCTTAGAAGATACAAAAACCAATTTTATAGCATTGTGAGATGTTCATTGGTTGTCACCTTTGATCACTTGTATGTCGTTGCACTTCATTATTATTCACCTGAAACCTACAATAAGAAAGAAGCACCTACAAAACCCCAAAACACATCAAATACTAAAAATAAAAATATGTAATCGGGAGTTGAGATAACCCCAACGGTCACCCGAATAAGTGAACTTATGATCTCATGTGAAATGCACTACATTTTGACTCCATGTAGTTTTGTGTGTGTGTGTGTGTGTAGAATCATTCCCTAAGTGGCTCTTGTACTAGGTGCACTTGAATATCAAAAATAACTAGATGTAGAAACTTTAGATAGATGTGTGCATAGAAAAATGAGCTTCCCCTCCTATGAAGTGTATGCGAAGAATTCAATCCCTTGCCCTTGTGTGAGTGTTAGATGGATGCTTGAATTCTCTTGTAATTCCTTTATATGCAACCTTAGGTGGTGATAGATAATGCTTAGTGCTTGGTTCCTTATTATGATCCCATACTTTGTATTTATATGATTCCCTTGTTTGAATTTTGTAATTAACAACTAAAATGCTGACTAGTAAGAGAAAGATGCCCAAATGGATAGAAAAGATCCAAAATATGTGAGCAAAGTAAAAAGAGGTCGGGGATTCCCGGAGGGGATGAGGGTGCCTAGGTGTTAGCATCCCGGCTGGGTGCTGGTGTTTAGGGTCAAAATGTCGAAGTGTGAAAAAAATATTGTGCAAGAGGAGTGTAAGACCAATAAGGAAAACTGAAAGGAAGTAGAGAGGCCAAAGATAGTGGTTAGTCGATACTTTTCTTACTTAGGATTCATATCAATAGTAGTATGTGATCAAGACTAGATAGATACCCAAAGTGTGTGATTTAGTGTCTACATTTTCCCCAATTTATGTTGTTGAGAAAATTATCAATAACATAAAGTAGATAAGAGATGCATACCTAATAACCATGTAGATCGATGGTGAAAAGCGTGCCAAGAGAGATAAGGAAAAGCATGGAGTGATAAAAATATGAAGCGTGGAAGCTAGAGAAGAGGAAGTGAAAAATGATGATGATGACCCTAGGGTGAGAGTGTATGTGTAGATGTTGCATTGTACCTATTTTTGATGTGTGATTGATGCATGATTGATGTGACTACTACTTCCCATAAGGACGAACCCACAAAAGAGAAGAACGAACTAGTCAAATATGTGTATATGAAAAATTCAATCAAAACATGTAAAATGTGTATAAAAAGTATGTGAAAATGTGAAAAGGAACATGTGCACCTGATCTGTGATGATTAAAAGAGATAGGAAGTATCCTAAAGATGTTGTATAAGAATGAGGTTTTGGGCGATCTCTTGCCAATTACACTGAGTGCGATTTTTTGGGTGGTCTCACACCAAGTACGGAAGAAGTGTAGGGAGAAATATCTAGTGTTATTATCCAACATTTGACTACTTCCCGAAGTGAAAAAACCATTGTAGATGGTGCATCTAAATCTGATCCATTTTTATCAAGTTTGATCAACTGCAAAAGTAGAAAAGAAGGTGTATTGCATGTAGAGTCTTTGAAGGAAAAATCCATTGTGTAAACTATTGTGAATTGTGCCAAAATGAGAAAAATTTTATAACTTCCCTTATTCAAAGGTACCCAAGAAGGGTTGGGGGCACCCATGTGCTACTTTTTGTGTCTAGGTGCTAGTGTAATCGTGTTGTGGTGAAGACCCAAGTTAGGTTCTTGTTCATTACGAGATGGAAGACTGTGTTGTACGTCTTGAACCATGTTAAATTATGACTATAAATTGTTGTATGGGGTGACTGATTTACCCAATGATGCCCCCCTCATTTGGGTTGGATGCAATGTTGCAAGGTGTAGTACGGACCAAAGGAGGACTAGACGATTATCTCAAACTAATGCCTGCATAGGAAGGGAATGTGCATGGTAGAAACCAAGGAACATGCAAAAAAAGTGGCTGAAAAACTAGTGTTAGTGGAGACAAAATAAACACACACGTAAAAAACAAGATGTAAGCTAACAAGCAAGAAGATAATATAGACCACGAAAATCAGGTTATGAACATGGGACATCACTCACAATGTCACAAGCCCTCATCATTTTCCCACTTTCCCGCCACTTTTTGTGTACTTTTTAGATGTTTGAACATTTCATATTTCTTGTGGTCAGCCTTTTTAGGGTTAATTACGAAATTAGAACAAGAGAACCATATAAATATAAAGTTATAAGATCATAATGAGGGACCAATCACTAGTCACTACTATCATCACCTAATGTTGCATCCATCAAAGGATCCATTTGCATGCATCTAGATCCATCACAAGGCATTTATTCTATTCTATCCACCATTCTATTACATTTTATACACATAATTATTGCTCATTACTTTCACAAAGTTCAACCGACACAAGAGAACTTAGGGCATGATTGCACACACAAGCACATAGAACTACATCGGGTCTGAGATATAGTGCAACACTCGCTTAGTAATTCCACATTGTGGCAGCTAAGGAAAGTTCAACCCCTTCATATGTATCTTTTTTTTTTAGGGTTTAATGTTTGTCTCGGGGTTTTAAAGGTCTTTTCTTCATTATTGATTACCAGTAACATATAGTACAATGAAGCTTAGTAGTGTGACAGGTGGTGAAGGATTTAGATCATATAGTGACCCTAAAAATTTGGTTTTGGACCTCCTACACAAACCAAGGTGCCAAGAATATAGACTAGGGTTCCCATAGGTTCCCTGATACTCTCTTAGGTTCCCTAGTCCACTCGGATTGCTCGAATCTGAAAGTTTCAAGACATCAGTATAGTCATTTCCTCGTCATGTTTCTCCAATCAGATTTGTGACACGCCTAACAAGTTCATCGAATTAGATAAGATCCTTCCAACCCTTCTTTAAATATTATGGTTTCTATTTTCATTAGTCTAGTTGCTTGGGTCACTTTCTATATTTATTTACCATTTTCATTTACCGTTATTTATGGTTGTTCCTAGTTAGATTAACTACCATTATTCCACATTTTAGTTAATCATTTTGGTGAACCCGATGTATTCCGTGCTTTGGATCCTCATCTTTCTCCTACCATGGTTCGCAAAGCTCCTCAATTTCATTTGTATTATTTTCTTAAAATGTATCTCATTTGTCAAGTCATGTTCTACAAAGATAAGTAGACTCTATATGTCGTTATAAAGATACATGACTAAACAAAATAAGTCCTATCTTCCACTACCTATCTCGACGACCTTAGTTCCTCCATCTAATGAACCTCTATTGGAATCAATTCAATCTCTACATTCTTTATTTCAGGACAAATTTAAGGCCATGGAATCCATGATTACATCTCTCAAATCTGAAATTCAACAACTTAAGGATGCTTCTCAAGTGCATGTTTGTTCTACCTCTGCATCTCATCTTCAATCTATGTCTACTACATGTCATATAGTTGAACCTCAAGTCATGCCATTTCCTAAGCCTCTCATATTTGAGCATAATACTAAGCAACATGACATTCTTACTAAGCTCCTTAGTCATCAATTGATCACTCTACTGCCTACTCATTACTATCCTCCTTATCAGTTAGAAAAATATGAAGGTCATCTATATTGTAATTATTATCGAATCAATGGACATAATGACAAGGATTGTCACACTTTACAATGAATATTCAAACATTTTGAGCATCAAGGATTTGTTTTATTCGTTGCACAACATTATTTTTCATCCACATTTACAAGTGCTACATCCACCGGCTTCTAAATCTGGTCCTTCTACGGTTCGTCAAAGAGCCACCTAAACAACCACCTATGGAATTACCAAGTCAACATAATCAACCACATCTAAAAATTAGTTCACCAGATCCTCCTACTCATTCATCTAAACATTACTAAATCAAAACAAGGAATCACTTCTCAAGGTTTTCTCTAAATCAAATCCTCCTACTAAGTCGTCTATTGTATCACCAAGTCATATGCAGCAATCACCTCCTATGGTTAAACTTGTAATTCCAACATCTGTTATAGACCCTACATATGATGACGATTGGGATCTAGATGACGCTTACTATGATGATGAACCATCTGATGGTCACACTCCTCTATCATGTCCCATCACTTTTGTTAAGGAAACTACTCCTTACATTGATCCACTTAGTGTCTCTTGACTAGATCTACATCGCGTACATACTTGGGGGCATAACATCTAACACATCCCCCTCCTCATAGTATCATAGCTTTATCTCTCATATTTTCATTATCATACATCAATATTCTCGCATAGGCATAATCATCACACACTTTAATGTCACCATTACACGATGACACACTCGTGTGCTTCAGTTCACACTTATTTGTTGAGGACTTATTACACATGAACCCCACACACTACATAATAGGTATTACACAATGTTTTTATTCACACATCACACATTCTATAGTTAGTTTACATCATTTTGACATTTACACATCTACATGCCATACAACGTACTAGTCCTCATCATACACGTGTCACACTTGCATCTAGAATTACATATTGCTCATCATACACATCACATAATGTGAATTTCACACTATTAGTCTATCTATAAATTTTTGCATTACATATTATACATTGCATATCACATAACCTACACATGATATGGTTGTATATTATCATCACACATACTATACATTCTTCTATGTGTTGCACTCACTACCCTATGATGCACTTTAGTTCCTCGGTCCATACTCGACTACCGAGGGTTCAAAAATAAAATGGACCTTATCATCATTCAAAATTCTATCATGTGAAATCACTAGGTTAGTGACATATGCTTTAGGATAAATGGTCACCTACTCCTTCATCTTGTAGTGGTACACACTTTAGGCTACATCACCACTCCCTCTATTCATCTTGTAGTGATATACACTTTAGGCTACATCATCACTCCTACGCTCATCTTGTCATGATATACGCTTCAGCTATAGGGTCACACACATACTTTGTCTCTAGGTCACATAACATCATCACACATACACACTCATCACAATGCACTACATACAATACACATTATTTGACCATTTCCCGATGATGCACTCTCGTTTATGGTTCATTCTTAACCGTTGAGGGGGGAAACCAAATGAACCTCACTGCATATATTTCCATTCACTCGGGAGCACATGGCTCCTATCATTCTATCTTGAATTCCATTCCATCCATCCACAACATATTGCATATATTGGTTGCTTTTACTATTGCTTTCATTTCATTGTATATGGTCATTTTATTGCACATGCTAGTTAGATATTGTATATGTCATTTATATATACCATACACACATGCACATTCATGTCTTTGTTTGTTTGTGATCATAGATACATGTCTCTTTCATGTAGTATGGATGCTCGCCCTCTACCCATCCTACATTGGTCACTAGGGGCATCCACATGTATCTCTTACAGGTTTTATAGTTTCATTTTTACATAGCACTCTATATTACTTTCTTATACATGTTTTTGACATATGATTTAGTTTTCAAAAATGCTAACGGGTGCTTCATGTGCAACATTTGTTTAGAGGACTATTTTCTTCCACGACTATCTCATTGTTTGTACTTGTTTGTTTTGTTTTCTATTATATGCGGTCCTTGCCCTTTGTTTGGTATGCACACCTATTTTTTGTATGTGGTCATGATGGCCTTGTGTGTCTTTGACATCGTGAGTGACATCCCATGTTTGCAGCCTACTTTGTGTGGCTTACTCTTTCTTTTTGTGTGTTTAGATTTCTACATTTCTTGGTAGCTTATACATTATTTGTATAGCTTACACATGGTTTTATATATGCATGCTTGTTTGCATTAACACTTGTTTTGGCTAGCCTTTTGTTTTTGTGCACCTTGGATTCTACCAAGAGATTTCCCTTCCCCTTGTGGGGTAGAGTTACAGAGTTCATGTGGTTGCTCCTCTTTTAGGGAAGCATTCTCCTGTTAGTAACATCACATGCACCCCAAAGAGGGGGGGAATCATTTTGGTTTGCATAATATACAACGCTTCTACACCGATTTAATTTAGTTTAGTTTCCACCTAAGAATTGTGGGTTATACGGCGAATGGGTTTAGATCGGTCTAGAAACCCCGTAAAAATTAGATTTTATAGGACACCGTTTTCCTTAGCATTCTAGGGAATAGGTATAGGTTAGAGGATACAACAAAATTTATCTCTACACCACTTCAGCCAGTGGCATCAAATTTCCCAAAAAAACTAGGTAGTACAAAGATCTCTTCACACATATTCAGGGAAGTAGCTACATGTTGTAGGATACAATGGAATTAATCCATACACTTCTTCGGCCTATGGCGTCGGATCACCCAAAAAACCAGGACATGATATCCTCTTTCTACACTTTTTCTCTTGACATGGATTAGGTGCACATGTTCCATTTTTCATTTGTGTACTTTACATTTACATGCTTTCACATACATATACATACGTATTTTACATGTGTTTTTAAATATACACGCGTATTTGACTACTTGATCGTTTTCTCATTATAGGTTCGTTCGTATGAGAAACAGCAAATGTCAACAACAACAACTATAATAATGGGGAAACAATGAAGACATTTTGTGAAACACACACATTGACAACTACACATGAATTTCTGTCCTAGGTTCACTCTCATCACTTTTTTGTGCTTTTGCATATTTAGTTTCCATGCTCCTTCATATTTTTGTCACTCCACACTTTGTCTAGTCCTTCAGTAATTTTCTACATCACTCTACGTGGATTATTAGGTACGCATCTCTACCTACTTAATGTTACTGAGATTTTCGCTCACCAACATAAAGTGGGAGAAAATGTAGTAAGAAAATCACACACTTCAGAAATTATTTAGTCTCGAGTCTCATACTACTATTCATATGGTTTTTGAGCGAAGAAAGTACTAATTAACCCATCTTTTGGCCATTTTACTTTGATTTATGTAATCACTTTTGACCTCTCACACATGCATGCCCAATATGTTTTTGTCATTCCATGTTATTTTCGAGTTTACTAGGGCATCGGCAGGTGGCCTAGTCCCGATCAAGGCACCCTGATTCTTTTCCCACTTTCCCGCCACTTTTTGGGCACTTTCTAGCCATTTGAACATTTCATATTTCTTGTGGTCATCATTTTCGGGGTTAATTATGAAATTATAACAAGATAACCATATAAATATAAAGTTATGAGACCATAATGAGGGACCAAGCATTAGTCACTACTATCATCACCTAAGGCCCAAGGCTGGTTCATCTCGCATCACACAAGCATATGAGGTAAGTTTATTTTATTCCATCCACTATTCTATTACGTTTTCTACACATAGTTATTTGTAGTCATAAAATCATGCACTTTAGACATTTATTTTAGCCTCACCTTTGGCACCCATGGGTTCCTTGGTCCCACCTAGGGGCTCCTTGATCCTTCTAGTATTTTCCCGCCACTTTTTGGGCCTCTTGTAGCCATTTTTCATCTTTATTTTTCTCGTGGTTGGCCGTTTTGGGGTTAATTACAAAATTAGAACAAGAGAAACCTATAAATATAAAATTATGAGACCATAATGAGGGACCTAGCACCATACACTATTTTCACTCTATCTAGAGTTACATCCATCTATTACATTGGCATCCACATAGCTCCATCATCAAGGCACACACTAGGAAATCTACATCACACCTCATAGGGGAGGGATTCTATTCTATTTCATGCACACATTCTATTACATTTTCTACATTTAGCTATTGCTCGCTACTTCATAAAGTGTGACTGACACAAGAGCACCTAGGACATGCACACACACACACACACACACACACACACACACACACACACACACACACACACACACACACACACACACACACACACACACACACACACACACACACACACACAGAACTACATCCGGGTCTAAAATGTAGTGCAACACTTAGTTATTAAGCCCATTATTATGGTAGCTAAGGTCAGTCTGACCCATTCATTATGCATATTTCTTTTTTTAGGGTTTTGATACTTCCTTTTGGTCTTTTGCAGGTTATTTCTTCCTCTTGGAATATTTGGAGCATTCAAAGACATAATGTACGAAAAAATTAATGTGACATGGAGTTAGATTTTAGATTACCTTCCGACCTTGTGAGCACCAAGTTTTGAACATTTTCTCTACACCAGGGGTGCCCATATTCCTTTCAAGAGCACTGTGGGAACCCCAGTCCTCTTCCAGTGCTCCAGTTCAAGCAAGACATTTAGATATTTCCTTTTACGTACTCCTATATAGTCATTCCTACTTTCTTATTTTCTATACATCACTACGCCACACTATGAAAATCATCAATTATCGGTTGAGTTCTTTCCTTTCCCTACTTAAATATTAGGGTTTTAAATTTAATTAGTTTATTTTGATATCTTTTACATGTTGTCTTAGTACACTTATTGTGTTTATATGTCCTCCTATAGTAGATTAATTATATGTTACTACATTAGTTTAGTCAATTTTAGTTAATCATTTTGGTGAACCGAACTTTGACCTATATATTTATATGATCCTCACTCTTCCTAGGGTTTCGTCATCATGGCTATCTCTATTCATGACTTTTTGCTTCTCCATCTTGAATTGTGAGCTAAAATCATTAATCTTTTAATCACTACTACAATTCCCAAAAACACCCATCGTGACATAGTTTATAATACTTTTACGGATGCATTATCTCACCTTATTTCTTTCTCGTCTATTCCTCAGGATGAGCTTTCTACTTTTGATGATGAACCACCATTGCAAATCATGTGTCGTATTCAAAATGTAGGTGTCAAACACACCCTAATTGATAATGGATATGAGCTCAACTTGTGTCCTATGTCATTCCTAGAAGTTTTAGGTCTCTCCACTCGTGACATTAGCCCATCTAGTATTTCATTGTGTGCTTATGATGGTTCTATCCACCTATTTCTTGGTCACATTACATTGCCTATTCTTTGCTGGCTCAAAAACTATCCACATTGCTTTCTTTTTCATTGATTTTCCAGTTTCTTATAATTGTCTTCTCAACAGACCATGGCTTCATGTTATGCAAGCCCTTTCCTCTATTGTACATCATTATGTTAAATTCCTTCATGACGGAGTTGAACATACTATCCCTCGCGATTGTGACCCATCCCACTACTGTGATCATGCTCCTAATACTAGTCTTCTTATTCCACATACTAATACTACCAATGATCCCCAACCTATGGCCAAACTCCCTCACTTACCACCACTTGACAATACCATTTGTATGATAGATACAGTTTGTTCTATGCCACCTGCTACTACTACTACTACTATGATTCCTTATTAGGGTTTGTCCTGTCTATAGATGACACTCTATCACGGTCAAATTCATCTGCCTAACCTATCTTAGCACGCCCAATTTTCACTTTCACACTTTTCATGAATAATTCATAATGGGAACACATTCAATTTGATCCTGGAATCGATGTCACTATTTGTTCCCATGATGGTCTAGCTCATCTTAGTTTCACTTTTGAATATCTTCACCCTTCTACTCATAACCCTCATCTCTACTATGGCTTCATTATTATTACTATTAGTTATGGTTTTCATGTGTTTCATATTATGGTCTACTTATCACAAATGCCTCATTTTTATTCACTCACACTACAGGAATCTTGGCTTAGTTATATTGGAGGCACATTAGATCTTAGTCATACAGATATTTCATTTCCTATACCTTTGGTCATGTTTTTATTTGTAATAGTTATTTTCTTAGCTATTATCAAAATATCACTCATTGGTATGCACACGGCTGCCTACTTCCTCCATTCACCGATGATGGTTATGCTATGGGCATGTACAACTTACACCTTAATGGCTCATTGCATGATCAACCAGAAACTATTGCTTACCAGGTTACCAATGCTAATCCATATGATTTTGACCCTAAGGATGGCGTTCTTCTTAATGAATTTACATGAATTTTAGCCACACACACTTAGGGGACATATCACTCCAATTTTTCCTCGTATTATCATAATCACACTCATCATATTTTACATTCTCATACATTTATATCCTCACATTTGGCATACTCATCATATATTCTAGTGTCATTACCCGATGACACACTCTTGTGCTTCGGTTCACACTTGACTGTTGAGGGATTATTACTACACTGAACCCCACACACTGTAGGCATTACACATTACACTTCATCACACATTACGCGTTATACATTCTACAACATTTGGTCATTTGCATCTCTTCACCTCATACATCATGATAGTTGCATACATCTACATACCATACATACTACGCCGTGTATTTTCACACATATTATACTAGTCTTCATCATATAGGAGTCTAGAATTACATTCCTATTTTATCTACATACATTACATGTCACTTTCTACATTACACTTTACACATCCTACACATATTGCATTTACATTTTACACATAGCATATTTACACATTCTACACATTACATCCTTACATATACCACTCATCATATGGTCAGATTTTATCCTTACATATACTACATTGTCTTCTACATCTGCACTCACTACCCGATGACACACTTTAGTTCTTGATAAATAATCATTGCCGAGGGTTTACATATCAAATGTACCCTACACTCACCACACATTTACTATCCCACCTTTCATTATGCGAAATTACTAGCTTAGTGACATAGGATTTAGGCTAAATCATCACCTATTCTATAATCATGTAGTGCTATACACCTTAGGTTACATTACCACTCCCTACTATTCATCTTGTAGTGATATATGCCTTATGCTAAATCGTCACCTCTTCTATCATATGTAGTGGTATACACCTCAAGTTGCATTACCACACCCTCCTTACATCTTATAGCAATATATTCTTAGGGATAAATCATCACTCCACATTTCATCTCATCGTGATATATGCTTCGGCTATAGGGTCCATGCACACATTGTCTCTATGTTGCATCACTACACATACACATTCCTCATAACACACTATACACAACACACACTACTTGACCATTTCATGATGAAACACTCTCATTTATTGTTCATTTTTTTTGTTGAGGGGGAAAAAGGAAACTCACTGCATACATTTCCATCCACTCGGGGTGCACGCAACTCCTATCACTCCATATTGCATTCCATTCCATTCATCCATAACATATTGTATACTATGGTTTCTTATAATCTTGTTTGTTCATGGTCACTTTATTACACATACTAGTTTGATTACTAGTATGCCATTTATCTATATCATACACACATGCATGTTCACACCTTATTCTAGTTGTGATCATAAATACATGTAGCATGGATGCTTACCTTCTACCCTTCCTACACTTTGGTCGCTAGGGGCATCCACATTTGTCTCTTCCAGTGCTATTATTTCATTTTTACTTAACACTTAAATACTTATTTATACACGCTTTTGACATATGAGCTATCTTTCTAACATGCTAATGGGTGCTTCATGTGAAAAATTTGTTATGTGGGGATATTTGTTTCCATACTTATTTGTTACATTATCTTCCATTATTTGCTATTATTTGTGATCCTTTCCCTATGTTTAGTGTGCACACTTATCTGTTGTTTGCGGCCATGATGGCCTTGCATGTCTTGTGACATCATGAGTGATGTCCCATGTTTGCAGCCCAATTTATGTGGCTTACTTGTCTTCTTGTTTGTTTTCATTTACTACATTTTCTGCGTAGCTTACATATGTTTTTATATGCATGCATTGTTTGTTTACACTTGTCTTTGGATATCCTTCTTGTTTGTGTGTTCCTTGGTTTCTACCAAGAAATTTCTAGGGTTACAGTGTGTGTGCAGTTGGTCCTCTTTTGGGGCCGCATGTCTCCTATCACGACGTCGCATGTACCCCCAAAGAGGGGGCATCATTTGGGGGTTTTACATACTAACACAATGTATTTACACCGGTTCAGTTATACACATCAAGTGGGTTCAAACCAGTCTATGAACCCCATACAAAGTGGATTTTATAGGACATAGTGTCCTTAGCATTTTTGGGAAGCAGTTACAAGCTTGTAGGTTACAGTGGGTGTGCCTCTTTATACTACTTTTGTCGGTGGTGTTGGATCACCCAACAAACCAGGATGATATAAAGATATCTTTACATACATTTAGTGGAGTGGTTCGAGCTTGGAGGACACAGAGCATTTCCTCCCTACATTTCTCTAGCCATGGTGGTGTGCAATCACCCAAAACTCGCAAGATACAAGATATCCTTGTACACTCTTCTTTGACATGGATCAAGCACACATGTTCCATTTACCTTTACATTTACATTAGTGTATTTAAGTGTGTCTTTTACATAGCATTTTTGCACTTACATATATACATATTTGACTACTTGAAAATTTTCTCCTTGTAAATCCGGGTGTATGAAAAACAAGCGAGTCAAATGAGGGAAATAAAAATAATAACAACGAAACAAGAAAAACATTCTATGCTATCACACATGATTTTACCAATCATATAGGTACACTACACACTGCGGCAGCTACACACATGTGTTATGCCCTAGGTTCACTCTCATCACTTTTTCTTTGTGTATTTTTCATTTATAGTTTCCACGCTCCTCCATATTTTTGTTATTTCACACTTTTGTCTAGTCCTTCGGTGTGTTTTATACTACACTCTTCATGGACATTAAGTATGCATATATATCTAATTTATGTTACCAATATTTCCACTCACCAACATAAAGTTGGGGAAAATGTAGTCACAAAATCATGCACTTTAGACATTTATTTATCCCGATCTCATACTACTATTTATAAGGTTCTTGAGTGAAGAAAGTACTAATTAACCCCTGTCCTTTTAGCCATATTGTTTATTTTATTTCGTAATTTTTGACCTATTGCACCCATATGCCTAGCCATTTTTGACATCTCGCATTATTTTAGCCTTAGCTAGGGTGCCCAGATTTAGTATTGGGGCGCCCATGGGCACCTTGGTCCCACCTGGGGGCTCCCGATCCTTCTAGCACTTTCCCGCCACATTTTGGGCCTCTTCTAGCCATTTTTCATCTTTATCTTTCTTATGGTTGGCCTTTTTGGGGTTAATTACAAAATTAGAGCAAGAGAACCCTATAAATATAAATTTATGAGACCATAATGAGGGACCTAACACCATACACTACTATCACTCCATCTAGAGTTGTATCCATCTATTGCGTTGGCATCCACATAGCTCCATCTTCGAGGCACAAACTAGGAAATTTTCATCACACCTCATAAGGGGAGGGAGTTTATTCTATTTCAAGCACACATTCTATTACATTGTCTACATTTAGTTATTACCTGCTTACTTCACAAAGTGTAACTAACACAAAAACACACGGGAACGATATGCACACACACCCACGAACTACATCCGGCCCCGAAATGTAGTACAACACTTAGTTAGTAAGCCCACTTTTGTGGCGGCTAAGTTCAATCTGGCTCATTCATTATGCATCTTTCTTTTCTTAGGGTTTTGATACTTCCTTTTGGTCTTTTGCAAGTTATTTCTTCTTCTTGGAATATCTGGAGCATTCGGCACAGTATAGAAAATTTGATGTGATAGGCAGTTAAAGTTTCATATCACCTTTTGACCTTGTGATCATTAGCTCTAGCCATTTTCACAGAGACAGGGAGCCTAGATTCCTTATAAGAGCGTTGGTGGGTACCCCAGGTCCTCTTCTAGGTACCCCATTATAGGCATGATATCCGAGATCTATCCTTTTCTGCACTCTTGTATAGTCGTTCCTGCTTTCTAATTTTCTGCACATCATCGCGATAACGTTTGACAGTTATCTATTATCAGCTGAGTTCTTTTCTTTCCCTACTTACACATCAGGGTTTTCAATTTCATTAGTTTATTTACTTATCTGATTTACATTCTATCTTAGTACACTTATTTAGTGTTTTTATATTTCCTACTAGATTAGATTAGCTTTACTTTACTACATTATTTTAGCCAAGTTTAGTTAATCATTATTGCTCACTACTTTCAAAAAGTGCAAGCGGCACAAGAGAACTTAGGGCATGATTACACACAAAAGCACATAAAACTACATCAGGTCTGAGATTTAGTGGAGCACTTAGTTAGTAAGTCCACCATTGTGGCAATTGAGGATAGTTTGACCCCTTCATATGCATCTTTCCTTTTTAGGGTTTGATGTTTGTCTTGAGGTTTTGCATGTCTTTTCTTCATTACGATTACTAGTGACATACGGTGTAATGCGAGAAGTTAGAGTGACAGTGGTGAAGGATTTAGATCATATAACGACCTGTAAATCTTGTTTTTGACCTCCTACACAGTCGGGGCACCCATAGGCACCCTGATACTCTCCCAGATGCCCCAGTCCACTAAGATTTCCTAGATCTGCAAGTTTCTAGACCTCGGCATAGTCATTTCCTTCTCCCCGATTCTTGATTAGCTCTGCAAACATTGTCTAGCAAGTTCTCCAAGTCGAGATAAGCTCCTTTCAACCTTTCTTTACATATTAGGGTTTCTATTTTCATTATTCTAGTTGCTTGGGTCACTTTTTATATTTATTTACCAATTTTATTTACTGTTATTTATTGTTGTTCCTAGTTAGATTAACTACCATTATTCCACATTTTAGTTAATTTCCGTGGAACTAGATTTCATCATAGGGTAGTGTGTTGTGATGAATGTGCACTAGAAAGATATGTTGTAAATGCATCAAGTGTTAAATGTGTCAAGTGTATGATGTGAGGTTCATGAATGTAGTACGCCCTCAACAGATCAAGTTGAATCGTAGCACAATAGTGTGTCATAGGGTAACAACGATACAAATATATCAAGACGTGTGTGAAATATTAAAGTATAGAGTTTGTAAGAAACATAAGAGTGCTTTAGAAGGGGGTGTAAACACAAAATCACACACTTTGAATCATTATTTAGTCTTGGTATCATACTACTATTCATATGGTTATTAAGTGAAAAGAATAATAATGAACCCATGTCTTTGGCCATTTTACTTTACTTTCTGTCGTTATTTTTGATGTTACACCCGCACTTTCCTAGTTTATATTGTCATTATATGTTTTTCTATTTAATTTGTGGTACCCTCTAGGGCACCCTAATCCTCTTTACATTGTACTCTCACCTTTTAGGCACTTTCTAGTCATTTGAGCTTTCTATATTTTTGGTGGTTGGCCTTTTTGGGGTTAATTATGAAATTAGAACAAGAGAACCATATAAATATAAATTTATGTGACCATAATGAGGGACCAAGCACTAGGCACTTATTATCACCACCTAAGGTTGCATCCATCAAAGGCATCTATAGCTACATTTACATCCATCTAGCTCCATCACAAGGCACACAAGGCTGGTTCATCTGCATCATGCTTCATAGGAGGGAATTATATTGTTTCTATGCACATATTTACTACATTCTACATCTAGTTTTTAACTCACCACTTCACAAAGTGTGACTAACACAAGAGTAACATAGGGCACAATTGCACACAGAAAAATCTAGAACTGCATTGGGTTTGAGATTTAATGCAAAACTTAGTGATAATTCCATCCATTTGGAAGCTAAGGAAAGTCGACCCCTTTCATATGCATCTTTATTTTTGTAGGGTTTTGATGCTTTATCTGGGGTTTACTGAGTCATTATTCTATTACAAGTTTACCGGTGCTTTAGGGATCACAAAATGACATTCATGTGGTAGAAAGTGAACACATGTGAACATCCAGTGACACTCTATAAGAGTTTTCTTAGCCATTTCAGTAGACCATTGCACCCGATATTGGACCATGGGGCCCACGGGTGCCCCTATCCCTCTCTAGGAACCCCGGTCTATCTAAACAACTCGATCTACACTTTCTTAGGCTTATGTATGAAGGTTTCCTCCTCCTATTCACCTGGTCTATAAGGTGACACAATCCCTCGACATCTTCGAATCAGCTAAGGCTTTCTTAACCCTATTTTCACATTAGGATTTTATATTATATAGATTAGTTTTCTTGGGTATTATTTAAGTGTTTTATTATTTCATTTATTCAAATTATTTTACTACTCCTATAACATCGATTACGGTAGAGTATTTATATTTTAGTTAATAAGGGGGAATAATTTTGATGCCCCCACATATGAAATGATTAGAATGATTAAGTGAAATTGTCTAAAAGATAACCATTGTCTTGATCAAAGCTAAATGGAGATGCATCGAAACACAGTAAGTAACATGTTTAGTGGATCATAGAAGGATCCATTACATCATAAATTGTACATGTGCATTACTTAATCTTCATCGGTGAAAGGTGTTGGCAAACATCCATGTGCATACCAATGAGTGAGATTTTGTGAACAACTGAGAAATGAGTCATTGTAGATTAAAAATGACCAAAATGCATAGGGAATGTGATGCTAGTATGGTTAGGGTCTAAAGTTCCCCCAATGTAATCCAGCAAAGATTTCCCAAGTGTAAGTGGAGAAGTGCAAGGAACGCATGCCAAAAATATTGTTAGATAGAAGACACAAATACCATAAGTAGTCATAATACTAACATATCCATGATAGAGATGGGGTGAATGAAGTGGAGGTAACATATCATCGAGTGTAAAGTCAAACCAGTTCAAGCCATCATATGTGTAAATAGTGTCAAAGAAAGTAAGATCCAATGGAATATCATTTAAATAATAGTTTTTCATGAAAAGCATACATGTGAAAGGAGGAAGTGATGATGTAGATTACCCATGAGAATGTGAAAAGATGTCTAGAGTATGGACAAACCCCCAATAAAGTACCATAGAATTAGTAGGAGGGGTGTTTTGAATTGATACTCATTAGGGCTGATAACAATGAAAGTATCATTGAAATATGAATCATCTACCTCGATAGGAGTGAAATTAATATTTCGTAAATTTTCATCATTGAGCTCAATGGTATTGACCTCGTCATCAAAATCATTAGTGCTGGCATTTTCATGTTGGATAGCAATATCAAGGATGTTGTTAGGAGGTGCACTAGATGCAGGAGTGAGAGGAGCCTCGGTGATTAGAGAAATAGTACTTATTAGAGAAGAAAAGGTGGGTGAAATGATATCAATAGTATAAGTGGAAATAGACGGAGTGCTCGGAGTGGTAGAAGAAGGATGTGAAGTGCTAGATTGACTGATATCATATGTGTCAATGTTACTATATGGGATAGGTTATGATGGAGGAATGGGCATAGCAGTGATAGGGTCTATGTGACAAAATTTGAATGGATTAGGATTTGCAGTAATGGTATGTTCATAGCCATCATGTAATAATTTGATGCATCAATGAGCAGGTTGATGGGTTTGGCCGCATTGCATGAATCTAGGGTTTACCCAGGTAAAATATTAAACTAAAACGAGACATTGGTAACAAATAATTGGTAGAGGGAAAATTTTAGGGCCAAATTTTATAAGTAATGTGATAGTACCTAAGCATGTCTCGAGTAGTTGAATCATAACCATGAATGAGAGTGGTATTTTTAGAAATTAGATTATTTATAATGCCAATTTGTTTTAAAAGGGAATGAGCACATAAATTAACAGTAGATCCATTGTCAATGAGTACATGCTTGATACAAATGGTGCCAATGACAACAGTGATAAGTAAAGGCACACATGGATTGTCAATAGCAAATGGTGATATGTCATCATCAGTAAATGATATAGTGCGTCGAATATTTTTGAGAGATTGAATGAGGTGTGTGAATGCCACCAAAGAATTATCACTTTCAATGTGAATAGAAACGAAGGGAGGCTTCTAATGTATGACGAAAATTAGGTGCATTGTGTAATAAGTCATAGAGAGATATTTTGGCCGATGTATTCTTAAGTTGCTCAATGATATCATATCCCTTAGAAGTAGCAGGAGGATCCATAGAAGTAATAGGTGGTGGGATAGAAATGGGTGGAGTCGTAGGAGGATGAGTGCGGTGAGTAGTTACTACATTAATAGTAGGATCAACCATAGGCATAATAAAGTGAGGAGGATGTTGAGTAATAACTTAAATGAAATTAGAAGCAGTAGTAATCATACCCGAAACCTTGGTTGGAGTGAAATAAAGATAAGAAGATTGATCCATGACTCAATAATATGAAGACATACTAAGAAGGAAATGGTTTGAATCGTCGAGTTCACCAAATTATTAAGAAAAATATTGAAATAAATAGATGCTAAATATAAATATGTCCCAAAGTCAATGATATAAAAATAAGTACAAATTTTGACACAAAAAATTAAGCTACAAGGATATGAAACCCCAATTGCAAATGAGGATATAAAAATATTTAGTTGATTCGTGGTGATGCCAAAGTTATGCTGAGATGGAAAATAGATGGAACAGGGACTCATAACATCGCAAAAAAACCTAGAAAAATGCATGATTCTAGGAAATACTAGAACTATGGTGCCTATGCAGGGTTAGGGTCGCTAGAGACCTTCTCTAGGTGCCTATGACTACTCGAACCTGAAAAACTCAATTTTGTAGGGTCGTGAGATGTTCATTGATACCACCTTTGATTGCATGTATGTCGTTTCACTTCATTGTTATTCACCTAAAACCTACAATAAGAAAGAAGCACCTACAAAATCCCAAAAGACATAAAATCCTAAAAAGAGAAAGATGCAAATGGGGATTCAAACTGGCCTTGATAGTCACCCAAATGAGTGAACTTATGATTTGGGCACTACACTACATTTCTAAATCCATGTAGTTCTGTGTGTAGAATTGTGCCCTAGGTGGTTCTTGTGTCAGACACACTTGAATAGCAAGGAATATCTAGATGTAGAAAATGTAGATAAATGTGTGCATGGAAAAAAAAACTTCCCCTCCTATGAAGTGTATGCAAAATAATGCAATAACTTTCCCTTGGGTGAGTTTTAGTTGGATGATTCAATTCTCTTGTAATGCCTTTATATGTAACCTTAGGTGGTGATAGATAATGCTTAGTGTTTGGTCCTTTATTATTATCACATAGCTTTGTATTTATATGATTCCCTTGTTTGAATTTCATAATTAACCACTAAAAGGCCAACTAGTAAAAATAAATGTGGCCAAATGACTATAAATAAACCAAAAGATGTGAGAAAATTAAAAATAGGTTGGCGCTCAAAGGGGATGGGGGCACCTAGGTGCTTTGGTGTCTTGGATGGGTGCTTTGGTATCTAGAGTCAAAAATACCGAAGTGTGAATAGAAATACAGGGAAAGAAGGAGTGTAAGACCAATAAGGAAAACATAAAGTAAGAAAAAGAGGCCAAAGACAGTTGTCAATTAGTACTTTTATTGATTAGGAATCATAGGAAGAGTAGTATGTGATCGGGACTAGATAAATACCCAAAGTGTGTGATTTAGTGTCTATAGTTGAATCAATGGGAAAATGAAAATATATTCAAATAGGGTAAAATGTTCGGAGAAAACTCAGTCCTCCATATCTTAAAAACCACTTCATCATGCAAGAAATGGCTCAAATGAAATATAATTTCATAGGATCATCTGCTCCAAATTCAAGGCAATTTGGCTTGCTAGATCATTGGGAAAATGCAAAGATATTTTCAATTGTTATGGGAAAAAATAAAGTTCTTGGCTGGAAAATTATATCTAAAATAGAAAATAAATCATACCACAACATAACCCAAGTGATATATAATCTGAAATGCATTTTCAAATGGATCATTTTAGAAACTTTTTAAGGTTTTTCGACCATAGGATCACCTTGTTGGTTGAATATTTTGTCAAGTCAAAATATGAGGTTCAACCACAGTACATGGGATTAAATCCCTCCTCAAAGACAGGTGAGGCTGCCTGTTTATTACTAATCTAAAACACAAAAGAAACAATGCATACAATATTCACACTAATCTAACCATTGGGGTTGGGATAGAATCCTGAAATCCATATCCACACTATGTGAAGATGTTGTTTTTATAAATGGACTGGGTCGAAATTATTACAATGGAAGAAACACAATGGAAAGGAAATGAGAGGAACGTATTTTCTTTCGAGTAAACACAGAGCACGAAATAATCATACGATCTTTAGATAACAAATGTAATGTTTGAAATGATTAGAATCATCAAGACACTAAACAAAGAATAGCTTAAGATTACGAACATAAGAACAATATCTTAAGAAAAACACATCTCACAACACAAAGTTTGCAAAAATAGCATCAGCTTCTATTCCTCAAATGATTAAAAGAAAACACAAAGTTTTTCTTCTTCACAATAGTTCTCAATATTCCAAAAATCTCAACCCTTTGGAATGTATGTACATCCCTTATTTATAATAAAAATAGTTGAGAGAAAATAGGAAAAACCCTATAAAACAGTTTGTTAACAAGAGTCCTATTTTGCTTGACTCTCACGCAGGAGACCAAGTCAAAATATGATTCCTATGTGACGAAACAGAAATGAAAAAGACATGTCAATTTCAAGATTGAAATGACACGTTACATCAAGACTTAGTCTGAATCGTCATCTTTTTCTTCCTCATCTTTCTCTTCCTCTAACTGAGCCTGTTTGTTCTGAAATTCTTGGAACTTCCGGATTATACCTTGCATCTCATTTTCGTCAGGTGCAGTGGAATGATCACTCAAGACTTCACATGTTTCATGAGTGTCACTGGCACTACTGGGAAGCTTTCTCAATATTTTGTTGAGTTTTCTCAAGGCCTCCAAAGAATGTTCAACCTTCACAAACCTGTCGATGATTTCAATACCAAATCCGTGAGTTGGTTCATGCTGAATAGATTCTTGGATTTGTTTGAAAAGATCATCAGCTGGTAGGATGCCCGAGTTTCCACCTGACACTTTTGCACAAATTTTCAGAAATTCTTCTTCCAGGTCACTTTTTCCATCAATCAATTGATCTCTTGATTCTCTCAATTTACCGCAAGCTTCGTTGAGAATTTTTACCCTTGTTTATCCGCATGCGGATGACACCTTCTTCTATTAAGATGCATGATGGGATTTTCTTTAGTTTCTGAAGAGATTCGAAGGTCAAATCAAGGTGTCTGATTTCTTGAGAGAAATCATCATCCATATTTTCCCCATCACTCTGTATATTCCCCAAAGATTAATAAAATTCTACGATGTCTTGAATCACTTCTTTCCCCTGTTGGAGCAGCCTTTGGGTCCATTCATCGACCACTCTCCCTTTTTCATTAATCTTCTCGATTATAGGCACTGATGAGAAATCAAACCCGACAGGGATAGAGGAAGATGGTACAGATTCAAGGGGTTTTGAGAGCTTAAGTAATACTTCAGTTAACTAGCTCCACCTTTCCTTTAAGCTCATCTATGCTGTCCTTTGTTTCCTTCAATTTCTGGCATAGCACGTTTATAGCATCTCGTGCATCCTGTTGTGCTCCTTCTGTTGTCACTTCTCCTAGAGCCACCCTAGTTATCTGATAGTCAGAGGCCGTTATGTCCTCTTTGGTTTTGTCAGTCGTGGGAGTGGTGATCTCTGCAAACTTATGCCCCGAAGCGTCCACTAAAACCCTTGAAACTATTTTGGGTTTCTTGGCTGATTTAGCAGTAGAAGCCTTGAGTGAACTAAAATCAAAGGCTGGTATGGGTACAACCACCTTCCTTTTCCTCGAGTTTGCTCAAGTAACCATTGAGGCATGTCAGAGGGAGTTGCCATTATTGTAGAAGTTGGTATCATACTTTCAGGGGGAGGGGGATCCACTGGTGGAGTGGGGACAGTTACCAATGTGGTAGCAGATTCAGTGAAAAGAGGTGCAGGAGGAGGTAAGTTGGTAGTTACTTTGGTCCCAGCAGAGAGGGGTGAGAGTCCAGAGAAAATGCTGGCCATGACCGATGAAGTAGATGGGGAAAGAGGAGGTAGAAGTGGTTGTGAAGTAGGAAGCACAGATCCTGACGCCAAAGCCAGGATGCAAGAGATAAGGTCACTTCAGTTGGGCAGTCAACAAATGGTGAAACTAGGGGTTGGCTTACTTCTCTTTCCAAAGAAATTTCTCCTATTTCTAGTGGTGTTGGTGATTCTGGCACATTCACCGTTTCAACTGGAGTAACAATTGAAGAGGTTTCTTGTTCTCTTCTCTTCTTGAAAAACTTGACCTTTATAGGTCCCTTAGAAGAGCTTTTGTCCTTTTCCTTTTTGGAGGGCCCCGCCTCTATAGCAACCAACTTTGAAAAATTATCTTCTTTGAAACTCATTCCCCAAGAGGTGAGCCATGCCTTGGTGCGTGCAAGAATTAGGGCCGATCTATCTATAATGGAGGATTTTTCACCAATAGACCAATCAATAGGTGGGAAAACATATTGATCTTCATTCAATCCGTCATAGGAAGGATCCAGAACACTTTCATTATCGCCAGTACCTTCTGGTATGTCAGCGAGCTCAAGTGTCTAAATCTCTACAAGTGTCAACCTGCTATGATCTTTTCTTCGAGACAAAGCAACCTCATCACGTAAATCAATCTAGATGTCTTCTATGCTTGGCACGTGTAGGTGTAGAGTTCCATATGCCTTAAGGACTCCTCAAAAATCAAACCCATCTCGGGGCTTCATGTGCTTCTTCAACTTATCTTGAAGCTCATGTACAACGTTCTTGGCTTTCACCACCATTGAACAAGTATACCTTCCAATAGAAATTGGGAAAGATACAAGCGGCCTTGTGTTTACTCTATTGGAATTTGTGAAAATCCAACAATTACCTGACCAACTCCATCAAGATTAGTTTGTCCCCTGGATATCTGGGCAAATGGAAAGGATCCCCAGGTACATGACTACTCGAAGATATGTGAACTTCTTAAATTGCAAGAAGACACAACCCCATTTTGAAACTTCAGCCCATGCTTCATCAGAGACTCTTGTTTTCCTCAGTTTGGGGTTTAACCTGCAGATGTTCTCGTAAAAGAAGGCATCGTTTACCCTTCTGAATTGGTCTTCAGACCCTTTTCTTGTTAGCTGAGGAAAATACCGATAAACATGCTCCACTGTCTTGTTCCCCTTGGTGTCCAATCCAGGATAGTTCCTCATGCCAGCTGCTGCATAGGTGACATACGAGGACATATAAAACTTCCCAGTAGATAGGATTGTTTTCATTTGAGAATCTATCTCGTTACTGATAAGAGTACCCCAATCAATTCCCTGTTGATTCTTCTTAATAATGATCATGAATTGGTACATCCATCCTTGGAAAACATTTGATTCGGGAAACCAAAACCCGACTCAACAGAGTAATGATATCATTGATTTCCTGAATGAAATCACTTCTAGGAACAAGTCTTGGGAACCTGGAAATAGCCGGTTTGGCTTTGATTAGGAACTTCTTATTCATGTGCTTGATGCAATCCTCCTGATCATTGTCCCAAGCTTTTTGGGCTGACTTGAGATCCACATCTCCATATTCCTCAAAATTAGGCAGCTTGAGAAGGTCATCGAAGTAACCTCCATCCAACTTGATTACAACTTCTCCCGCCTGATTTTTCATAGAACGAGAAGCAGAGTCATAGTTCGAAGCACAAGCTAAGATGAACTCGGGGCAATGGGCAGACATAGGGAAAGCTGCTGCAAGAGGTAGACCACTTTGCCAACTATTGATTTCATCCATGGAGTCTGGGAAGAGCTCTTGACCCTATTCCAAAAATCCTCCATATCTATGTTTCCGAGCTCTGTATCCCGGATGTCGTAATTACAATCAATGTAGGAGGGAGACTCCACCTTCCTAAATTTTTACTTCATCCTTCCTGATTTTTCAGTCTTATCTTGTGATGAACCAGGGTCCGACATGAGGAATTTCAAAGGAGGAGAGTGTCGGAGATCAGAAGGTGTTGAACACTTCGAAAACCCGACACACTGGAGATGTCGAAAAGTTGGAAATGTCGACACACTGGAGATGTTGGAAAGTTTGGAAAACCCGACACACTGGAGATGTTGGAAAGTTGGAAATGTCTGACACACTAGGAGGATGCCGGAATGTTTGAAATTTCCGATACTTTAAACTTTCTGATACACTGCGGGTTTTGAACACTGCAAAGCACCCTGCGAAACCCGAAAAGAGGGAATCGGGTAATTGTTAGGTTGAAACATGCAAGTTCTTCTTCACTGTTGATATCCCAAATATATTTTTAATTACAATGAAATTCTAGGGAATAAAACAAAGTGAGCATTCCAAAGGGGGAACCCTAAAACACAAACCTGATTTAGAAAACAACCCCCAAACGGAAAAGATAAAACCCCAACAACCCCGATAAGAAAAAGATAAGAAACTTGGAAGAATTCTTTACACAATTATTCCACAAAAACCACAAACAAATAATAAAGGAAAATACCTTCAATCAGAACAAAAAATGATAAAAATGAGCAATGCAATCAGGCACAGAGGTGAGTCGGGTTTCTGGGTCGAAGATGCATGCACGAAAATCCACAAGGTAAAAAGTACGTCTGGTAAAAATGACGTGGAAATCAAGTATTTATAAGAAATTTCACATTTAATACACTTCAGTTGACATGTGTCAACTACCCGACAACTCAGCATTTAATGCCATGTCAGCATGTTTGGGGAGTCCGAGAACCCGACACAAAGGGTTTCAGAGCAATTCGGGTTTCGGGTTGCGGGAAGCAAGCGACATGAAGCATGATGCTTGATGGTCCCGAAACCCGAAACAAAGGAGTAAATCGGGCTTCGGGGATCGGAAGACATGCGACATGAAGCATGTTTTGACGAAGGCATGTTCTAATGCTTGGAAGACCCATGAAACCCGAAACAAAGGAGTAAATCGGGCTTCGGGGATCGGAAGACACGTGACATGAAGCATGTTTTGACGAAGGCATGTTCCGATGCTTGGAAGACCCGTAAACCTGACTCGCCTTGCTTGGTGTGGGTTTTGGGTTTCAGGGAACACACTACATGAAGTATCCAAAACACATGTTGTCTTGCTTTTGAAACCCTAAAATCCGATTATCTCTTTGAAAGGGCATTCTTAAGAAACCGGCTCAAAAATTTCTTAGGGTTATCTCATTTTGGGTGTAAACAAAAAAATGAGATAACAACTGGCTCTAGTTGGGGACTTTCTTTGTGATATCAAAGGAAGAGAACTCAGAATCTCTAGCTTTATCCATTGGGCTACAGAGTCAGAAAAGAAGAAAACTGAAAAACAAAACAAGGAAAGAAAGAAGACCAAAAAGCAAACACACGACAAAAATAAAGTATGTACAATGCAAAAGAGCATCTTGCATTAATGATGGAACAACTTTAGATGTTGGCCGCTGAAAGGCAAAGGGAGTAACTCTCCATCAAGATATGATAGATGGAAACTATTTTCACCACTCAGCTGATGAATCTTAAAAGGTCCTTTCCACAAAGAATCAAACTTTCCGTGCATTCCTTTCTGCTCCCTCCTCTTATCCCAAAGCAACACCAGGTCTCCAATTTGGAAATTACATTGCCTTGATTTCTTGTCAAAAATTTCTTTACTTTGCTTTGATGATCTGCAATGCGATCAACCACCTTGCTTCGTTCCTCTTCTAGCCTAGCTAGGTACATAACCCTTTTTTCAATAGAATTTTGAAAGGTCACATCTTCGACTGCTTTGGCCAACTGTAAGGCTGGCAACTCTACTAAGATAGGTATCTCAACATCAATCCCATATAGTACTTGGAAAGGAGACATTCCTATAGCTCGCTTTGGGGTAATCCGATCAGCCCATAACGCATCATACAATGCTTTGTGCCATGTCCTCTGGTTTTCATCTACTAGCTTTCTAATTATGGTAACTAGGTTCTTATTGTTGGACTCAACTTGCCCATTGCCTTGGGGATAATAATCAGATGAGTGAGCCAGGGTGATGCCGAATCCATAGCAAAAAAATTTCAACTCATGTGATGAGAAATTGGAGGCATTATCAGCCACAATCTTGTGAGGCACACCGAATCTAACAATTATATTTTCTTTAAGGAACTTGCACATGGCTTCTGAGGTTGCTTGCTTGATTGGCACGGCTTCCACCCACTTGGTAAAATGGTCTGTAGCAGTCAACACGTAATTGTGTCTAGCATTGGAGGTAAGATTCAACATTCTAATGAATTGATTACACCTGGGCGGAAAGGTTCTTCAATCACTATGGGCTTTAGGGAAGAGCTGCTAGCTTAGGATGACCAACGAAATGTTGACAAGCTTCACACTTGGACACCCACTCTGCTGAATCTCGAAAGAGAGTAGGCCAATAGTACCTAGCCCGTAGGATCTTATAAGCTGTTACAGAGGATGAGAAATGTCCTCCGCATGCTAGGATATGGAAGGATTCTAATAACTTTACCTGCTGTGATTTATCAACACAGCGCAGGAATACACCATCAATACCTTTCTTATATATTCCGTTATCCCACAGGAGGTATCTTACAGATCTTAACTTGACTTTCCTCTTCTCCTTTTGGCTTAAATGCAGGGGGCATTCACCATAAGTCAGAAAGAAAGCAATATCTATGTACCATTCATCAATTGTGCTCACGAAAAGCACCATGGGCAAATTTGAAGAGGTATCTTCTCTTTTTTACATTCTGTTTCAGCATGATTTTCCATGATCAATTGGCACAGGCCCCTTCCTCATACCAACTTGGTAGGTCTAATGTCCAAGTCATACTCCTGAACTTTAGCTATCTAGGTACCTCATTGACTACCCAGCTCTTGTTGAGTCAAAATGGATTTAATGGTGGTGTCGGGAACGAGAACAAGGGTATGAGAGTTCAGCACATAGTACCTGAAATGTTTCACCACTCGTACCACTGCATAAGCATGCTTTTCAATTTGTGACATTTTTAGTTCATGTTCCTTTAATGGGAAACTCATGAAAGTGATGGGAGCTTTAATGCCCTCGCCATTCTCCTGCATCAGGATGGCTGACACTGTGTGTGAGCGGAGGCGTAGCTGTACATAATGAAATCTTTTTGAAATCTGGACATACTAGGATAGGAGTGCAAGCAACTTGCCCTTTTGACTTCATCAAATGCAAGCTTCCCTTCAGTACTCCATCGAAATGGAATTTTTCCTTTCATCATCCCAAGGATATCCTTGGTTTTATCAGCGAAATCAGGTACAAACCTTCTTAGGAAATTGACCTTTCCGAAGAAGGAATGAACTCCAGTTTTACTTATGGGTAGGGTAAGGCTCTGAATGGCCTTCACCCTCTCTGGGTCGATTTTGGTTCCTTCTCTAGTCACAATATGACCTAGCAACTTTCCTTCGGTCACTCCAAACATGGACTTCTTGGGATTTAATGAAATCCTGTGATGCCTCGCATCTCAAGAGTACTTGTTCTAAATGATCATAATGATCACTCTATTTTTAGAGAAAACGGTCAAGTCATCCAAATATACCACTATGACTTTGCCCATTAGGTCCCTGAATGCCAAGTCCATAGCTCTTTGAAAGGTGGCTCCAGCGTTGATCAAGCCGAAAGGCATCCTCCTATAAGCAAAGGTCCCCCATGGGGTTGTGAAGGTTATCTTGTGTTGATCCTCCGCAGCTACCTCGACTTGATTATATCATGAAAATTTGTAATACCTTATCCATGATAGGCAAGGGATAGTTGTCTTTTAACGAAGACTGATTTAGGTTCTAGAAGTCAACACAAATCCATATTTCACCATTCTTCTTCCTGATGGGGACGATGTTAGAAATCCAGGTGGAGTGATGGATTGGAAAAATAATTCTGGCATCTAACATTTTCTGAATTTCCACAAGGATAGTCCCTGAGATCTTGGGATTGTAATTTCTTTTCTTTTCTGTAAGGTTTTACATCAAGCTTCAAAGGAATACTTGTGCTACACATATTTGGGCTTGAAGGATTTTAAATCTGCATAGGACCAGGCTAAGACATCCATGTATCTCTTTAGGAGTGAAGTGAATTTTGCTTTCTCCTCAGGGGAACAACATTTCCCAATATTCACCATCCAAGGTTGATCAAACGAACCTAGATTGACTTGATCTACTTCCGAGGAAGAAGCTCCTTCAACTTGTCTCTTGTTTTGAATAAAATGGTCATGCTTGTCAAACAAACCCTCCAGAGAAACCAAACCTTTGGGTATCTTGTTTCCTTTAAGCTGAATAAACTCACCATCAACCTCTTGATATGGATCTGAGATAGATTCACGGAAAGCTGATTCCAAACCTTCAAAGTACAGCTCACTAAAATTGTCATCTTTTTCTAGAAAAGTCAACACTTGTTGATCATCATTGAACACTTGCCAGTGAGCCGCATTATCTGGGATACTAGGACGGTACACAATCTCAATGGTGTATGTATCTTGTTTGAACTGGGGATGAGGGAGAAGGAGGGATGTAGACACGGCCAAAGAATCATCCTTGTCATTATAATCTCTCAAAACTACCTTGATGGAGAATGCATCAAAGCATTCTATATTATCCCAAACTTTGTTCCTGTAATGTCTCAAGCGATCATTTTTTACTTGATAGATTCCCTTGACCTGGTTGACAATCAGCTTTGCATCCCCTTGAACCTTGAGATTTCGAATTCCCTTCTATCTGGCCATTTCTAATCCTAAGTAACAGAGCTTCATATTCAATCGTGTTATTAGTATTATCAAACTACAATTTGAAAGCAAAGGGGAAGATCTCGGAATTAGGAGATATAAGAACTACACCAACGCCTCGATCCGGTGGTTGAATAGCTACCATCAAATTCGAGGGTCCAAATAGCATTAGGATCTTCTTTCTTGACGTCTACAGCTGGTATTTCTGATGTCATGAAATAATTTCCAAAACTAGCATCTTCGAAAAGAATTTGAGCCTTAGGGTCATCTCGATTTAGTTACCAAATACTTTGCCTGAGGTTCGGGATGGAGAACATGATAAACCCCATTGATTGGAATCTTGGCCTTGGTCCAATCCATATTAATCTCTCCTCCGATGTCTTTACAAAAACCTCTACCCAAGAGGATACCGTAAGTTGCAGGAATGTCAGCGACTAGAATGGTCATTTTCACTCTCTTCTCTGGGAAGGCAATGAATGCAAATTGTGCATCTTTGATTTGACCAATCAAGGGAACTTGTTTGGTTTCCATGGAGTAACACCGTCCATATGACTTATTCAAAGTAAGCCCAAGGGCATGGGCTACTTTTGTGGGCATAACATTGTCGGAGGCCCCTGAGTCGATGATGCAATTGCTGAGTTTAAACCCATTTATAAGCAAAGACAAATAAAATGGTTCAATATTTCCTGAAGAAGAAGTAGAGGTCAGATTTTTCTGAGGTGGGGGTTGAGTAGGATTTGGAAAAATACCTTTTGAAGGTGGGGGAATGGTGGCTTTACTTCTAATGAATTTGGTGAGTTTTTCGAACTGTTCAGGATTTGACTGAAGGTATTCTCGCTTCTGACATTTGGATCTTGGTTCTTTTTGCATGATCAATAATGTCAAAAGCAGTATAAGAGGGGGTGATGGTAAGTTCGGTTCTAATCTCATGAGCTTGAGCTAGGGCACTGACCTTAGGAGAAAGAGAATGAGGAGAAGTTGTTACCTTTTTGGTGACTTCTCTTTCAGTTTGCGCTGAAATAGGAGCACCTCTCTTAACTATGGCGATGGAAGGTTCCTTGTTCTTCTCCTTGGGGCTTCCAAGAGGTTTTCTTGGATTCTGAGATTGGGATCGAGTGAAGACAAAAATGACTGGCCATCCAGTGCACATTCATCTTCTTCATATTCCAAATACCCAATGCTGGAGTCGCCAGCTGAATCGTCATAAGACTCATCAGCATATCCTAAAGCTTCAAAAGCCTCGGGGAATCTTGTTCTTCTGGTTCTTCCTCTTCTTCAACTATTTCTACTACCACGTTAATGGGAGGAGCTTTGATTGCCAGTCTTGGTTGAGTAGGAGTTAACCGTGGCCTATCTCTTGCAGGCACACCATTGGTGTTATTGAAATTCCATCTAGGGATATCCCGATATGGAACATTGCTCACCTACTGGGACATTTGATTTTTTAAAGCAATCAAATCATTAGCCATCTTTTGAATCATAGGGTCAGTATTACCTTGGGAAGAACCTTGATTTTTAGGTTTGGGTACATCTTTCCTGATTCTTCCGGCCAAAATGAGATCATCCTCTATTTCAATAGCTATTGACTGAGCGATAGCCAAATCTAGGATAGCCGACCTTCTTAATAGAAAGCTCACATCGGGAGGCTGAGCATTAATGAAGAAGCATTTCTGATTTTCGGAGTAGGTACAGCTATTTCTGGAATCTTTCGGATCAGCTTGTTAAACTTTTCCACGAAGTCCCGCATGGGTTCATGCGATTCCTTCTTCATATGGGTAAGTTGTGCTAACAAAGCATGAGAATATTCAGCTGGTTTGAAACATGCTTCGAATCTGGTCCTCATGGTAGCCCAGTTTGTGATGCATGCATTTGGAAGGTGGTAAAACCATTCGGCTGCTGCACCATGCAACGTTTCAACGAAGAGTCAAATAGAGACATCTTCGTGAGCTACTCCAAGGATGCCACATGCTACAAAGAAAGATGCAATGTGTTCATCAGGATGCTACTTCCCATCCCCATTGAACTTGGGAATTTTTTTATGTGATCCATGTGGTAATTTGTGCAATGGTGGAGTTAGAGAAAGAGGACCAATAGCCGCACCCCAGGGCACATGTTGTGTTTCCATCCTTCCAAAAAGAGTGCGTATAGGGATCCGAGTGTCGGACAAGAATAATGCATGAAAAGTTGCAGACGCTTTCCGTTCTATGGGGATCTGGTTTCTCCAAACAGCGAAGAACTTCTGGTTCGGTTAGAAATAGCGTTATTGGGGGAAAGACTGAAATTGTGCTTTGTTGTAGCAACTCAAAGAGTGGATCAATTTCACCCCGGGCTTGGTGGGACCGAGTGAAGATATTTCCAGCCAGCTTGAATCGGAAAGAGATCTTGTTTAAAATAAGGCAAATACGGAGTCGCCAAACACCAAGAGGATAATCTTTATACCATTAATATGTATTCACCAGTGGAGTTGCCAAAAAATTGTTGGTTGGATATTTTTTCAAGTCAAAATATGAGGTTCAACCACAATACATGGGATTAAATCCCTCCTCAAAGACAGTGAGGCTTCCTGTTTATTACTAATCTAAAACACAAAAGAAACAATGCGTACAATATTCACACTAATCTAACCATTGGGGTTGGGATAGAATCCTGAAATCCATATCCACACTATGTGAAGATGTTGTTTTTATAAATGGACTGGGTCGGAAATTATTATAATGGAAGAAACACAATGGAAAGGAAATGAGAGGAACGTATTTTCTTTTGAGTATACACAGATCACGAAATAATCATAAGAGATTTAGATAACAAATGTAATGTTTGAAATGATTAGAATCATCAAGACACTAAACAAAGAATAGATTAAGATTACGAACATAAGAATAATATCTTAAGAAAAACACATCTCACAACACAAATTTTGCAAAAATAGCATCAACTTCTATTCCTCAAATGATTAAAAGAAAACACAAATTTTTTCTTCTTCACAATAGTTCTCAATATTCCAAAAATCTCAACCCTTTGGAATGTATGTACATCCCTTATTTATAATAAAAATAGTTGAGAGAAAATAGGACAAACCCTATAAAACAATTTGTTAACAAGAGTCCTATTTTGCTTGACTCTCACGCAGGAGACCAAGTCAAAATATGATTCCTATGTGACGAAACAAAAATGAAAAAGACATGTCAATTTCAAGATTGAAATGACACGTTACATCAAGACTTAGTCTGAATCATCATCTTTTTCTTCCTCATCTTTCTCTTCCTCTAACTGAGCTTTTTTTTTTCGAAATTCTTGGAACTTCCGGATTATACCTTGCATCTCATTTTCGTCAGGCGTAGTGGAATGATCACTCAAGACTTCACATGTTTCATGAGTGTCACTGGCACTACCGGGAAGCTTTCTCAATCTTTTGTTGAGTTTTCTCAAGGCCTCCAAAGAATGTTCAACCTTCACAAACCTGTCGATGATTTCAATACCAAATCCGTGAGTTGGTTCATGCTGAATAGATTCTTGGATTTGTTTGAAAAGATCATCAGCTGGTAGGATGCCCGAGTTTCCACCTGACACTTTTGCACAAATTTTTAGCAGTTCTTCTTCCAGGTCACTTTTGCCATCAATCAATTGATCTCTTGATTCTCTCAATTTACCGCAAGCTTCGTTGAGAATTTTTACCCTGAACCTGATGGCTTTGGTCAGCTGAAAATGTTTATCCGCATGCGGGATGACACCTTCTTCTATCAAGATGCATGATGGGATTTGCTTCAGTACCTGGAGAGCTTCAAAAGTCAAATCAAGGTGTCTGATTTCTTGAGAGAAATCATCATCCATATTTTCCCCATCACTCTATATATTCCCCAAATATTGATAAACTTCTACGGTGTCTTGAATCACTTCTTTCCCCTATTGGAGCAGCCTTTGGGTCCATTCATCGACCACTCTCCCTTTTTCATTAATCTTCTCGATTATAGGCACTGATGAGAAATCGAACCCAACAGGGACAGAGGAAGATGGTACGGATTCAAGGGGTTTTGAGAGCTTAAGTAATACTTCAGTTAACTGCTCCACCTTTTCTTTAAGCTCATCTCTGTTGTCCTTTGTTTCCTTCAATTTCTGGCATAGCACATTTATAGCATCCCATGCATCCTGTTGTGCTCCTTCTGTTGTCACTTCTCCTAGAGCCACCTTGGTTATCTGATAGTCAGAGGCCGTTATGTCCTCTTTGGTTTTTTCAGTCGCGGGAGTGGTGATCTCTACAAACTTATGCCCCGAAGTGTCCACTAAAACCCTTGAAACTATTTTGGGTTTCTTGGCTGATTTAGCAGTAGAAGCCTTGAGTGAAATAAAATCAAAGGTGGTATGGGTACAACCACCTTCCTCTTCCTCGAGTTTTCTCAAGTAACCATTGGGGCATGTCAGAGGGAGTTGCCATTGTTGTAGAAGTTGGTATCATACTCTCATGGAGAGGCGATCCACTGGTGGAGTGGGGATAGTTACCAATGTGGTAGTAGATTCAGTGAAAAGAGGCGCAAGAGGGGGCATGTTGGTAGTTACTTTGGTCCTAGTAGAGAGGGGTGAGAGTCCAGAGAAAATGCTGGCCATGACCGATGAAGTAGATGGGGAAAGAGGAGGTAGAAGTGGTTGTGAAGTAGGAAGTGCAGATCCTGACGCCAAAGCCTGGGATGCAAGAGATAAGGTCACTTCAGTTGGGCAGTCAACAAATGGTGAAACTAGGGGCTGGCTTACTTCTCTTTCCAAAGAAATTTCTCCTATTTCTGGTGGTGTTGGTGATTCTGGCACATTCACCATTTCAACTGGAGTAACAATTGAAGAGGTTTCTTGTTCTCTTCTCTTCTTGAAAAACTTGACCTTTATAGGTCCCTTAGAAGAGCTTTTGTCCTTTTCCTTTTTGGAGGGCCCCGCCTCTGCAGCAACCAACTTTGAAAAATTATCTTCTTTGAAACTCATTCCCCAAGAGGTGAGCCATGCCTTAGTACCTTCATTATCTAGAACACTTTCATTATCGCCGATTTTTACGGTATGTCAGCGAGCTCAAGTGTCTGAATCTCTGCAAGTGTCAACCTACTATGATATTTTCTTCGGACAGCAACCTCATCACGTAAATCAATCCAGATGTCTTCTATGCTTGGCACGTGCGGGTGCAGAGTTCCATATGCCTTAAGGACTCCTCGAAAATCAAACCCATCTTGGGGCTTCATGTGCTTCTTCAACTTATCTTGAAGCTCATGTACAACATTCTTGGCTTTCACCACCATTGAACAAGTATACCTTCCAATAGAAATTGGGAAAGATACAGCGGCCTTGTGTTTACTCTGTTGGAATTTGTGAAAATCCAACAATTGCCTGACCAACTCCATCAAGATTAGTTTGTCCCCTAGATATCTGGGAAAACGGAAAGGATCCCCTGGGTACATGACTACTCGAAGATATGTGAACTTCTTAAATTACAAGAAGACACAACCCCATTTTGAAACTTCAGCCCATGCCTCATCAGAGACTCTCATTTTCCTCAGTTTGGGGTTTAACCTACAGATGTTCTCGTAAAAGAAGGCATCGTTTACCCTTCTGAATTGGTCTTCAGACCCTTTTCTTGTTAGCTAAGGAAAATACCGATAAACATGCTCCACTGTCTTGTTCCCCTTGGTGTCCAATCCAGGATAGTTCCTCATGCCGGCCACTGCATAGGTGACATACGAGGACATATAAAACTTCCCCATAGACAGGACTGTTGTCATTTGAGAATCTATCTCGTTACTGATAAGAGTACCCCAATCAATTCCCTGTTGATTCTTCTTAATAATGATCATGAATTGGTACATCCATCCTTGGAAAACATTTGATTCGGGAAACCAAAACCCGACTCAACAGAGTAATGATATCATTGATTTCCTGAATGAAATCACTTCTAGGAACAAGTCTTGGGAACCTGGAAATAGCCGGTTTGGCTTTGATTAGGAACTTCTTATTCACGTGCTTGATGCAATCCTCCTGATCATTGTCCCAAGCTTTTTGGGCTGACTTGAGATCCACATCTCCATATTCCTCAAAATTAGGCAGCTTGAGAAGGTCATCAAAGTAACCTCCATCCAACTTGATTACAACTTCTCCCACCTGATTTTTCATAGAACGAGAAGCAGAGTCATAGTTCGAAGCACAGGCTAAGATGAACTCGGGGCACTGAGCGGACATAGGGAAACCTGCTGCAAGAGGTAGACCACTGCCAACTATTGATTTCATCCATGGAGTCTGGGAAGAGCTCTTGACCCTATTCCAAAAATCCTCCATATCTATGTTTCCGAGCTCTGTATCCCGGATGTCGTAATTACAATCAATGTAGGAGGGAGACTCCACCTTCCTAAATTTGTACTTCATCCTCCCTGATTTTTCAGTCTTATCTTGTGATGAACCAGGGTCCGACATGAGGAATTTCAAAGGAGGAGAGTGTCGGAGATCAGAAGGTGTTGAACACTTTGGAAAACCCGACACACTGGAGATGTCGGAAAGTTGGAAATGTCTGACACACTGGAGATGTCAAAAGTTGGAAATGTCTGACACACTGGAGATGTCGAAAAGTTGGAAATATCCGACACACTGGAGATGTTGGAAAGTTTGGAAAACTCCGACACACTGGAGATGTCGGAAAGTTGGAAATGTCGACACACACCGGGAGGATGCTGGAATGTTTGAAATTTCCGATACTTTAAACTTTCCGATACACTGCAGGTTTTGAACACTGCAAAGCACCCTGCGAAACCCAAAAAGAGGGAATCGGGAAATTGTTAGGTTGAAACATGCAAGTTCTTCTTCACTGTTGATATCCCAAATATATTTTTAATTACAATGACATTCTAGGGAATAAAACAAAGTGAGCATTCCAAAGGGGGAACCCTAAAACACAAACCTGATTTAGAAAACAACCCCAAAACGGAAAAGATAAAACCCCAACAACCCCGATAAGAAAAAGATAGAAACTTGGAAGAATTCTTTACACAATTATTCCACAAAAACCACAAACAAAGAATAAAGGAAAATACCTTCAATCGAACAAGAAATGATAAAAATGAGCAATGCAATCAGGCACAGAGGCAATTCGGTTTCTGGGTCGAAGATGCATGCACGAAAATCCACGAGGTAAAAAGTACGTCTGGTAAAAATGACGTGGAAATCCGAGTATTTATAAGAAATTTCACATTTAATACACTTCAGTTGACGTGTGTCAACTACTCGATAACTCAGCATTTAATGCCATGTCAGCATGTTCGGGGAGTCAGAGAACCCGACACAAAGGGTTTCAGAGCAATTCGAGTTTCGAGTTGCGGGAAGAAAGTGACATGAAGCATGATGCTTGATGGTCCCAAAACCTGAAACAAAGGAGAAAATTGGGCTTCGGGGATCGGAAGACATGCGACATGAAGCATGTTTTGACGAAGGCATGTTCGATGCTCGAAGACCCACAAACCTGAAACAAAGGAATAAATCGGGCTTCGGGATCGGAAGACACGCGACATGAAGCATGTTTTGACGAAGGCATGTTCCGATGCTTGGAAGACCCGCAAACCCGACTCGCCTTACTTGATGCGGGTTTCGGGTTTCGGGAACACACGACATGAAGCATCCAAAACACATGTTGTCTTGCTTTTGAAACCCGAAAACCTGATTATCTCTCTAAAAGGGCATTCTTAAGAAACCGGCTCAAAAAAATTCTTAGGGTTATCTCATTTTGGGCGTAAACACAAAAATGAGATAACACACCAACAATGAACAAAAGACCATTTTGGAAATATAGAGCACGAAGTTGGTTTTAATGGATTCCATGGAGGAAAAATATGATTTTTCAATGGATTTCCATGCTATAATTCACCTATTTTACTGTTGAGGTGCTCTTTTTGGGGAAAAAAACAATATCAAAATTGACTTAATCTTCGAGTTTTAACCATTTTTTAAATGTTTAGCACTTTAACTTGCCATTAACCTAACATGGCCTAACCCGGGTCAGTCAGGGGTTAGAGAGTCAGTTGAACCCATTAAAATAGGGAAACATTGAAGTGAGGGGACAATGCAAACACTAAGTTACACTTTACATGAGATCGTGACAAGTGTCACCATGTGAGAGCAAGAGAGAGAGAGATGGAGGGGCTAAGAACATGCTCTTGAGAGCTAAGTTGAGGTCCTCCATGTGTTCGAGGGATAAATACATGAGATTGGTTTCACTTTTGTCTCCCAAATGTCCCCTTGGATATTGGGACAAAGGGGTGAGAGACATAAAGCTCAAAAATGTGCCATGGGCTAAGATAGTCTTAACACAAGTTTGTAACTTTTCCTAGCAACCTAGGTTGTCACTTAAGTGATAAAAAAATTCTTCCACAAGGTTGGAAAACTTTTGTGTCCCTAATATCCCTTTTAACCAAGGCTAAACAAGGGACAACGAGGTCAAAAATCCCACCACCACTTCATGTCAATGTGAAATTAGAACATGACAATGTTTTTCCACCTCAAGAGTGAAAATAATCATTTTGGGCCATATAATATATTATTTTTCATGGAAATAGAAAATAAAAAGCCAATGAGAACATTTATAAATTCTTAAAATGATTTTTCCATGAATGTTGTATTATATCTTCATTTTCCATAGGAAGGCGTGTTAGTGACCTGAGTTGTTGGGAGAATTTACAACATGAATGAACCAAATGATCACTTGGGTCATGAAGGGAGTTAAATTTGATTCCATTTGATATTTTTAGGATCCAAAATCTACTTGAGGTGCATGAAACCTTCAATACAAAATCCTTGTCCAGAAAGGGTACTATGCTCTAGTGTTGGAAAGGTTTCTACTTTCTATGTTTCCAAAACGTTTTCTTACTTATTCCATCATATAATAAACTCTATAAGATCTCTTATGAATGGGATATGAGTTCCAAATACCAACTGTAGTTTCTAAAACCTTTCTTCAAAGTTGGATCTTGAATAATGCACATATACTCATTTTCCCCAAAAATTGCATGGAGAGAAAAATTTCCTAAGGCCACTCCAATGCTCACATAATATCTTCTAGATGATACTTTGATGAAGAAAACTCTGAAGCCTTTATGTTTCCTATAATCAGAGCTCCTGAAATGATCTAAGGCTCTGAAAACCTTTCCTAGAAGTTGACTTTTGAAAATTGGCAATTTTGACCGAAAGGATCAAAACTTTCAATAGGGTTGTCAAATAAAATGCCTAAAAATTTTCCATGCCAACACATGTTATAAAGGATATACCAAAATGTTTCTCAAAATAAGTATCAATATTTCCTTAGTATCTTTAAAAATGAAAAAATGGGAAGTTTAAAAAATATGAAAGGCATGTTGGTGATGATAAAGTTGCTTAGGATGGATTACAAGGATAATTTAGAATGGGGATGATATGCAAGAGACATGAATTTGATCTACCCCTAGGTGTAGGGTAAGATGATATGTGAAGGATATTAGGGATGAAGTGATGGAATGAATAATGTAGGATGATTTAGGTTATCGAGGAATGGATAAAATGGATGGTGAACCCAAGTGTTGGGTACTTTTAGACAATTGATTTAACATATGATGTCAATAAATTTGTTTTCAATTGGTAATTTCCCAAGGCACCATGGAAATGGTATTCATCATTAGACAAATGATTTTTCTTTCTCTTTTGGAAATTCATGCAACTTTAATCTAGTTCTCCAATGATGTCTTTGATGACTTCATTGATTTCCCAATGGAATCTTTCACACTTATTTTTTTATTAGAGGTAAAAGTTATGGTTGAGGGAAAATATTTCACACTTATTGATAGGGTACTTGTCATATCATTTACAATAAATTGCAATGCTAAAGTTAGTAATATGGGAGGCGTGTTGGATATAGGATTTATGTCAAAGACATGTAGGATTTGAGGAAGGTATAATTGGGATGGGATTTAGGATTGGGACCGATAGTGTCACCCCTTGTTATAGGAGCCAAAAATGATCTTTGTAATCTATTTGATGGGGGAGAACAATATGTGTTTCTTTGATATGTTTTTGGAGCCTATTTTCATGTTAGAGTGTGGTACACCTTCTATGTGTTACACTCGGGTATTTTTACAGTGGTCCCGCTCATCGGTGAGCGGGTCAGGGGGGTTTGGGGGCAAAGCCCCGAAGCAAATTTTCATGGGTGGTTTATTAACCCATGGGTAATGGGTAACCGTTATGGGTTATTTTTGGGCCCATGGTTTTTCGGTACCCATTTTTTTGATACCCACGTTTTTTTTTTGCCCATGGTTTTGATACCCACGGTTTTGTATCAAACTGCTTAAGCAATTGTCTATTTATATGGTCTTATGCATATGATACATATACAAGCAAATGTATTGCAGATGTGTTTTGAATTCGGGTGTGAATTCTGTAGAGTTTGTTGAGCATAGCTCCAAACGGATCTGGGTATTGTATTGAGAGAGTGGAGGCTTGTAATAAAATATGAGCAAGTGATTCTTGGTGGACATAGCCCAAATTGGGTGAACCACGTTAAATCTTGTCTCTCTATGTTGTGTTATTTATTCTGCACTTTTATTTGAGATATGTAATATTTTCTGCATATTAGTTTCTACTGTTACGATTCTGTAAGGGATTATTCCACATATTTTATTTTTATTTCTAACAATTGGTATCGAGCTGGTTTGGTTTGCTGAAGTGTTGAATCATAGGGAAAGTTTTTAGCTTGAGTAGGAGCTATTGCAGATGATGGAAGATCTAGGATTGATAAATTCAATGGGCGAATTTCAGTCTTTAGAAGATGTAAATGGAAGATTACCTTTATCGAAGGATCTTTATACTCTGCTTTTTCGAGAAGGTGAAAAAACCCTCAAGCATGACAGATGTGGAATGGGATTTCTTTGGATAGGAAGGCACTTGGGATAATCCGGCCGTGTCTTGCATCTTTGGTATTATTTAATGTTTCAAAGGAAAAGACTGCAAAAGATCTAATGGATGCATTAGGGAAGTTGTATGAAAAACCCTCTCGCCTCTAACAAGATATTTTTAATGAAAAAGTTGTTTAATATGAAGATGTCTCGAGAATAGTTTAGTAGCGAGATCATTTAAATGATTCCAATACTATTGTGAATATGCTAGCTTCGGTTACAATAGAATTTTATGAAGAAGTTAGGGCTTTATTAATTCTACACTCTTTACCTGAAAGTTGGAATAGCCTGGTAATGGCGGTAAGCAACTTGGTTCTAGCTAACTCGAAGTTGAAGTTTGAGGATGTTGTAGGGGTGATTCTAAGCGAGGAAATGTGAAGAAAAAGCTCTGGGGAATCTTCTACTTCAGGGAATGCTTTGACAGTGGAAACTAGAGGGAGGCAAAAGAATAGAGGAAACCGTGGAAAATCGAAAGATCAGGTAAGGTCAAAATCCAAGAGCAAGATTGTATGTCGGAACTGTGGAAAGTCTGGGCATGCAAAGAAGGACTGTTTGGAGCTTCGGGACAAGAAGAAACAACAGGAAGAAAAAACAATGATGAAAATGTGACATCGGGTAATGTATGTCAGGATGCTTTGATTCTTTCTTTGCATAATATTCAATCTTAGGTTTTAGATTCAAGGGCTTCTTTTCATGCTACTCCACATAGGCATTATTTTGTTGATTATGTTCAAGGGGATTTTGGGCATGTTTTTCTTGGTGATGATGAGCCTTGTAGTATAATTGGAAAAGGTTTTGTTCAGGTTAAGATGCAGAATGGGAATACATGGCTATTGAAGGATGTCAGACATGTGCCTACATTAAGGAGAAATTTGATATCGGTGGGGCAATTGGGAAGTGATGCTTGTACTGTGATATTTACAGCTGACTCTTGGAAGGTTACCAAGGGTGCTCTTATGGTGGCAAGAGATAAGAAGGTTGGAGCCTTGTATTTATCTACTGATAGTACTAATGATTGTAATCTTGTGGCTTCAGATGTAGATACAAAATTATGGCACTATAGGCTCGGTCCTATGAGCCATAAGGGCATGGACATCATAAAGAAGAATTTTCCTGGATATACAGAAACAAGTTTGGAGTTCTGTGAGGACTGCATATATTGGAAATAGAAGCGAGTAAGGTTTCTCAAGGTTAGATCTACAAAGAAAGAGAGTAAGTTAGATTTGGTGCATTCTGATGTGTGGGGGCCAACTCAGGTATCATCTCTTAGGGGTTCAAGTTATTATGTTACTTTTATTAATGATGCAACAAGGAAAGTTTGGGTTTATTATATTAGAAACAAATCTAATGTATTTGACACTTTTGTTAAATGGAAAGCCTTGGTAGAGAATGAAATAGGTCGTAAGCTAAAATGTCTCAGGTCAGATAATGGAGGGGAGTATTCCAGAAATGAATTTAATGATTACTGTTCTAAGAATGGAATCCGTAGGTAAAAGATTGTTCCAAGAATTCCACAGCAGAGAATGGGGTATCAGAAAGGATGAATAGAACAATAATGGAATGTGCTAGGAGCATGAGGTTACATGCAGGACTACCTCTTTCTTTTTGGGTAGAAGCGGTGAGCACAGTTGTGTACTTGATAAACAAAGGACCCTCAAGTGCCTTGGATGGAGGCATACCTGAGGAGGCTTGGTATGGTAAGAAAGTTGATTATTCATTTCTTAGAGTCTTTGGATGTGAGGTGTTTGTTCATATAGACAAGGATGATATGACCAAGCTAGAGGCTAAATTAGAAAAATGTACTTTCATTGGTTATGGTGGTGATGACTTTGGATTTAAATGTTAGAGTATTAAGGACAAGAAAATCATTCGGTCTAGGGATGTGGTCTTTAATGAGAAAGTCATGTATAAGCAACAGTTGCAGGAAAATAGGGAAGAATTCAAGAAAGAATATGCAATGGTAGAGGATCTTCCTGATGGGATAGTGACCCATGAATCAGTTCAGGAACCGACCCAATAGAAACCCCAAACTCTTATAGTGAGGAGGTCTTCTAGGGTAAGAAAATAACCTGAATGTTTTTCTCCTTCTCTTTATTATTTATTACTCACTGATAGTGGAGAGCCAGAGAGATTTGATGAAGCAATGTATGTAGATGCCAGTAAGAAGTGGGAGCAAGCCATGGATGAGGAGCATAAGTCTCTCATGGAGAACCAGACTTGGGATTTGGTGAAGCTACCGGAAGGTAAAAGAGCATTACAGAACAAGTAGGTGTACAGAGTTAAAGATGAAGAAGGAGGAAAGAAAAGATATAAGGCACGGTTGGTGGTCAAGGGGTTTGCACATAAACAAGGTATAGATTTTGATGAGATCTTTTCTCCTGTAGTAAAAATGACTTCTATTAGAACTATTCTTGGAATAGTGGCAGCAGAAGACTTGAACTTAGAACAGCTAGATGTAAAGACTGCATTTCTCCATGGTGATTTAGAGGAGGAACTATATATGCAACAACTAGAGGGCTATGAGGTCAAAGGTAAAGAGGATATGGTGTGTAAACTGAAGAAGAGTTTGTATGGCTTGAAACAAGCTCGACGTCGTCGATGGTATAAGAAGTCCTGATAGCTTCATGATGGAGTAAGGTTATATTAGATGTCATTCTGACCATTGCGTGTATACAAAGAAATTTGAGGATGGAAGTTATATTATCCTGTGTTTGTCTGTGTGATGACATGTTGGTTGCAGGTAAAAACATGCAGGAAATAAACGTACTCAAGAAACAAATAAGTGAATCCTTTGATATGAAGGATTTGGGGGCAGCCAAACAAATCCTTGGTATGAGGATAACTCGGGATAGGAAGGAATGGAAGCTGAATTTATCTCAGGAAGAGTACATTAAGAAGGTATTAGATAGGTTTAACATGCAGGATGCTAAACTGGTTGGGACTCCTTTGGCAAGCCATTTTAAGTTATCAAAGGAGCAGTGTCCCAAGACAGAGCAGGAAAGAAACCAGATGTCCAAGGTACCTTACTCATCAGCGGTTGGTAGTTTGATGTATGCTATGGTATGCACTAGGCCTGATATTGCCCATGCAGTAGGAGATGTGAGTAGATTTATGAGTGATCTAGGTAAAGAGCATTGGCAAGCAGTAAAGTGGATCCTTCGGTATTTGAGAGGGACCATGGGGACAATTTTATGCTACAATGGATCAGACACCACTTTACGTGGTTATGTAGATTTAGACATAGGCATGGCGATGTAGACAGCGGGAGGAGCACGACAGTTATATTTACAATGTAGGTGGTATAGCGGTAAGTTGTATTTCACGACTACGAGAGTTGGTAGCTTTGTTAACCATGGAGGTTGAGTATGTTGCTGCCATAGAGGGTAAGCAAAGAGATGATTTGGTTACAAAAATTTCTTGAGGAGTTGGGGCATAAGCATGAGGAATGTAAGTTGTATAGTGATAGTCAGAGTGTTATACACCTAGCTAAGAACTCTGCTTTCCACTCCAGGAAAAAGCATATACAGTTGAGATATCACTTCATCAGGACAGCTTTGGAGGAAGATAAGTTGAAGTTGGAGAAGATTCATACCAGTCAGAATCCTGCAGACATGATGACCAAGGTGGTCACAAGGGATAAACTAAAGCTATGTTCAGCTTTGGTTGGCCTTCGCAGATGAAATTGAAGGGTTGAGAAGCTTTCTCAGTGGAAATCAGTCTCCAAGTGGGAGATTGTTATGTTTTTGGAGCCTGTTTTCATGTTAGAATTTGGTACACCTTCTATGTGTTACACTCGGATATTTTTACGGCGGTCCCACTCGCCGGTGAGTTGGTCAAGGGGGTTCGGGGGAGAATCACCAAGCAAATGTCATGGGTGGTTTATTAACCCATGGGTAATGGGTAACCGTTATGGGCTATTTTTGGGCCCATGGTTTTTTGGTACCAATTGTTTTGATACCCACGGTTTTGTATCAAACTACTTAAGCAATTGTCTATTTATATGGTCTTATACATATGATACATATACAAGCAAATGTATTGCAGATGTGTTTTGAATTCAGTTGTGAATTATGTAGATTTTGTTGAGCATAGCTCCAAATGGATCTGAGTATTGTATTGAGAGAGTGGAGGCTTGTAATAAAATCTAAGCAAGTGATTCTTGGTGGACGTAGCCCAAATTGGGTGAACCACGTTAAATCTTGTCTCTCTGTGTTGTGTTATTTATTCTGCACTTTTATTTGAGATCCGTAATATTTTCTGCATATTAGTTTCTACTGTTGCGATTATGTAAGGGATTATCCCGCATATTTTATCTCTTATTTCCTAACATTCTTCTTAGGAGTTATATTGGCTCCAAGCTTGATGGTACAAGTGATATTGTAATTAACAATTGATTTAGATTTTTCCTATGATTTTTTTTTGGTATATGGGGAAGCTTGATTTCCTTGTCTATAGACTTACCTTTATTTTCGTGCATGTCCATTGAGATGGGGACCAAAAATTGGCCAAAATATGTTTTTGGCATTTTTTCACATAACATGAGTGAATTTTGGTTTGGCCACATTATGATGTGATGTCTTTATGAAATTAGTAAGTTATAATGCACTCATGTTATGGAATTTATAATGTGAGCCCATTTTTACCGTGTAAATTCGATATTTTACTAAAAAAACACAAGCACGTTATAATGTTAGCATTTTGATTTCTAGATTGAAAACCACCCATACTTTGGCTTGAATATATAAGGCTAATGTTTGTATTGTTTATTTTGTGATTGAATCAATGTTTTGAAAAAACATAAGAATCTCAAGTGTGCACTCCATTTTCTCACATGTTTTACAACAATATTTCAAAAAACTTTACTACGACATCAATATATGTATTAGAATTTTGTCCATTTATTTATTTCTAAAATCCAAATAGTTTAAGGTTTTCATCCTTAATTTCTTTTAGTAGTGTCTCTATTTTTCACCAAAACCTATGTGTTATTTTTTCTACATAAATTTTGATCTTCTCATCCAAATTTCAAAAAAATATTTAGTATCATCTATGCTCCATTCTACACACATTCAAAAATAAAAATGGTTTTTGATTATTTTTCTCAAAATTATGGGGGTGTACACATGATTGTTTCATTTTCGAATGTGTCCTCTTTGAAAATTAGTAAAAAATAATACACTCATTAAAAAATAGGAAAAAATAGTGAGACCTAATACATGATCTTAGCTAACTTTTTATTGAAGGGATTTTTAAAATAATTTATGGAACTAAAAATATGGGGTTGAAATATTTTTATCAAGGGATTTTCTGATTGTCGCAAGGATTGAAATTTTGTGAAGGTGCGCATGTGAATGGAGCACATTGGAATGGCCGCCGTAGAAGACATGAGGGCTCACAGGCTACGAAGGAATTTGGTTTGGCTTTGGGGCATTCGGCTTGGTGGAGGAGGGCACGGAAACGAGGGATGGCGAGAAGATTGAGCAGAAGCGGTGCCCTAGCCCTAAGGTTTCAAAATCATCTAGGACTTCATGTGAGATAGGTGGGTAAAGAAAGGACGGTAATGGATGTTATAGGGGTGATGCTAAGGGTCATCAAGGCATGAATCGGCATCAGAAGGCAACCTCTTTCAAAGATGCACTGGATAAAAAAGTAGCTGATCATTGGCCAAACAATCATCAAGTAATATGGCCTACCGCCGATTTTTCCGCGGAAATCCCCTCTGTAACCATTGAGAACCATGAAGTGGAGGAATATTTCAAAAACTTATCACAAGATGCAGTGATCGGCAGTTTTAACGGTTTCTGGCCTTCCTCCTCTGCTCTGTACAGTGGGTATTACATACCGACCAATAAGTGTGAAATATCCCTATGTTCCAAGGGCTTTTCATGTTATCCATTTTAGAGAATCTAAAGACTATCGAGATATTTGACATATGTTCCGTGGTTCTGGGGGCATATGGGTTTATTTATAACTCCATGGTTTCCAGATTTTTATCCGAACACTTATTCAGTTGCCAAAACACTGTTTGGGTCAGGCTTCCTAACCTCCCCTTGCATCTGTGGTATGCCCTGGAAGACATTGGAAACAGCTTAGGAAAGTTTATCAAAGAAGATTTGGATAGAACACACTTGGGTATGTGTTTGTTTTCCCATATATGCGTTGAAATCGATTTGAGCAAGGGTTTACCTGATCGAATCAATCTTAAATTTGGTGACCTTCAGCATATCCAGATCCTAGACTATGAGAATACTACATTCCGGTGTAGAATATGCAGAAATACGGGTCATCTACAAGCTTCTTGTCCCTTCGATAAAAATCAAAAATCTACAAAAAGAATGGCTTGACTTCTTCTAGTGGATGGGGCTCAGTTAATCTAGATTTGGTATCCGCTACAAACTTTAAGGATGATCTGTGTAATCCAAACTCGAGAAAAAAAGTGGCTACAGAGAAGGAAGACACTGAAAAGGGAATCCAGGAAAATCACCTGGTTATAGGTGGAATGAAGAGGGGACATACATCAGAAAGTTTAGAATCAGATCGGGATTCAATGTCAGAAAAAATGATGGCCTCGGAAATCTAGTGACCTTGCACTGGTAATTCCGACTAACCAGGGCAAGTGGTTTGAAGTAAAAAAGTGGAAAAAAAGGGTCGAATGGGAAGCATTGAGGATTATTTTCCATTCTAGGGTGGGAAGTAATTCTGGAATATTTTTTGTTTAGGATGTTTTGGTTATAGTTTTACTATATGTTGTTGTTAAGTTGGTGTTCATTGTAGTTGTTAACTTTTGGCTTTTATAGTCTTTCTATCCTGAGGATCTAGCCTCAGCTTTAAATATAGGGAATGGGTCCCTTCAACCACTTTATCAATAAAAAAAAATATATGGGGGAGGGAGGGTACACATGCAACACTATGTTATATTTTTTACACAAAAAATAGGACCACTTTATGTGCGCACCACATTTCACCCTCTTATTCTCCATTATTTTTTTTAAAAAATAGTAGTTTAGAAACTAGATTCTAAGCACTACATTTTTGTTCTTACTAAATTGTCAAAATTTTCACATAGGCATGTAAAATTCCTTATTGAAGTTCAATTTTTTCTAATTTCAGAAAATTGACCACTTTTGACCCCGTTTTGGTCCCTTATTTCCATGCGCATACCCTTTCCATGAATTTTATTTTGATGTTTGGTTCCTAGTTGTGGATTTTCAACATTTTGATATTTTGCGTTCTATAGCGCCTTAAAGAGGTTTTCACTAGGGGATGTAGATTTTTGCACTTTTCTCCATACTTGAGTTTTGTATTTGTTTTGACTTTTGAATTTCATTTTATTGTTGGATTTTTTTATGTTGGATTTATTCAAAATTTTGGAGTTTATTTTATGTTTGGATATCTTCTCGGTTAAGAAACTTTTTTACTTCCCATAAGCCGATGTGTCAAGGTTAATGTTGAATCCCTTGAATCCCGATGTGATGTCATATTAAAATCCCATGAACTCTAGTATAACCGCATCATTTTCAAAGGGATCAAATGATGTGTGATTTTTTTCCCGGAAATGTGGTTAGGAAATAGATGTTCAAGATTGATGACAGGATTGTTTGGGAAGATGGTGGTGCTGAAAAAGAATTTTTAGCATCAAGGTTATCCTTGAGAATATTAAAAGAGACTGTTTTAATATGGGAAGAGGCTTCCTCTAAATCGTAGAAGTATTGCTAACATCCACATAGTGACCATCCGATGGTTTATGGTTGATTCCAAGATGCTCTTGATTTATGGGTGCGTGAATATGCTCTAGGATGCATTACTCATGGAGGTTGAGTTATTTTCCTTTATAGTGCATGTTTTGGAATATTCAATTTATGATCGGATATCTTTGGATTTGAAAGAAAAATGCTACGATTTGACAAAAATAGTCATGTTAGGTTGATATGAAATTTATTCATGCTTCTTTTTATGGCAAGATTCCCACAACTTCTAGGAAAGGTAGGATGTGTAGCCTCATGGGATGCATTTTGCATTGTGTTTTTTACATGTCCCTTCTCTCGATTTGTATTGGATGGGGATAATTTGGTGGATCAAGGGGTTTGATATGATGAATGGATAGGAGGTGGACCTAGGATTGATTTCAATTGATAAGTAGGAGGTGGCCTAAGGATAGATCATGAATTAGGGTATGCGATATATGAGAAAAGATTCGGTGATGAAAGGATAGGGGAAACATGTTAGGAAATATATCTTAGTGCTCCATTTGTATGTACGGGTGAATAATAATTACATGTGTAATTATTATTATGGTAAATTAGTGAAAGTACATTTACTATGTAAATGTAAATAGTAAATGTAAAATGTGGTTAGTATGTGGTAAGTTAGTAAGTTAGAATAATAAAACAATTAGTATTGTTTTATTATTATATTGGTGAGAGGTTGAAACCATATGGGTGTATGGTTGTACATGAAGACAAATGTTGTTGTAAGGATTGTTATTTTACATCTCCTATATAATGGAGTGTAATGAAATAGTGAATGAATAATAAAAATATAATATAGAGTTGTTGATTTCAATTATTGTCTGTGTAGCTATTTCATGGATTCTTTGTATTAGATCAGATTAATTTCTACATTTGGTACCAGAGCAGGTTAAATCTGTCTCGAAGATGATCTTGTAACTTTTTTTTCGCGATCTGGGTTTCTCCAAAATTTTGTGCGTGGAACGATCTGTTATACGGGAAGCTACAAGAGAAATTTCAGCATAACCCAGTTCGTATTTTGGAAGAAACGTGCAATTTACTATACAGCACATTGATCACTTTGTTTTTTTGAAGAAATCAGAGAATCAAAGGTAATTCAAATCTACATTCAATTTTTTTGGATATTTAGATTCAATAAAATGGATACACCATTATATAAATTTAATGGGCTGAACTTCCATACATGGAGAGTAAAAATCCAGATGCAGTTAATGAATAAAAACCTATGGAGGATAGTAGATGGAAAAAAAAAAAAGCACCTACAGATGTAAGCAAAATTGTAGAATGGGAAACTAGAGATGAACAAATAACAGATGAAATTGACTATAACTATGAATAATTTATATACTAAGTGAAGTTCTTGGAGGAAGGAGGCACAGGAGGTTGGAGGTCATTCAACGACCTCTCGTCAGTCACCAACGACAAGGTCGTATCAGCTATGGTGATTGTTTTTTTATACAGTGTGTTCCTATTGTTTCTTTGTGTTTCTGGAAGAGTGTTTGGTTGCAGTGTTCCTATTGTGGTTTGCAGAATAAAGGAAATTTCACATTGAGGGGGGAACATGATCTCAATGTTCCATTTCTAGTTTTTACATTTAAGTATTTTCTATATATGCGTGATTTCAACAGAATTTCCTATGTTATTCCTGCATGAGATGTGATGAGGGCTAAGAATAATACTTGGCATATCATGATGTGGTTGTAGGTAAACCACTTGAAAACCTTAATTTTTTGGTTTGTGGTACACCAGTTGTAAAACCACCATTTTCGGTTGTTGGTAAACCCTATGCAAAACCATCACCCTTTTGGTTTGTGGTACACCACTTGTAAAACCACCATTTTCGGTTGTTGGTAAACCCTATGCAAAACCATCACCCTTTTGGTTTGTGGTAAACCAATTGCAAAACCATCATTTTCGGTTTATGGTCAACCCTGTGAAAAACCATCCATTAGGTTTATGATCATCCTGTAAAATCATAAGATCATGAGCAGGTGCAAGTATAAGGCAGGTTTTCCCCATGTTTGCACTAAGGGGGGGAATGTTAGGAAATATATCTTAGTGCTCCATTTGTATGTACGGGTGAATAATAATTACATGTGTAATTATTATTATGGTAAATTAGTGAAAGTATATTTACTATGTAAATGTAAATAGTAAATGTAAAATGTGGTTAGTATGTGGTAAGTTAGTAAGTTAGAATAATAAAACAATTAGTATTGTTTTATTATTATATTGGTGAGAGGTTGAAACCATATGGGTGTATGGTTGTACATGAAGATAAATGTTGTTGTAAGGATTGTTATTTTACATCTCCTATATAATGGAGTGTAATGAAATAGTGAAGGAATAATAAAAATATAATATAGAGTTGTTGATTTCAATTATTGTCTGTGTAGCTATTTCATGGATTCTTTGTATTAGATCGATTAATTTCTACAAAACCCAAGGATTAATGAGGATTTATAGATTTTGATATGCAATGGATTATTGGGTGATTGGAAGACAAGAGATGTACCAACGATAAATTTAGAAGTTTTGATATGTAAGGGGAATGATATGATAGGGGATAAGAGGAGGTATATGTTGTTCAATGATATACGATTGAATTAAAGGAATGGATCCAATAATTGTTTATGATTTAGAATTTTTTTATGATGGATATTATGGGATTGAGTGGTTTTCCTTTTTATTTCCATAGAGGAACTTCATAGTGATTTGAAAATATATATTGGAAAATCTTTACTTTTTAATCATTTAAAGAGGACATAGACATTGCTCCTTAGAGAATTGATGGGGATAAAATAAGGCTTGGTTGAGGTGGATTAGGGGATAAAGAGGGAGTGTATTTGGATTAGTATATTCATATAACTTATCGGTAAGATTAGGATTTTTGGATTGAGATGGCTCAGGGGAAAATTTAGGATTAGATTCTAGATAGATTGGTTTTGTATTTCTTAGAAAATTCTTTAGTGCAAATAGGATAAGGGGTTCTTGTGGATTAAATCATGATGCGGGGTAAAATTTTATTTTTTTATTACGTGATTTAATATTTTCATGGATTTTCAATGAGGAAGACATATGTTGGGAGTGTATAGGGGTAAAAATTTTGGCTTGAATTTATTTTGGATATTGTTTTATATTGCACAATTCCTAATGGATGTTCCTAGTATAGAAAAGACGTGGAATATGTAATGTTATTTAAGAATAAGTAGATAATGTGAAGAGAGCATATTTTTCAAGGAATAGAAGAAGAATGGATTGGTAAACCAATAGTGGCATAAAATTGTATAAAATCATGTAAGTGAACTATGTAAAATGTGGATATTTGATCTTGATGTATATTTCCATTTTGAACTCATGTCTAAGTGTAAAAACCAAATACTGGTATCGATACCCTTATCGCCCCAGGTTCGCTTCTTTTCACCATGGTCATCTATCTTGAACCTTCATTTTAATTCATATTTTATTAATATTCCCATCTTCCCCATCTATTATCTCATTCATTGTTAATCCTCATTAATTATCTTCTAATCCTCATCTCATTATCTAATTATTCCTATACCCTCCCAATCAACCTCTAATTCTCCTCTCTAGGTTGTTTATCATCCCTAAACTATCTATTCAATCATCCCTATGATTCCCTTAGTCTTTATTTACTCTATTCCATCCCTTACCTACCCATTTCATCTCCCAATGCAACCATAACCCACCTAAGCTTCCTAAAACCCTAATCCCACTCCTAATGGGATTGATTCCTCGAGCTAGGAATCCTCCCACTACCCAAATGGATGGTTCCTCATGGTTGGTGGTGACCCATCGAGGTCAACATCAACCTTATAAAGCCCCATTCACTCCTCCTCCTAAAGGGATGCATCATCGAGCTTTCATGCTACTTATGATAGTATTTTTGTGCTTGAGCTTATTTCCAGCTATTTCAGTGTTCTTAGAGTCCCTTTAAGCTTACTTGCATCATTTGTGGATACTTTGGGGAGATCATCTTTTCCTTTTGTTGGTTTATTCCATCATTACATTCTTATTGTTATTAATATAAGATACTAACATTTAGCATCTCCGGATGACATCGAGATTCGAGATCTAGCCTTCCCTCTTGTCTATCTTGTGTGCAGGTTATTAATCCATCCCATCCACTTTCAGCCTTACCTAGGTCAGCCTAGGTAGTCATAACCCCTATCAGGTCATTGTCAACCTTTTCCTGTTATATCACTTATTCTCGCCATCTAGATCCATTATATTTTATCTCTCTATTTTTGATCCCATTCGGCTCCCATATCTTCCTTTTTGTCATTCTCATCATTCTAGAACCACTCTATTAGTCCCGGTTTCCACCAACTCAGCCTAATTATCATCAATCTGATCCATACTTTCCATCTTATCTCCTTGGATCTCCATTTTCTTACATCCTTTATGTTTCTCCTATTCCATATCTTCTCTGCAAGTTCTTATCGGTCATGATGAGTAGTGTTGCATCAACTTTAGATCTCGCATACAAATTTTTTAATATCTCGCATTTTAGTTAAGATTTTGATCCATCTCGCCCCAATTGTTTTCAATCGGACCTCTTCGTAGTCCGGGTCTCCGTCGACCCAACTACGTATATTTCATTTTTGTCAATCTAGATCAGATTTGCACTTTTTTACAATTTTAGATTCTGTCTAGGTTCATATTTTTCATGTTAATCAATTCTTTATCATTTATTTTATCCTTGTTTATCAATATGAGGGTTGACATCCACATAAGGTAAGGAATTTCATACTTCTTAGAACTGACTTTATCTAGAAACCCCATCTACCATCTAATCCATTTTCTGTCTAGATGTCTTTGTTGTGCAGACACATCAAGCTTGCAAAGCAAGGAATTTACTTTGTGGTCATCCATCATCACCATATTATTTCCAAGGTACCTTAAACCCTTGCATTTTTGAGTTGCTTGATTTTCTTTATTATCTTCTTCATGATTAATTAAAATGTAGTAAAATTGTAGTTAATCTAACTAGGAACAATAGTAAATAACAATAAATAAAAGTGGTAAATAAATATATGGAGTGACCCAAAGAACTAGGCTAATTAAAATACCAACCCTAATATGCAAAGAAGGGTTGGAAGGAACTTAGTTAATTCAACAAACTTCTTGGACGTGTCGCAAAGATGACTAAAGAAACATAAGGAGGAAATGACTATGAAAATGTCCAAAAACTTATAGATATGGGCAATCTGAGTGGACCTGGGGTGCCTAGGAGAATATCATGATGTCTTTGGGTGCCCTAGCCTATGTTATGGGCACCCAAGTCTATGCAAGAGGTAAAAACTTTGATTTACAGGGTCGTTATATGATCTAAATCCTTCGCCACCTATTGCACTAACTTTGTTGCATTGTGTTGTATGTTTTGGTAATCAATGATGAAGAAGAGACATCTAAAACCCCAAGATAAGCATCAAAACACTAAAAATGAAAGATGCATATGAAGTGGTCGGACTATCTTGGTGCCAAAATGGTGGACTTATTAATCGAGCATTGCAATACATCTCGGACACTGATGTAGTTCTATGTGTAAGTGTGTACAATCGTGCCCTCGATGATCTTGTGTCGATCGCACTTTTTGAAAGTAGCAAGTAATAACTATGTGTAGAAAATGTAATAGAATGGTGGATGGAATAGAATAAACTTCCCTCCTATGCTTGTGTGATGTAGATGAACCAGCCTTGTGCCTTGTGATGGAGCTAGATGGATGCAACCTTAGATGATGATAGTAGTGACTAGTTCTTGGTCCCTCATTATGGTCTCATAACTTTATATTTATATGGTTCTCTTGTTTTAATTTTGTAATTAACCCCGAAAAGGCCGACCACCAAAAATATAAAATGCTCAAATGGCTAGAAAGTTCCCAAAAAGTTGTGGGAAAGTGTAAAAAGGATCAAGGCACCCCAACTAGGACCAGGGCAGACAACAGTGCCCCAAGATACCATCATAGACACCCTATTCAAGGCTAAAATGATGGAAAGTGACAAAAATAGGTTGGGCATATATGCGGTGAAGGTCGGGAATTATGACAAAAGGTAAATAAAAATAGCTAAGAGACGAGGGTTACTTATTACATTCTTCCCTCAAAAACCATATGAATAGTAGTATGAGACCGAGACTAAATAATACCTAAAGTGTGTGATTTAGTGTCTATATTTTCCCCACTTCATGGTTGTGAGAGGAATTCTCGGTAACATAAAGTAGATAGAGATGTGTACCGATGTTGATGTAGAGTGATGTAGAAAAGTGTGTTGAGGGAATAAATAAAGCATGGAGTGACAAAACGATGATGGAGCATGGAAACTAAAGATGTAAATGCAAATAAACATGATGAGAGTGAATCTAGGGTGGAAACGTGTGTTTAGTTTCTAATGTGTGATGTACACCGTATGGTTAGTGTGGTGTGTGTTGCCACAAAATGTTGTTGTTGACTACTTGCTTCTCATACGGTTAGAACTGCAAGGAAAATGCAATCAAGAAGTCAAATACACTTGTATATATGTAAAATACGCATGTAATATTATGTAAAATGTAAAATACCCGAATGAAAAATTGAACATGTGCACCTGATCCATGATGAGAGAAAGGGTGTAGAAAGAGGATATCATATCCTCAGGGTTTTTATGACCGAATCCATAGCTTTGAAGAATTAGAGGGAGGAATTTTGTTGTATCCTCCAACCTTTAACTATTTCCTTAAGCATGTGTAAATATATCTTTGTACTTACCTAGTTTTTTAGGAGATCGATTCCATTGGATGAAGAAGTATAGGGAGTAATTCTATTGTATCCTCCAACCTTTAATCTTTGCTCCCCGTAATGCTAAAAACAGCATTGTCCTATAAAATATTCTATGTACATGGTTTGTAGATTGGTCTGAAACCACTCACTTTATATAACCCACAATGTCAAGGCGGAAAGTGCATTGAATCCGAACCGGTGTAGAAGAGTTGTGTAGAATGTAATAACGCCAAATGATGCCCCCATCTTTAGGGGCGTATGTTACGTCACTGATAGGAGAATGTGGCCCCAAAAGAGGACCAACCACATGAAATATGTAATTCTAACTTGTAGGGGAAGGGAATGCACTTGGTAGAGACCAAGGAACACACAAACAAGAAGGCTAGCCAAAATAATTGTTAGTATGAACAAGCATGCATGTAGCAAACAATGTGTAAGATACCAAGCAATATAGTAATGTAAACACCTAAGAAGACAAAGTATACCACCAAAATGGGTTGCAAACATGGGACGCCACTCACAATGTCACAATACACTCAAGGCCATAATGTCCACATATAAAAAACAAGTGTGCATACCAAACATATGGAAAATCCCACAAACAAGAGCAAACAATAACAAAAATTGTTATCCATTTTTGTACCTTTGTAAAAATGAAAAACTTAATAGGTCCGAGCATTGGAAATCTAATGGGTAGCATTCTTTGTAATTTATAGGGTAGCTTGTGAGTTAGCTCAGCCGAGTTAGTCTCCTTACGCGAGTGAGTTGGAAATTCGTGGTGAAGGGATGAGCTGGTGTAATCTCGCCGAGTTGTGCAAATTATGGGTCTTATTGCCCACGATGTGTCAATGGACACTACCGAAAGGTAGCAAGATTAGATACTACCATCCGATAGCCTTTTATGTTACCATCTAGTAGTGAGAACAAGAAATTTGCAAGTGTATTAGTGCAAAGGTGTCGGTGAAGCATCCTTAGATACTACCGTTCGATAGCACTCAAAATGATAACAATCGATAGTACTCAAAATGATAGCAGTTGGTAGCATGTATGGATGCTACCTACTAGTAGTGGACAGATAGCGGTGGGTCACGGGAATGAAGTGGTTGTCAAAAGCATTTTTAGTGCTACTAGCTTTGGTAGAACAAAGGTGATAAAAAGTAGCGGTTGGGCGACAACAAGTGTGTCGGTAGTAGTTTTTGTACTACCACCAATAAAATTTTTTGCACCACTGACTAATAGCAGACAAGGAAGAGTTCACAGCATGATAAAGCAAGGTGCTGGTAGTAGTAAAACTTGCTACTGACCGGTAGCATTATGCGATCGGTCGACAACAAGAGATTAGATAAGAAATGAGACCAACGACAAGAGAAAAATTTATCCCAAAGAACACCGAAATAATTATGTAACCGACCATTGGGGAAGAAAATACTACCATCCATGAGTAAAATTCCATGTTACCGGCTGCGTGTAGGAATGAAACATGCATTAATGGAAGTAGGATAAAGTTTTTTTAACCACCAGTTTAATGAGGTATGACGCCCATGACTTCTCATGTAATCAAAGTACCAATTTGTATGGCTTCCCATACCTCTTTAATTGATTTTTTCATTTGGTGAGGAAATTTCAAGGATCTTCATCTATATATTGTAAAATTTTCCTCATTATGAGGGGAGACATTTAGGAATGTAAAGGAACTCTATCAAAAAAATTTCTAGAACTTTTGTCACCTCCAGGCCTCGAATTTGTGCATTTTGTAAAGAATTATTGCCTTGTGCCTATATTGTAATGGATTCTACATCATTTTAAGCAATAAAATTGGTGTTTTGTGGCTTTTCTTGCCCTAGCTCGAGTTATATTGCATTTTTTTCCTTTTGTTACATTTTCAGTATATTGTGCATATTGTGTTCTTTTGCAGGATTCAAATTCATTGTGCTCCATGAAATTGGAAGTTTTAATGTGTTCTTTGGACTGTGGTAGTTCTATTTGCCCTCTTATACCTAATTTTTTCCACTTTCACTCACTAGGAATCTCTCCAAATTTTGCTCTTAGTTTTATCCCCTCCTTATTTTTAGTATTTGATTTTATGCATCTCTCCCTTCCCTGGTCCCTTGAAATTATAGGTTAGTGTTAGAATAGTTGCATTTCCCTTTCTAGGAGTAGCTTTAGCACTAGGAATAGGTAGAGGAACCAACCTTCTCTGGAGGTTTGTCTCAATTGCAAGGGTCCCACACCTTGAGATAATCCCGTGTTAGTCAAAAGTAGAGATCTATAATGTGCAAATCCTATGGTGCTACTTTTTTGACATAATAACAATGTAACAAATAAGTATGGAAGAAAATATTCCTGCATAATAAATGTTGCACATGCAGCACCCATTAGCATGTTAGAAAGATAACTAGTATGTCAAAAGTGTATATAAACCAATAATGTAAAGTGTTAAGTACAAAATACAATAATAGCACCTCGAAGAGACGAATGTGGGTGCCCCCAATGACTAGTGTAGGAAGGGTAGAAGGTGAGCATCAGTGTTGCATGTAAGAGACATTTTCAATCAAAACTAGAAAAGGCATAAACACGCATATGTGTGTCATATAGATAAATGATATACAAGACATCAAACTAGCATGTGTAATAAAGTGACCATGAACAAGAAAATGCAAGTAAAAGTAAAAGCAACCATGATATGTCGTATCCTATGGATGGATGGGATGGAATGCAAGATGGATGGTAGGAGCCACATGCCCCCCCGAGTGAATGGAAATTTAATCAATGAGGATCATTTGGTTTTCCCCCTCAGTAGTCAAGAATGAACCATAAACAAGAGTGTGTCATCGATAAATGGTCGAATTATGTGTTGTGTCTAACGCAGCGTTGTGATGAATGTGTATTTGTAGTGATGATATGTAACCTACAAATTATATTTATACGTGATCCTTATATCCGAATTGTATATCACGAAAATATGATTGAGCGAGTCATGATGTAGGATAAATTCTATATCACTACGAGATGAATAAAGGGAGTGATGATCTAGCCTAAAGTGTATACCACTATAAGATAAAGAAATATGTGACCATTTAGCCTATAATGTATGTAACTAACCTAGGAATTTCACATGAAGAGAGGTTGAATGATGAACATGTTATGAAGATAAGGTCCATTTGATTTGTAAAACTCATCGGTCGAGTATGGACCGAAGAACTAAATTGCGTCATATGGTGGTGAGTGCAGCACGTAGAAGGTGATCTAGTATGTTTGGTGATAATAGATGACCATATGATGTGTAAAAATGTGTAAAATGTCATGTATAAGATGCAATGAAAAAGTGTAAGGTGTGCGATAGTATGTGTGATGAGTAGATGACCATATGATGAGTAGAAATGTGTAAAATTTGATGTATAAGATGAAATGTAAAAATTTTAAGATTCGTACAAATGTAGTATGTGTGATGATCGAGATGAACATATGATGAGTAGAAATGCAATGCTAAGTAATATGTGTAGATAGACTAGTAATGTAGTATGTATAATGAGTGGTATGTAATGCAAGACTCATATGTAATGAAGACTAGTATAGAATGTAAAATATGTGTGATGTGAAGATGCACAAAGTAGAATAAATGAAGAATGTAGGATGTAAGACATGATATGTTTGAATAAACCTAGTGTGTAGTAGCTATTTTGTAGTGTGTTAGGTTCATGTGTGTGAACCGAAGTACAAGAGTGTGTCATCGGGTAATGACGACACTAAACGTGTGATGGATATATCTATGTGAGAATATTGATGTAGGATAACACAAGTGTGATAGATGTGTTTACGCTTAATATGAGGAGGGGATGTGTTGGATGTTATGCCACCAAGTATGTAATATGAAGGATGTAATCATGTAATATCATCTCAAAGATCATCGCTGAGGATCATAGTCGAATGGATAAGAATTGGTAACTTGATAAACAATCGTGTATGGTTGATCACATAGTGAACAATTGAGGTGTAAGTTATACCAATGAGTGAAATTTTGTGTATGACCTAGAAAATAGCTATTGCAAATGAATATACTTCTAAAAGGCATAGGGAAAGAGATGTCTATATGATCAGGATCTAGAGTGCCCCCAATATAATAAAGGCATGATTTCCCTAATGTAAGTGGAGAAGATCGAGGAGTGCACAATATATGGACTGTAAGATGAAACACATGTAAACTATAAGCAACAATATTAGTGATGAACCCATAATAGAGATGAGAAGTATATGGTGTAGGATAGAGGTCCTCAAAAGAAAAACCTAGTCGAGCCAAACCCTCATGTGTACAGATAGTGTCGTCGCAAGTAGGATCAAATGGAATATATTCCCATTATGAATCATTCATGAAGAGTGTGTAAATGAATGGTGGGTGCTCTAATGTATGTGGTACCTATGAATATGTAGGTGATATAATGACGTCCATAGATGGACAAGCCCCCGATAAAGAATCATAGCGAGGAGTAGTAGTAGTAGTAGTAGTAGTAGGTGGCATAGAAGAAACTGCATCTATCACACAAATAGCACCCTCAAGTGGTGGCAAGTGAGGTGGTTCATCCATAGACTGAGAATAATCTGTAGTGGTGTTAAGATTATGGTCATAATATTTGAAGGGATGAGAGTCACAAAAAATGGTATATTCAGTACCTTAATTTAAGATCTTGGTATACAACCACGGGTTGTACGGCATAAAGCCATGGCCTACCTAGTAAACAATTATAAGGGACCAAGAAATCCATGATAAAAACACAAGCTAACAGCTTTATGCCCAAGGGTAATGTTATCCATTTTTTGCACCCCGCAAAATGGACAACTTAGCAGGTCGGAGCATTGGTAGTTGATGTGAAAAAAGGAAATGCTTTGTAATCTTCTAGGTAGCTCACGTTTTGACTCGGCTAAGTTCATCTTAACTCGTGGAAAGTTGGTGAGCCACGGTGAATGATCAAATTGGTGCTCAAGCTTATTGTGGAAGAAGCTAGGTCGAGGACATGTGTACGGTTCATAGGGTTAAACCCCCTCCCGAGTTGGATGGCACATGGTTGGATGGGTTGTCAAGATGGACGAGGGACTCATCGGTGCAACCGGTCCGATGGTAGGGTTAGACGAACATCCAACCCCCAAGTTGTGCGGCTAGGTTGGATAGCCCATGGGTTGGATGGCCATCACACCCTAGGTATGACATAATATGGACAACTGTCAAACCCCCGGGTTAGATGGTGTACACATGTCGGGGTTAGACGATGGTCCAACCCCTGGGTTGGATGGCACATGGTTGGATGGGTCATCGAGATGGATGGGTGGCTCATCGATATAGGGTTAGATGACCGCCCAACCCCACAAGTTGTATGGGTAGAGATAGACGGTCTTCCAACACCCAAGTTGGATGAAAATAATGTTAGATGGGCTACTCACAATTTGTAGGGATCATGGTTAGATGATCGTCCAACCCGGATATAGAGAAAGGCTTGCTGACCGGTCAATTTTATCAAAGAGGGTCATGAACCCATGAGGTTGGATGAAAGCAATGGTTGGATGGGTCACAAGCCTAGAGGAAGGTAGATGAATGAAAAATCAACAACCAGATTTAATGAAGTATGGCACCCATGACTACCCATGTAAGTAAAGTACCAAAATCATATGGTTTCCTGTACCTATTTAATGCATCCTACGGGTTGGTGGAAAAATTTTCCTATATATTGTAAAATATGCTTCATTTTGAGGGGAGACTCCTCCAAAATTTTCCTATATATTGCAACTCAAAAAGATACTCCTCCAACCGAGACCACACTAGAGAATTGACAAATGGAGGACTTTTGTGGAGTTATTCAAACTCCTTTCCAAGGTGTAGCTACCAATACAAAGTCAAAGAAAAGGAACATAAAGGAAGGACAATAATCAAATCTAGGTGTTTCTCAGCCTACACTCACACATTAAGGATTCAACAGACCAATACAGCTCCTAATGTATAAAACCAGCCCAAGGTAATTATTGCACGGTAACCCCAAATGTATAGAATCAGTCCAGGGTACTAGTTGTAACAGCTCATGGACCAACCTAGGTACCAAAAAATATCATGCCAAGCAAGGGACAACAAGATTAAAATCCATCCCCTTTCAATATCATAGATCAAATGAAAAAATACCTATGCCAACATTTCCATGTGGGAAACATTGGCAATCCTAGGACAATGGGATTTGTTGCAAGCAACAATGGCCAAATTGTCCGCCTTGAATGGTTCATCCAAAAATTAGGAGAAATTTCTCACAAATATAGTGCATCAGGAAGGAGGTCAACCAAGTAAAAATTTGAAGCCTCTGACATTATATGTTTCCTTGATTGTTGGGGATAGCTTGGTGCATAATCTCACAATTGATTCAAGAGAAATCAAATCTCTGATGTTGAAGTATGAACTAGTCTCCAAAGGAGTGGTACAATTATATGGGATAGCAGTGGGAATGGTGGGAGTCATCAAAGACTTGATTCTAACGCTACATGCATGTTTGAATGTAACAAGATTACAGGATGTGTCGGTTATTGATTTTCCACCACTCTTCACCTTATTCTTATCAAGGGGCTTCATGGAAAAAATTGGAGGGTACCTATCAGCTGATTGGTCCCACATGTTATTTAGGAAAATTTATGGATCCCAATCTACAATTAGGTCGGAGCCAATTGCAAACTTCCACATTGATCCTCATGTGCCCAACACAATCAATGTAAATTGTACCATATTTGATCAAGAGGAGTGCTTGGATGCTCAAGAGGTAGACACTAAGGTAGGAAGCATTCTAGACCTAACGCTTGATGATTGTGCTCATAAAAGACATTCTTTTGATCCATATAGATAAATGGAAGAAGTTGAGTTGGGATTTTATTTCTTACATGAGGAGAATCCACCTCTCCCTAGCATCACTAAATTAGACAAAAAGTATGATAATGATGTATGGAAGCCATTCTTTGATGGTTCAAGGAGTAGGCAAGGTGTTTGAGGAGGTGCGGTGCTTGTGTCACCACAAGGTATAAAGTATTACTCACTTTCTGTTTTCATTTTGCTTGTTTGAATAACACACCGAGTACGAAGCTCTAATCCATAGATTGCATTATGCGAGAAAGAGGGGTATAAAAAATTTACATGTGTTTGGAGATGGTGAGATAATTGTCAACCAATTTAGAGGATCCCACATAGCCAAAACCGATCTTCTCAAAGTCTACAAGCATTGGTTATGGGATCAAATTGAATACCTCGAAACATTCAACATTCAGGACATACCGAGAAAGAAGAATGAGGTTATGGACATGCTTGCAACAATTAGGGTGACATTTGATGTGGTCGATATTATTTGAAGAGATAAGACATAGCCATGTTTCCATGTCATTGTAAGGCCAGTTGTACTAGAAAATAACACAAGTTGGTAGGTGTTTGAGAGTGATCAACAGATCATTAATTTTTACAAGAGGAGGTTGAGTTCTCGATTAAAAATCATGAGAAGTCGAGCAGCAGCAAGATGGGGATCAAGTGGTTCAGATTGTGGATGAACAAGTTTCCAAGGGTTTAGTGACTCTAGAGTCAATTTTCAACCCAAATGATTGGTTTAGAAAAGAAAATACAAACATCCAAGTCGGAGAGAAGACTCGAGAAAATTTTGGTTAGAGAAGGTAAAGAGCTCCAAATTGGTAGGGTGAGTACTGAACAATAGAATTCTGATTTTTGTAGCTTTATCAAGAATTCTTGGATGTATTTTCTTGGAACTATGAGGACTTGAGGGGATTTAATCCAAATTTGCCACAACACACAATTTAACTAGACCTAGAAGCCAAACCCTTCAGAAGAAAGCAAAGGCATGTCAATCCTCATATGGAGCCTCTCATGAAGAAGTATCTAAACAAGCTCATTGAGGTAAGCATCATTTTACTAATCAAACACTCAAGTTGGGTAGCAAATCTGGTGCCGGTCAGGAAAAGGAATGTGGAAATCAGGTTGTGTGTGGATTTTCAAGATTTAAACAGGGCCTCTCTCAAAGACCATTATTTGCTTCCTTCCATGGAGAAAATATTATAGGTAATAGCCGATTTAGATATATTCTCACTCTTAGATGGATATTCAGGCTACAATCAGGTCATGGTGAAAGAGGAGGACCAATTCAAAATGACCTTCACCACAAAATGGGGCACTTACGTCTATAAGAAAATTTCATTCGGGTTGTCGAATGTCGGGAAAAATTTCAAAGGGCTATGGAAATAGCGCGTTCAAGGGTTGTTGAACAAAATAGTTCTTGTGTACTTAGAAGACATCACAATGTTTTCAAATGATGTGGAAAGTCATCTCTTTCACCTCAAGAAAGTGTTCCAAAGATGCAGAAGATTTGGAGTGTCTTTGAATCCCAAGAAGTGCATCTTCCTAGCTCATGAAGGAAATATCTTAGGCCACATTGTGTCTAAGGAGGGATTTATAATTGACTGGAAAGAGTTGAGGCTACACGTGCTCTACCATTACCAAGCCATAAAAATATCTCCAAATATTCTTGGGGAGGATCAACTTTGTGACAATTGTTTTTTCTCTCGTCAAGCCAATAACAATGATGTTGAATAATAATTTGGCATTCAAATGGACAAGTGGAGGGAAAAGATATTTTTGAAGCTATCAAGTAGGCCATATCTCAAGCTCCAACTCTCATTAATCCATACTTCTCCAAATAATTCTTCCTCTATGCCTTTGGTGGTTTGGATACCATCTCCACAATCTTGATGCAATAGAATAGAGAAGGACTAAAACAACCTATTGCATTCTTCATCCAAGGCCTTGTGGACTATGAGGTAATATATTCATTCATTGAGAAACATGTCCTTGTTGTGATTAGAAGTTTGAATAAATTTAGGTATTTAGTGTCAAATAATAGAATTCATCTACTAGTCACACATGTTGGTAAAAATAATTGTTTTTAATAAGAACCTCAATGAAAAAAGAGTTGGTTGTGTAACCAAGGTCAAAGAATATAACATTGATATTAAGGTGACCAAGTTGGCCAGGGGGTAAGGGATTGTGTGAATAGTTATCTCCTAGCCAACATGATGAGTTGGCTGGTAGAGAAGAGGTTGTTTTAGTTTTACAGGATGATCAAAAGCAATCAACCAATGCCTCACCCGATCCTTGTTGGACTCAGGATATAGTCCATTTCCTTCAAACAGGTCAATTTCCTCAAGGGTTGAGCAAATAAAAGAGGAGATACTTCATATTACAATCCATTCCATATGTTCTTATTGACGACATCTTGTTCAAAAGATATGTGAATGGTGTCCTCCTAAGATGCATCAAAACAGATCAGGTGGAGAGGGTATTACATGAGTTTCATGATGAAGAAACAGGTGGCCACTTTGCTTCAAAAAAACAACTCTTAGGATCATGAAGGCTGGTTATTACTGGCCTAACCTTTTTAATGATTGTTATGCATGGATTAGGAAATGCAAAAAATGTGCCTTCTTCACAGGTAAAGAGAAGCTAGTAACCCTTCCACTCCATCCCATTTCTGTAAATGAACCATTCATGTAATGGGGGTTGGACTTTATTGGGGTGATTAATCCAAATTCTAGCTTGGGCCACAAGTGGATCCTTATAGCCACAAATTATTTCACCAAGTGGACGGAGGTGGTTGCACTCAAGGAGGAAAATGAGGCCAGCATCTTGGATTTTTATGAAGGTATTGTAGCTAGATTTGGAGTCCCTTCAACTATAATATCAGATAATACCTTAGCTTTTCTTGGGAAAAAAATATTTTGATGGGCGGTAAAAATGGCATCTATTTGAGCACCTCCTCAAACTATTACCCCTGGGTAATGGGCAGTTGAGTCCACCAAAAAAAAAAATCTTTTGAGGATTATAAGGAGGAATTTGGATGAGAATCAGATAAATTGGCACACCAAGTTGAAGTTTTCTTTATGGGCTGATAGGATTACTCCCAAGAAGTCAACAGGGAACTCTCCTTACAGGTTAATCTATTGAAGGGAGGCAAGGTTTCCAATATCCCTCAAATTTATAGCATTAGATCTTATCAAGCAGCTATATTTGTTTGAGTTCGGAGCTATGGAATTCAGGTATGCAGAGCTCATGGAGCTAAAGGAGCTAAGAAACCAAGCCATGAATAAAGGAAAAAAGACCTAGCTCAAATAAATATGAGATTTGATAGGAAGGCTAGAAATGGAACATTCTAAGAAGGAGACTTGGTCTTGAAATGGGATGCAGCTAGGGAAAATATGGGGAGACACTCCAAGTTTGATGTAATATGGAGTGGCCCTTATATGATTTCAGGCTGCAAATAAAATAATGCTTTCTAACTATCAAATTTGGATGGGGAAGAATTGTAAATTCCAGTCAATGGAATCTATCTCAAACATTGTTATTAAATGAACTATCTTCCTTGTACATATTATTTTAGAATTTGTAATTCCTCCAAGTGCTTATAGCATGTTGCCTTGTTTTAGTTTAGGTTTGATTTGTAAAAAGTTCTTGTGCACTCTCTACATGTTCCATTTGGGATGTGTATGACTTTGTTGTTTGTATATAGTTGTGCCTTTTTGCTCTTGCACTTTCTAGTTTCAGAAAGGTTTTGTAAAGAAACATCTAGTCCGCAATTAGTTTCAAGAAATGCCCAGTGGTGCTTCAAATGTTTTAAAGATAAATACTCAAGTGGCAGATTATTTTCAGCAATCAATTGACTCCATACCCAATGGATCCTCTAGTATCACTGGTCTTTCAGGTCTAGCAGGAAGATAATCCCATGAGTCACCAATTATTATCCATTTTTTGTACCCCTGCAAAATAGACAACTTAGTAGGTCAGAGCATTGGCAGTTGATGGGGAAAAAGTAAATTTTTTTTAATCTTCTGGTAGCTCACGATTTGGCTTGGCCACTCACCGCGGTGAATGATAAAATTGGCAGTCGGGCTTATTGTGGAATCATCTAGGTCCGAGAACGTGTGTATGGTTTGTAGGATTATACGGCCATCCAACCCCCCTAGGTTGGATGACACATGGTTAGATGGGTCATCTAAATGGATGGGTGGCTTGTTGGCACACCTAGTTGGATGATAGGGTTAGACGGTCATCCAACCCCCAAGTTGGATGACTAGGTTGGATGGCCCATGGGTTGGATGATTAGGTTAGATGGCCCATGGGTTGGATGGCCATCCAATCCCAAGTATGACATTAGATGGATGTATGTCCAATCCCCTAGGTTGGACAACATATAGGCACTAGGGTTAGACGGTCATCCAACCCCCGTGTTGGACAACACATGGTCGGACCAGTCGTCAAGGTAGACGTGTGGCTCGTTGGCACATGTTTGGGCCGTCAAACGCATCGATTGTATGATAATAAATAGATAGTCATCCAACCCCGAGTTGGATGCAAATGATGTTAGACGGTCATCCAACCCAGATATATAGAGAGGCTCGTGGACCGATCAGTTTTCTCAAAGAGGGTTGTATGGCCCATGAGGTTGGATGTCTGTCAAATCCAGGTATGGTTGGATGACCCGACATGGTTGGAAACATTATAGGCCGATGAGGTAAGTGGATGAATGAAAACTCAACAACCAGATTTAATGAAGTATGGTGCCCATGAATACCCATGCAAGCAAAGTACCAAATCATATGGCTGTTCATACCTCTTTAATGCATCCCGTGTTGGTTGGGGAAAAATTTTCTATATATTGTAAAATCCACCTCATTTTGAGGGGAGACTTTCTGTAATGTAAAGGAACTCTGTCAAAATTGTTCCAGAGCTATTGTGAGCTAAAGGCCTCGAATTTAGGCATTTTGTAAAGGATTTTTGCCTTGTGCCTATATTGTAATGGATTGTGCATGTTTTTAGCAATAAAATTAGTGTTTTGTGGCTATTTCTTGCCCTAATTCAAATTATATTGCATCTTTTTCCTCCCATTACATTTTTGGGTATATTGTGTATGTTTTTACTTCTTTGCAGGATCTCTAATTTGTTGTGCTTCATGAATATAGGGAATTGAATATTGTTTCAGATTGTGGTGCCTCCACATTCCCTCTCCCACTTTGTTTACTCCCTATTTTTCACTCACTTAGATTGTCTCACCCTTTCTTGGTGCATCACCTTCCCTTATAGTAGGTTTACTTTTATGTATTTTTTCTATCCCGATCTCCTTCAAAATCATTAGGGTAGGATTAGTTTAGTTTATCATTCTCTACACTTCGGAGAAGTTGACACCAAGTTAGTAGAAAAAGTCATCTTTCTCCAAAGGATTGTCCTACTTGCAAGGTCCCACATTGCAGGATAATCCCATGTTATGCATATTACAGTGATTTCCTCACACACAAATCACAAGCAATCGGGGTGCAATAATTTTGACATAACATTGATGACACCTGAACTTTAAAAAGAAAATTGCATGACTAAACAAGGTGTTAGGAAATAAGGGATAAAATATGCGGAATAATCCCTCACAGAATCGCAAATAAAAGTGCAGAATAAATAACACAACACAGAGAGACAATATTTAACGTGGTTCACCCAATTTGGGCTACGTCCACCAAGAATCACTTGCTCAGATTTTATTACAAGCCTCCACTCTCTCAATACAATACCCAGATCTGTTTGGAGCTATGCTCAACAAACTCTCTGACAATTCACACCCGAATTCAAAACACATCTCGTAATACATTTGCTTGTACTTCTATCATATGCATAAGACCATATAAATAGACAATCCATGAGCTTTGATACAAAACGTGGGTATCAAAACAATGGGCAAAAGACCAAAAAAACCATGGGCCCAAAAACAGCCCATAATGGTTACCCATTGCCCATGGGTTAATAAACCATCCATGAAAATTTTCTTCGGGGGCTTTGCCCCGAACCCCTTCCATCGGGGCTTGAACCCCCTAACCCGCTCACCGGTGAGTGGGACCGCCATAAAAGTACCCGAGTGTAACACATGGAAGGTGTACCATACTCTAACATGAAAATAGGCTCCAGAAACATAACACAAGGGAATCTAACACCATTTCCATCCATCTAGCCAAGGGTTCTAAGTCTAGGAATGTAACAATAAGATAAAAGTTTAAAATAATGCTTAACTAGTATGAAAACAATACAAAATCTAAATAAACATGCCTACTAATATGCTTGAATTACCTAACATGGGCCTAAATAGACCTAAGAGGGAAATCAAATGGTTATGGTTGCTACTCCAAACAAGGTGAAATGGCCTCTCCCAATGACTACTTGGTCATTTTGGATATCCATCTACTAACCCCATTGAAGGATTTAAGCAAGGATTAAAATTAGATATATATCATATTTATTATATGAGATGCAAATCAAAGCATGGTGTAAAATATAAAGGAATGAGGTGCACCCTTTTTATATTTTTCCTTTTGGGAGAAAATTATATTTTGGTGCATATGGGACTAAAAATCCCCAAATTATATTAGAATTGTTGATCATGATTAGGCTTTCCTAATCAAAATTAGTAAATTACCAAGTAATTAAGAGGTGTGAAGCCCTAATCAACCGATTAGGGTCAACTAGGAGGCTAGGATAAGCTTTTAAAGCTTACTAAGACGTTGTGGAGGTGAATGACATGATTTTGAGTGGTTAGAAGAAGGGTTTGAGCCAATACTAGGTATATTGGCTAAAACAAGCGTAAAATAGGCTTAATTAAGTAATTAACACTAATTGTCTATTTTGAAGAGGATTTTGACTTACGATTTACCATAAAGTGGCATCCTGAATGTGAAAGGGGTTACATAATCAACAAAGTATTGTTAATTGGCTAAAGTGGTAAGAAACGTTAGTTAATTAGTGAAAACCACTAATTATAACATATTTGGCAAGAATGAGAGTGATTTGTGTGTGTTTTGGCAATAAGATTGCAAAAGTGGAATTTAGGTGTCTACATAGGTAATGGGAAATGTAATGCGACCAAGGCATGGATGAACCAAACCATCAGATGCACGTAGTGAAAGGCGAGATGGATTAATATGACAAGAAGAAAGTCCTAAGTGTTCTATGAATGACATGGGACATAGATTAAGCTTAGAGAAAATGTCAACTAAAGTACACTTGATACCCGTATTATGGATGCTAATCATGACATACAAAGAGGGGTCATTTTCTGGAGATGTAGATGCGATGGGATGAGAAAAGGCATCTTCAAATACTTGATGTAGAAAATAAGGGTTCGTATAAGGCGAGAAGTAGTAAGGAGCTATTGGAATTGATGTAGTAAATCAAGATGCTTAAGAAAATAATCATTAAGTGATATACTCATGATGACAAAACCCTAGGATGGAATGAATGAATATCTTATAGGCGTGAAGATCGATTCGGGTCCACCAAAATGATTAACTAAAATGTAGATAAATGGTAATTAATCAAACTAGGAACAACATTAAATAAAAGTGGTAAATAAATATAAAAAGTGACCCAAGAAACTACACTAATGAAAATAAAAACCCTAATATGTAAAGAGGGGTTGGAATTAGCTGATTCAAGTGAACTTGTTGGACTATGTTAAAGAGCTAATGGAGAAACAAAAGGAGGAAACAACTATGCCAAGGTCTAGAAACTTGCGAATCCAGGAAATCTGAGTGGATTGGGGTACTGGCGAGTATCAAGGCACCTATGGGTGACATAGCTTGTGGTCTGGCACCATGGTCTATGCATGAGGTCCAAAAACTAGATTTACAGGGTCACTATATGATATGAAGTCTTTACCACCTATCGCTCTAACTTCATTGCACTGCATTGTATGTCGCTGTAATCAATGATGAAGAAGAGACATGCAAAAACCCCAAGACAAACATCAAAACCCTAAAAAATAAAGATGTATATGAAGGGTTCAGACTGTCCTCAGCTGCCATAATGGTGGACTTACTAATTGAGCATTACACTACATCTTAGACCCGATGTATTTTTATGTGCTTGTGTGTACAATCATGCCCTAGGTGCTCTTGTGCCAGTCACACTTTGTGAAATTAGCAAGCAATAACTATGTGTAGAAAATGTAATAAAATGGTGGATGAAATAGAATAAACTTCCCTCTTATGCTTGTGTGATGCAGATGAACCATCCTTGTGCCTTGTGATGGAGCTAGATGGATGTAAATGGAGCCTTTGATGGATGCAACCTTAGATGATGATAGTAGTGACTAGTTCTTAGTACCTCATTATGGTATCATAAATTTTTATTTATATGGCTTTCTTATTCTAATTTACCAATTAACCCCCGAAAAATCCAACCACCAAAAAGATAGAATGCTCCAATGGCTAGAAAGTGCCCAAAAGTGGCAGGAAAGTGCAAAAAGGATCAGGGCACCCCGATCGGGACCAGGCCCCAATGGGTGCCCCAATACTAGCTTGGGTGCTCCAGTCAAGGCTAAAATGATGGAAAGTGACAAAAATAGACTAGGCATATATGCGGTGAAGGTAAGGAATTATGACAGAAAATAAATAAATATAGCCAAGAGATGGGGGTTAATTAGTAATTTCTTCACTCAAAAACCATAGGAATAGTAGTGTGAGATCGGGACTAAATAATACCCAAAGTGCATGATTTAGTGTATACAGTTTACTAATCTAATAAGGATAGAGATAATTTTGTCCAACACTTTGGCACGCTCAATGGGACCGCACCCTCTTAGGCGAGTCACTTGCATTTTATTTCATCTTGCATTTTCCATATTCCTTTTATCTTCAACTAACATTGTAGGTAGAGGCTTTGCTTTTTTTTCATATTGGGATTTTGGATTGCTTGGATATTTGCTTTTTCCTTGCTTTATTTCAAAGATCGATAAAAAGGAAGAGAAAAAACTAGGTATTCCTCCTTTTGTCTTAGTTTCTCCTTTTTGCATCACATTTTGCGTTCCTTGTGTCGTTGTTTTCATTGAATCTTCATATTTTGTTTTGGGTTTAAAATGAACCTCTTTCCTTCTTGCTTCTACATCTAGTGTAAGTAGGAGTTTAATTGGTTACATTTCACACTTCTTCACACGCATCCAAAAACACTAATCAAATTCACAAATCGAAAAAATCCCATACTATGTGGACCTAATTGGGATTTTATCACCTAATAAGAAAGTCATTGTGGTGTTTTGGCCACGTTATAAATCCTATACAGACTTGGGCCTCAACTAATTTTAGGTATATCGAGGACTCCACATCCAAATATACCTGAAGAAATCCTTAGATTATCGTTTCTTAGGTACCTTCATTATCCACTTTTCTCTTTTCACATCTTCTAATTAATCATGATGATAAAAAACTTGTTGCTTGATTTGTTTGTTAACAAATTACATAAACAAATGTTCACCTATTTCATGCCTATTGTCACCCTTTCTCAAGTCAAGACAATGCAACAATCCACTCCATCCAATGACATCCCTTCCTCTAATGATATTTCCCAACAAGATTCTAAACTTGAGACCACACCTTTGGTTTCCTAACCCCTTGTCTCCATGGTCTTGCTTCATGAGGACCATGTCATCCAAAATGATCCCCATCTTGAAACCAATCCTCATATCTCTCATCAATCCAACCTTTCTAGACCAACTTTACTTCAATCCATTTCCTCTAGACCAGCTACACCCCCATCTCCTACTCCTTTAGAGACTCTTGGACCTCCTTCTATCACCCTTTATGACTACCTATTTTGTAAATCTCCCACAATATTTCAATCCTATCAATCCACTCAATTAGTGGATCCCATTCCACCCACATCACCTTATATCAACTCTATCTCTATTCCATCCACTATTGTCACTAGTATTCCTATCCAACCATCTCAACCTCTTAACACTTACATTCCTACCCATCATATACCCCAACAATCTCAACCCATCAACACTCATATCCCCACTCATCATATACCTCAACAAGTCCATATCCCCATCTCACAACAACCCACCCAATCTCAACAATCACATCACATTCCTATTTCTCAACATCACCATTGCAACAACCCATCCAATCTCAACCAATGACTTATATTACTCTTCATCAAACAATTCCTCAAACACCTACTCATTCAAAATCCTATCAACAACCATATCAAGCCACTTCTTATGTCATATATCCAAAACCATTTGTCTCTCATCCAACCACTTCAAATGACCCCATGCATGCTTTTATGAATAGGTTGGCTAACCTCGAATCCGTTACCTTGGGACCCAAGGTCATGTTCTCTTACGAACAAGTATGTAATTAACCTATCATTCCATAAATCCTAGTCAAACCCTATCCTCCTCATTGGGAATTCAAAAATTTACTAAATTTGACAGTAAGGAGGGTCCTCAAAAATGCCTTCATGCATTTAGGCATGCATGTTATCTCATTTCCCATGATCAAGACCTCATGCTTCACACTTTTCTATGTCCTTGGCTGGTCCCACATTTGATTTATACATTATTATCCCTCAACACTCATTTTTCTCATTTACCAAACTTGTGTAGCTCTTCTTAGAACATTTCTCAATCAACATTACACACAAGATCACCATTACAAACTTATACACCATTCGACAATTTGATGACAATTATATTGCAAACTTCATCATAAGATGTCATGGGATCACCAATAAATTATCATTCACCCTTCCATAAACAGATCTCATTGAATTATTCTCACACTCTTGTGAAAGCATATCTCATCCACCCTACAAATCCAATCATTTCATACATTTGAAGAATCCTTCACCATGGCTTAGAAACTTGAGACTCGTGCCCTTGAGCAAGGCCAACTTAAGCTTAAATCAAACAATCCCAAAACCAAGTTCATCAAACCCTCTACACATAACAAAAGTCTAAAATTTCCTCTAAAACCATCATGGTTAAGTATTTTTCTACATCCACTTCCCATGTGGAGCCTCCACAGAGAGCTTCTAAACCATCTCCTAACTACACTACTCTTGGAGAATCATATACTTAAATATTCGACAAGTTGATGGCAGTCCATTTCATCCAACTTCCTCCCATTTGACCTGTTATTGACTTGCGACCCAAACCCACTTGGTATCACGAGGGGCACTATTGTAAATATCATCAAGTCAGAGGTCACGACATTGAAAAGTGTCGTTCCTTCAAAGATCACATCCAACAACTTATAAATTAGGGGATCTCCAAATAGACAATTCTACACATCATATATCCAACCCTTCAACATTTTAAACAAACTTTTCCTAATCAACCATCAACAAAAATCAAGCCACCCCTTCTACATCTCAACTACCAAATTCTCACGCCATTAACACCATTAACACCATCAATCAAGATCTCACCTCATCAACAAATCCACCTACTCCTACCTTAGACATTATTCCCATCCCTTCTTCAACACCTATTCCCACATCTACACCAATCATATCCATGACTATCACACCTATATCAACTTCTACTACTTTTCCTATATCTATATCTACTCCTACCCTTACCACATCCACATAAAATTTGACTATACCTCCTACTTCATCCATATCTATCATGCCCCAATCTATCACATAAGATTCATCCTTAGCATCTATTTCATCACCATTGATATCCATACATATCCCTACACCCCTCACATCTATTCCTTCCACATCAAACACACCTATTACTACATCTACATCACTCACTTCCACATCAATCCTAACTACACTCATTTCTACCACATATACTTCTACAACCTCACTTACAACTATCCCAACACCTATCTCGACATCCTCATCACATATACCTACATCTTTACCTATGGATACATCATCTATTCCATCCCAATATTTTACACCCACTCCTTCTCCAACATCCATTCCTATATCTATACCCACTTCTACATCAATCACATCTTCTAGCCTAACCACACCTATGCCTATACCTTGATTTGCAAATATAACTATGATACCTCTTGAAACATTTATGACACAAACACCTCCACCTAAGGTAACCAAAAACCACACTCATGCTCCATCTATAAAACCAACCATCTCTATACCAATCTATCCAAAACCTACACAATCTACAACTCATTTAGATCTCATCAACCACATCATTCAAAATCCTCTTCCTTCATCAATATATACCCCTACATCACGCCTTGCAGACCCTCCAGTCGAGATCATTTTCATCCCCTCTAAGGGAAAATATTCATAATCAAAATCCAAGACTCTTGGCATATCTCCCCAAAGGTATCTCATGCATCCTCGTAAAAAGGTAGATCTTACCCCTTATAAACAATCCAATGCCACATCATCTATCTTAGGAGTGCCCCCATCCATCTTAGGGCTAGGCCCTTCATCTAAGACACCCATCACCAACCAATTTTGAAACACCAAGACATCTAACTTACCTCTCAAATCTACACCTCTAACACAGACATCCACTCCTTCTCCTAAATCCAAATCTAAATCTCCTATCAAGCCTCACAAGAGAAACCTTCCCTTCACCACTTCTATTGGATCTTACATAGATATCCTTAGACATTTAATCCAAATATATGCAATCACACTTCCTCCCATCAAGGCCTTTGATCCACATAGTAAAAATCCATCATGGTTCAACTCCAATGTTGTTTGCACTTATCATCACACCCCGAGTCATGACACTAAGCATTGTAAGGCCCTTCAAACTATCATCCATGATCTTATTAAGGAAGATGACTTTCTCATCCAGGGGGATCATCCTTCTCCATCCATTGTCTTATCCACAACTAATCCAATTCCCATTTCTACATCTTCATTCATCAAATTATCTAAGTCTCCTCACTCATCCACATCCTCCGTTGTCATTTCTCCTCCAAATGTTACTCCTCCTAAAGAGGTTCCTCCCTTGTTAATTGATGTTGTTTGTCTTATTAGTCACCCCTATGATCCACAATCATCTATCCAATCAAAATCTAAAGTCACCATCAATAGTCCTTCTAACAATATTACCCTATCTCTCCCCATGTCCTCTAACTTATCCATATCTCCATCCAAATTTTCTAGTGTGATACAACATCCCTCGTTAGGGAGTATCCACTCCTTACTCTTAATCATCTTTCATATTATTCCTCATCCACATATCCCCCGCACATTGATCCATATCTCTCTCCACCAAACAACTCCCTAGATACTGGGGGACTTCACTCTAGGATCGGTCTATCACGGGTTAGCGGGTTAGTTCCTTTCCTCTTAATCCTTGAATTTTTTATCTATCTCATCAAATCTTATCCTAATACAATTTCATCCAATTTATTATCTCATCTTATCCAATCTACTTATCTATTTCTCCATCTCATCCTAAGTCCACCTTTGTGGCCATATTTGTGCCTCTCTCAGGGAACCATATTTCATCCTAAGTTCACCTTTGTGGCCATATTTGTGCCTCTCTCGGGGAACCATATTTCATCCTAATTCCACCTTTGTGGCCATATATATTCCTCTCTCGGGGAACCATATTTTATTCTAAGCCCACTATTGTGGCCATCTTCGTCTCATAAAGACACATGTTTTCTTGCATCTCCTCATAAGCACATAGTTTTTATCGTCTCTCATCAATCTTTCCTCATCCAATATTTTACAAGTTATCATATTATCTCATCAACTCCCCATCTAAAAACATTTTAAAGAACGTGTCTTCGACATCGATGACCTTGTCCTTAAATTAGAACGTCACTACTCTAGAAAGGAGCCAACATGGAAATGTTTCCCCAACCGATTGGACCTTACATCATCACACATAAGTACGGGTCTGGGGCCTATCGTTTGGCTTACCTTAATGGTAAACCAAAAGTGGAACCTCTTAATGCATTGCACTTGTGACCATTCTATTGTTAGCATACCTACCAGTGAGCACTTAGTCATATCCTTAGATTATTCCTCCATCATTAGCCTCTTCATATATCATTGTAATGATTTGGAACTATGTGGTCTTCGGTCACTTTCCTGGCTCTATCCATGACATTCTCCTCATGGATAGGTTATCCCTTCTTGGTGAGAACTCCACAATCATTACATCCATCACCCTCTTATCTACCTATTGGAACCACACAAAGGGTCCAAAGGTGTCTCTTGTACATCTTCTCATCCCCTCCTAAGTGGTCTACTTAGCTATACCTAGCTCTTCCCCATGTCAAAATATCAGATGCTCATATCTCATGATATCTAAAAATAGATTGATCTCTCGAAGGATAGTTTTTCATGTAATACACAATTAAAAATAGAAAGGACAAACTATCGCATATCTTATCCTGCCATTTATAATAAAAAAGTAGACCACTCCCTTGAAGGATGGCTACTCTATCATGGCAGTGAAGGCTTCCCACATTGCTTAACCTTGTACATATCCAAAAGAAAAAGCATATTAAATTCAAAAGCAAGCATCCTAAGAAATCTTCCTACATTGATCAACTTTCTTATATATTGCAAACTTCCCACATTGATCAATTTGCACCTTCTTCCCTCCTCCCCTAGAGTGGGGCTTAGTCCTAAAAACAACCACCTATGGAGAACCCTCTTCTTACTTACAAGTTGCATCTAAAACCCTTTTTCATGATGAAATTAGGTTTATTATCTCATTTCATCCATACTTCCTTCATGATCTTTGATATAACTACATATCGTTGGTTATATGTTAACATTGTGTTTTTGTCGCATGTACACTACATTACCTAGATCCCTATCTTTTTACCTTCAATGTAGTTGGATGAATAATTTTCCCATTCCTTAATATTTCGTAGCTTTGTTCATACCCTTAGGTCACCACTCATCAAGTTTCATTCCTATTTATTCTTTCATATCTATCATTATTATCTATTTTCTCTTTGCTTTATCACCATAACATTTATCATGTCTAAAGCATCTATATATTATCTATCAAAATCTACCAACCGATCGGTATCCTATCATCCACGTATACAATATTTTCTTCCATTTTATTTTTGGTGTGTCACCCATCGCACATTGTTCCTCGTTGTTTTCAAATTTTTATCTTCGTCATTTCCTAATTTTACCTTTCCGATCATTGTCGTTTCCTTTGTTAGGGCACCATATTATCATCCATATATTATATCAAGTCCACTTTTGTGGCCATATTTTTATTCCCTCTCGGGGTATCATCTCACATATTTTTGCATTTCACCTCTTTGGCCATTATCATGCTCTTTTTTGGGGCACCATTATTTCCATCCTCGTCCTTTTCATGGATGCATATTTTCATCGGTTCCTCATATACGAAGGATTTCAAATTTTTTTGCATTTGGTTGCGCATAATTTTGATGTGTTCCTATGACCCATTGGTCCTCATGGCTTACATCCATTTAAGTGGTTTCCCATTGGATTCCCTCCATTTTGCAGTGATTTTCACCAACTCACAAGCCCGTAGGACATTGTCATCATCTCCCTGAAGACCGTGCCCTTTTTTCCTACCAAAGTGACTCCTAAAATCATTATCATGTTTTAATTTTTTTCTTGAATCCTTCTTGTTTGGGGCATCTTGCCTCTCCTTTTCATCCTCCCATTATTATTTTCCCATTCGCTCTTCTTCATCTATCTCTTTCAAACTTGTGATTGATTTTCCTTTGTGTCATCGATCCCTAGTTTAAGGGGGAGCATCATCAATCCTTCATCATCCATAATATCACCTCTCTTCTCTCATCATTTTTGTCTCACAGCTTGCTTACGCAAACCACTTGACAAAAGGGGGAGAATCTAGACACCAAAATTGGTATCGCTACCCTTGTCACCCCACGTTCACTTCTTTTCACCATGGTCATCTATCTAGACCCTTCATTTTAATTCATGTTTTATTAATATTCCCATCTTCCCCATCTATTATCTCATTCATTACTATCCTTGTTAATTATCTTCGGATCCTCGTCTCATTATCTCATTATTCCTAAATCCTCCTAATCAACCTCTAATTATCCTCTCTAGGTTGTTTATCATCCCTAAACTATCTATTTTATTATCCCTAGGCTTCCCTTATCCTTTGATTACCCCATTTCATCCCTCACCTATCCATTTCATCTCCCAATGCAACCCTAACCTGCCTAAGCCTCCTAAAACCCTAATCTTGCTCTTAATGGGCTTGATGCCTAAAGCTAGGCATCCTCCCACCACCCAAATGGATGGTTCCTCACGGTTGGCGGTGACCCACCTAGGTCTTCATCAACCCTATAAATCCCCATTCACTCTTCCTCCCAAAGGGATGCATCATGAAATCTTTCGTGTGACTTGTGATCTTATCTTTGTGCTTGAGCTTCTTTGCAGCTTGTTTCAGATTCTTGGAGTCCCTTTGAACTTACTTGCATCATTTGTGGAGACTTTGAGGAGATCATCTTTACCTTGTGTTGGTTTATTACATCATTGCATTGTTAATGTTATTACTATTAGTTACTTAACATTTTGCGGCAGTCAAACTACCATCGAGATTCAGATCCAACCTTCCCTTTTGTCTATCATATGTGTAACTTGTTAATCCAACTCATCCACTTTTAACCTTACCTAGGTCACCTGTGTCGTTGTTTCCCCTCGATCTGCGTTGACCTTGTCCCTTCTACATATCTTATTCTACCATCTAGATCCATTACAATCTATCTCTCTATTTCTAATCCCATTCAATTCCTAGAGCTACCTTTTTGTCATTCTCGTCGGTCTATATCCACTCTGCAAGTCCCAGGTCACCGCCAACTTCGCCTAATCATTGTTGACTTAATCCATACTTTCCATCCTATCTCCTTAGATCCCCATTTTCTTGCATCCTTTCTATTTCTCCTATTCTATATCTTCTCTATAGGTTCATATCATTCATCACAAAGTGTTGCATTAGCTTCATATCTACATATAAATATTTTTAGATTTGTATTTTTAGTTATTGTTTTGATCCATCCATACTTTGAAATCACCATTGACTTGACCTCGTAGTTTGGGTTGTCCAACCCAACTAGGTATATTTCATTTTGTGTCAATCTAGATCAGATTTGCACTTTTCTCGTAATTTCATATTCGACTAGGTTCATATTTTGCATGTTAATCAATATTTTGTCATTTATTTTATCCTCTTTTATCAATACGGGGTTGACATCTCGCATAAGGAATTTCATGCTTCTTGGAACCGACTTTGTGAAACCCCTCATCTACCATCTAATCCATTTTCTTTCTAGTTGTCTTTGTTGTGCAGATCCATCAAGCTTGCACAGCAAGGAGTTTACTTTACACCCATCCATCATCACCATCTTATTTCTAAGGTACCTTAAACCCTTGCATGTTTTGAGTTTCTTGATTTTCTTTAGTATCTAGTTCACTAATCTAAGAAGGAAAGAGAAATTTTTTCCAACACTAAGTCCTTGATTTAGTAATATAATTCTACTTTGTTATTGCATCTTCTTATATCTTGTTTATGTATTTCCTTGAGTTGTTCCTATTATGTAGATATTTAATTTTGAATTATTATGTTATATTATATACATGGCACAGTATTTAAGAGTAATAAATGAAATATTTTGAGTTTGTTTTAGACTAGAACTTGTGGCATGTATTGATGAGTGATTCTAGGGACCTCTTCTCGAAAATTGTTCAGCTTTCTATGACCTAAAAATGTTTAAATGACTACTAGGACAATGATATGGGGAAAGATGGCTACAAGAGAAGATGTAACATTTTACGAAAGATGAAGAGGCCATGATAGGAATTATTATAGAAAGAATTGGGTTGGAACAATTAGGAAAATAATAGTTAGTACTCAATGGTTTTACTTGTGTAGTAAAACATGATTAGGTGGTTAGATATTTGTTAGCAAGGTGTTAATAGAATTATAACAACTTACCTTATTAGCATTTGGTTTGTGTTATCTTATTTGTTGTACCAACCTCCTTGTTTATATGAGTTACATATCTATATGTATGTAAATAAGTCCCAAATATAATAATCAAGTTTTATCTGTGTTCGATCTATTGTTGTACCATAATTTGGTATCATAGAAATGTACAATCCTTTGAGAGAGAATTTATAATGAGAGTCTTGTGAAATTTATTTATCAATATTTCTATCTTGTGCATCATAGTCTACAAATTCTTGCATCGATCTAGTTGATCAACATTGCATCCTGAGTTTTGTAATGGGCGGATCCATCCGTGGTTGCCTTTGGTTTATCAATTTTAATATTATTTGGTCAAGTGTGCAATATTCTATCAACATTGGTGCGACTCATTTAGGGAAGATTGATCTCTATTATGCCATTCACAAATCATCCTAATATTATATGAGTGTTATACTTCAGATTCATTCTAAGATCATCTTCGAGAGACCATTGTGTGTTATACTTTTGTAGATTCATTCATCCTAATATCATATGAGTGTTATACTTCTATAAAAACAAACTACACAGATATTACAAAGTGTTTCCTTAGCTCTGATCTAGCTACCACCTATTTTATTAATCTGTCATATTTGTGTCCATGTCTCACTAAATTCCCTGTGTAAATATGCATGTAACTATGAAGAGAATTCATTTTTTCATCTTTTCAATGTGGTGTGTGGATGTTGGAAAAATAATTTTATAGGAGAGTAGATGGCTATAGAGATCCTCTGACTACCGTACTTCATTGGAATATGAGTCGTCATTGAATACGTTCATTAGTAATGGTGATCATGTGCAACAAGATCCGGATAGTAGTATGCGCTTTGGTAAGATTTTCTTTCCATTGTTCTTGGTTATATGAATTAGTGGAAATTTTAGTGTTCACATTGAGCGAGGGAACAAAACACCAATGTTCAATTTCCATTCTGTGCCAAACTAGCTAAATTCAAGGGAAATTTATAGTGGCGGTGGTAGTTTCTATGTTGTTCAATATCGAGTGAGGATGCAATTAAGAACATTATGATTCTTATAGGATGTAATGTGAAATATTTCTAGTGTGAGTTTTCCTTTTCCGATTGGTAATGAGTAAGCAATTTGATTCCTATATACTTATTTGATGTATAAGCATAGTGATTCTAACAAAAACACCAAATCATCCGGTTCACCGATCTTGAAAGGTTTGTGGGAGATCCGAGAAACCACACAAGGTAAACAATTGATGGGGCTTGTTGGTGCCAACATATCTGGTAAGCCTATTTAAAACCATGGAAGGAGAGAGCATTTCTTCTCGTATCAAGGTCATGATTCACATAGTTGGACATGCCACAAGGGTGAGTATATTGTAGATGAGTGTGTGCATGTTTTTCTACCATGTTCACACTAAGGGGGGGAATGCTAAGAAAATAATAATTATTGCTCAATGGTTTTACCGCGTGGTAAAACATAATTAAGTGGTTAGATATTTGTTACTAGGTTGTTAATAGAATTATAATAACTTATGTGATTAGCATTTGGTTTTAGTTAGTTTATTTGTTGGCTCAACCTCCTTATTTATAGGAGTTGCATTTCTATGTGTATATAAATTAGTTCTCGAATGAAATAATCAAGTTTTTGTGTGTTCGATTTGTTTTTGTACCATCATGAACACTTATATGGAGCATTGATGAGATATTTTGGTGTGAGCTCCCAAAAGAATAGCCTTACGGTTGTCTCGACCAGAATATTATTGTTTTAGGTATGAAGATAAAGAAGAATATGAATACATGGATGAAAAGATAGAAAACCTGCTACTAGAGAAGATGAAACATTTTATGGAAGAAGAAGAGGCCATGATAGGAATTATTACGAGAAAGAATTCAATTGGAATACATATATTCTAGAGCATTGATGAGATATTTTGGTGTGAGCTCCCAAAACAATCAGCCTCATGGTTGTCTCATTATCAGTAATATTATTGCTTCAGTTATGCGAGACAAATAATAATATGAATACATGGATGAAAATATAGAGCAACTACTTAAATTGGACAATTTGGAAAACTCAAGCTATAGAACATTGGATGTAACTACCATTTATGGGTACATAAATGATATTTTCTAGAGAAGTGTGTTTTATTTTAGGATTGTGAGGTAAATTTTTTAAACAAATCCCTTTCTTGATAAAAAAATGCTAGATGTGAAAAAGGCCACAGTGTCAATTTTTCATGACATGGAGTATTTAGGTAGACATCAAAGGGATGTAGTCCTAAAAGAATGGGGATGAGGGGGAGGAGATAGAGTAAAAGACATCATTGAAGGGTCTAAGAAGGATCATAAAAAGAGAAGATGATAATAAAAAGATTACAAATAGAAGTAAGAAATTATAATAAATGGGGAAGTTTGGGTGCTATAGTGGGAAGATAAAACCAAATAATTTAGTAGGAGTAGAGTAGGAAGAGCGGCCTAGGAAGTAGGAAAGGAACCTCTTGAAGAGATATAGGATAAGAGACAAGGAGAAGACTAAAGTGACCAAGAGGGTATGCAAGAAGGAATTGAACCTGATAAGAGTGATTGAGATGATGTGCGAGATCCATTGAGCCAAATTGTGGAATAGGAAAGAGGATCTAAGGAACTAACAAAATAAAAGAGGAAAATGAAAGTAGGAGATTATATATCTAGTTAGAAGTATATTTATGATCCAATTGAAACTTAACCCGAAGAATCCATCTTGGAGACCATGGCATTATGCATACATAGGAGAAGCATTCCACAATGAGGCAATCATACAGATCCACACAAGTCGAGAGAGGATGAAAATACCCCATTTATAGGATATATGTCCCTTGAGGTAGATATATAATCAATAACTTGGGATTGTTTGAATGATTTAGATAAGATAACAATATTTCAAGAATTATGGGAGAAATTGAGTCAACCATATTCAAGACAAATAGTTTTACCTAGTTTTTGGAAAATTAAATTATGAGGAGGCAATCACTTCATTGAGTAGAACTCCTTTGTACATACTCCCCCTAAGCAAGCATAAAAAGAGGAGCGGGAGTGTAGCAACAATAGTTTTGTGAGTCATAAGTAGAGAGTAAGATTTCTAGCATCTACATAATCTAGCAATAATTATTTAGAATTTGAAGAGGTGAAGCATGAGTCAAGTAGGGAAAGTGTGAGTACTTGGTGTGAGTAACAACTACCCAAGTGTGTAGCCAAATCCAATCTTGATTAGTAGTTTGATGAAAACTAGTGCACAAAATAACCCAAAAGGTATGTGCGGTGCAAGAAGAAAAATGAGTCATATTTCTTAATCTCTATCTAATATTATAGCCTAATGGTGGATCATCCGATCTAGAGAATTATTTACCAACACACGAAATGTGATGGGTTGTGAAGGGATTGATAGATGATAATGCCAAGAAATGTGATCTCATAGGGGCACCACATATATGGGATTTAGAATTCACACACTCCATGAGCTTGAGTGGAAAGACATTAAAAGTTTGTGATGCTCTTACCTAGGAAATCAAAAGGAAAAAGTGTGTGTGTGTCGACTATTCAAGATTTAAAAGCAATAAAACAAAATATTAGAGAATATATAATGGAGTATGATACGAGGTTTTATGATGTAATGGAAAAAACAAGTTTTAATTGTGATGAGGCTAGTAAGGTAGCTTGGTTTATGGAAGGATTTCACGGTAAGTTATGTTTTGAAATTACAAATGACCAAATTTACCACCTTGGTAGAGGTAATCAAATCCGCTACAATAGTACAAAATATTTAATATTATGGTGATCATATGGAAGTGAGTCAAAACACAAAAGTCAATTTAGATGTGTTTAAGAGAATTGTAGAGGAGTTATAAGAGGAAATAAACCAAGATAGAGAATATAGTGCATAGAATGAAAATATGAAGGGTGTCATAAGAATGATTATACAAAATCCTAGAAAAATAAAACCACTATTACAACATGGGAGAGGAGAATACTACAAAAATTGTAGGGTGTGGGGATAACCACTCAACAAATGTCATTTGATGTAACATTATGTGCGTAGACACCTAATTTCAACCGCACAATTTTAATACTAAAATTGCACTATTTGTCTTCTTTCCCGTCATTTCATTATAATTAGTGATTTTTCACTAATTAGCTAACATTCCCCTTCGTCTCAATTAATTAACGACACTTCGTTAATTAACTAGCCTTGTCCCTCATCTTGGATGCCAATTAACATTACTTCATTAGTTAAAATCCCTTTTAATTAATTAATTAACCATTATTAGTTAATTAAGCTTTCAATCTCATATTTAATCAATAAACCCTATTATTGGTTAAATCCCCTCTTAAACCCTTCAAATTCTATTAATTTCCCTCCAAATGACTTCTATAAGTTTAACTTGGCCTATTAATTAATCATAATTGATTAATTGAACCTTCTCAAACTCCTAGAGTTGCTTATCTCTAATTAATCTCTACCACCATATTTATCCCTCTTTAATTCTACATTCACTTTATCCCACATTCACTAGACCGTGTACATTTACACATAGATTTTTTAAAATACATTGTATTATCTTATAATAACATTGACATGATCTAAAGGGTTGATTTTCTTGTGGATAACCATTTCTATCAAATAAAGAATTTATTGAACAATCATATATTATAAATGAATAGATGTAACTTCCTAATCATGTATAAGATTTCTTTCATTTTACAAATTATATTAAGGTATAACACGCGAACACGCATGCGCGCACACACACAAATATTTAATTGTGTTTTAACAAAATACATTATATATTAAATTTACACATTGTATTCATTAATCTAACACACGATATTCATAATATTTAAATATACAATTTACATTTACATGTTATATTCACAAAATTCACCTTATACAAAAATTTACATATTATATTCATAAACATGGCATTGTCCATAAATTTATAAGTTCATAACATTTAAATATACATATTACATTCCTAACATTTAAACTTACACATTATATTCATAGGTATAATATTATACATAAATTGCATACATGTAGATTTGCACATTATATTCATAAGTATGAATTGTATTTAAATTGATACAAATTGAGTTACATGCACCAACTCTCCTCATATCCGACTTGAGCATTAACGAACTTTTTCTAAAATCATCACACACACACATTCATTTATGGAGCTATCTTTCCTATAAATTCTTAAAAAGAAATACGAATATTGCTAACATTTACATGTGATTGAAACTCTCGGAAAATTTTGAAAGATAAATAATGTCATGTACTTATTACAAATTTATTTGTATGAACATGAAATAATAGATAACTAGTAGACTTTTTTATGACGTGTATAATAAATTTTAATGTATATTAAAATATTATATTATATTTTTAATTTTTTTATAACATAGTACTACCATTAATCATCAAAAAGTGTGTTACAAATAGATACAATGCCAAGCAGTGTAACTAATACACTAGGAAACATCCATAGAGATGTCATGGTAACAATTTAAAGCATAGTACAACAGGAAGAAGTCATCCTTTTGATTCATCGAAATGAAGGATTCAGTGAAATGCTTGGCGTTTCTCCATAGACCACCCTATAGGAATATGACCTATCACATGAACATTTTCCTGATCCAAAGCCCAGTTGGCCAAAGCATCCACTACTTTATTACTCTCCCAGAGGAGTATGAACATAAAGAATTGTCTGGAAAGCTTGAGCCAAAATACCAATATTTTCTTGGATCTATGAAATATGCCAATTAGAAGAGTGAATGGTGCCTTGCTTATTAAGCAATCGAATAATCGTTTGAGATTCAGATTCAATAATAAGTTTGGTCCACCCCATTTTGGCCGCCTCCTTCAAAGCATATTGAATGGCAAGGATTTCAACCATATTGTTTGTGGTAATTCCAATTTGTTGCCCATAAAAAAGGTGATGTTGTGTTGCACTATCTCTAGCTATTCCTCCTATACTAGCTTGTCCCGATATTTCCTCGAGATGCCCCATCTGTATTAATTTTAATGCAGCCTTCAAGAGGCAGTTGCCAACATTTAGGTTGCGGTGATGGGTTGCTATAAGGACTTTGTTGCATATTTTCCTCTCGAAGTTCCAGAATGCAAGGACTCACTTCCATTTAGCCGATACCGGGTTTGGCAATTTGACTTTCGTTTGGAGTGTTTCAACAATATTAGCTTTGATAGAGGTCCAAAAAGGCTAGTTCCTATATTTTCCCTTTAAATATGTGCATGTTTCTTTCTTTCCAGACATTCCATAACATTAATGTTATAGAAATCCAACAAGCAATATTCATCACAAGGGTATCTTTTACAGCCAATTCCCAACTATGAATAACTTGCACCAGGTCAGTGGTATCATTCCAAACTAGTGTGAACATGTACTTCCATAGTTGTAAAGCAAAAGGGCAAGAGAAGAAAAGATGATCATGTGTTTCTACCTCATTTAAGCATAACACACATCTAAAAGGTCTTGTCAACCCTCTTTTCATAAGATTTTCCCTGTGAGTACCGTTTATGAAGAAGGATCCAGGTAAAAAAGCTCACTTTCGGCCATAGCACTAGCTGCCAAATCTTTCTGAAGATATCCGCCCATGGATGATTAAGTGGCCCACCAAAGAAGTATACCCCTCCGCCACCGTGTAATTGCCATCAGATTGTGTTCCCCACCCCAGTTCATCTTCCATGCCTGACAAGGATAGCTGACGCGGTTGTAAAATGAACATCAGTTGTTCGATTTGTTGTTGTGATAAGGTCATTGGCCATTGAGAAAATGGAAGCCACTCTTTCTGAGGATGTGACTGCTGATAATGGTTGACTTTTATCCACCCTTGTGCATAAAGTGCATTCATAACAGAAGCGTAATCCAGTGCTGAGATATAATTGGTGGAAACCCATTCCACGAGTCTGTCCAAAAATTTGCTTGACAATCCAAAATAAATTGTCTTTGATAAGAGTCTCCCCTAAACGAAGGACAGACAACATAGGAGAGCCACTACCAGGTAAGGAATGGTGAATGAGTTGACTCGTTGGTAAACCACTTGCATATTTAGCACACACATTAATAACCCATAACTGGTGTGGATTTTGGAGAAGCCTCCAATATAATTTAGCTACCAATGTCATGTTGTTCTTAACACTATCTCTAAAACCAAGTCCCCTAGTGTGTTTAGGACGACATAAAATCTCCCATTTGGCTAAATGTCAATTTTTCTCTGTCATTTTCCACACCAAAGAAACCTCGACTAATATGCAAGGCCGAATTAAGGGTTATGAGCACCCTAGGCAATATTAGAATGAGCACCCTAGGCAATACTAGAGTTAAAACCTTCTATAAATAAATAAAATCTATAGTAGAAAAAATAATTAATCATGACCAAATATTGTATTACTTGATATGTTATGCCTCTACCATTTGAGAAAAACTTCCTAATATTTTTTTGTAGATACTACTGCCTAAAAACCCCAGTTAATTCTCTAACATATAGTCTATTATAATCCTCCTTTTCTCATATATTTCCCAACTATTTTTCCTTATTTTTGACATATTCACCTTTCTTGATCTCTCCTCCAAAAAAATTTCCAAGACTTCAAAACAATACAAAGTATGAAAATACATGAGTATGAATTAAATTTAAGAATCCTAGAACAAAGGTACTTGCATAAATATTTGAGGCCTCCTAAATATCATATTCTTAATACAATTATGTAATTTTAATTTTATTTTGATGAAGTGAATTGAATTGGTATGTAAGGTTGGACAACTACTAGCATATATGGAACTAATAAATTAATCTACTCTTTATAAAAACCATAGTAAAATAAAATAAATTAGCGCCCCCTAAATGTTAGCGCCCTAGGCAGTTGCCTAGTTTGCCTAGGCCTTAATCCCCCTCTGCTAATACGATCTATATCATGAAGAATCCTACTGGTATATGAAGAAGAGACACGATATATATTGGAATCTACTACAAATTTTAATGATTTTAATGTGATGTGTATTATATATTAAAATTACGAATGCAAATCCAATATAGTTTTTTCAAGAATAATCTCTCTCGACATCTTTTACATAAATTTATCTAAAAATAAATATATTAGTTAAATTTATGTAGAATGAATGAGATTTTGGTTGGCACATGTTTATATTTGAGAGTCACTTATTTAGAATTAGAGATAGATTAGTACTAATTTATAAACAACCCTATTTTAATAAGAGAAAAAGTTTAGAGCCGAACGCTAGAGGGAGGGCGAAAAAGTCTAGAGCCGAACGCTAGAAGGAGGGCTTGAACCTCCGACCTTGTGGTTAACAGCCACACGCTCTAGCCAACTGAGCTATTCCAGCTTTGTTAACTAATTGTAATTATTCTGCTAATATTCTATGTTTTTAAAAAAACAAAAGTAAAAAAATCTTCCGTTGCCGGGATTTGAACCCGGGTCGTCTGGGTGAAAGCCAGATATCCTAACCGGACTAGACGACAACGGATATGTATATTTTGGTTGTTGTTTGGATATTCATATAAATGAAAAATAGTAATTTCCCTTCCAAATAAACATTCCAAAGCGCTCCTATTGTTAGCATCACTTTGATTGAAAATTAGATAGCTATGGTTACTTTTTAACTCCAATCGCCACATTCATTTCAGCTCGCTCAAATTCATTTTACCTTAGCCAACTCAATTATTTAGAGAAGAGTTATTCGAACTCTTTAATAACGAGTTCCAAAGTATATAGGGAGCAGGAGGGATATCATTTTTGAGTAAATTTATTTTTCATTTTTATATAATTGGATTTTGTTCAATATATTTAATTATACAAATATCTTGAATACATTTATTTGAAAAATGTTAAAGATACGATTCGAAGTTCTTATTTTGGATTTTATGCACATCACACTTTGATTAATAATTATACTGATTTTATACTTACCACTTGTTAGTGATAAAAAATATTTCTTGAAAAAGGCACCAAACTCTATCATATGGTCAAGTTCTCAAATTTTATTTTATTTATAAAAAAATTCAAGTGATGGTCAAATTTAGTGTCGAGAATAAAATTTTCACAAAGTGATTCTATTAGGTGTCACCCTTTGCTCATGCTTTGGAGGAAGCATATAGAGAATTTATAATTACGAGTAAGCGTACAACTAAACTAGTGATCATATTCAACTTAAGCAGCGACTACGAGTAAGGGGCATACACGCCATCAAAGTCAACCAGGAGGCACGATCCCGATCTCAATTGTTTTGACTCTCGTTGTCGAGTATCTGCATGCCTTACACTCAACAAGACTTGATCCTTAGTGGGCTTATTGAAAGCCAAACAACATCAACAATATACCAATGGTCCTTTGATATTGTTGTTATTTTAGAATGCATATTGACATAATTAATCTAATTTTTATTTTTTTAATAATAGAGACAATCAAAGATTGACATATATAAGACATGAGATTTCCACAGTCCATAAATATAATAACCTCAAATTTTGTATACATCAATGAACCACAATTCATCTTTATACACAAACCATCTAATATAAATTTTGCATCTAAAATAGCAAGGCCATGATATAATAAATTTTGACAAATCTTGTTGAAGTAATTGAATATAGGAAAAGATTAAAAAAATTAGTTAGGTGGGTGAATATCTTGAATCTATCATAGGTTGGGAGATAATGTTAATGATTATAGATGATTTAAAGTGTTTTTGTTAGTATCATCTTTTAAATACACTTGTTTGAAAGTTTTATTATGGTCCACGACTTTACAATTAGAAAATACATGTGTTTTAAAGTTTCATTATAGTCCATGGTTTTACACCTGTCAAATGTATTTTCTTGAGAGTTACATTCCAACCTATGAAACCACATTTATTTTGAGATTTTTTAAAACTTACCTTTAATATGCCTCCACATTTTGCATACAAATATTCAATAGGGTCTTACTTTTTCTATTTAAAGAGGCATATCTAGAGCGAGGTGATGGGGACTTTTTTTTGCATAAAGAATACTAAAATATATACTATTAGAACTCATGCTTTTAAGAAAAAACTCCCCATGACATGGAATGTAGTCATTTCCAAATGTTTATCAAAGGATAAGTTCTCTTATAATTTATAAAGAAAAAATCACATTTGAAATGGCATTCTATTGTTGGCAATTTTCTATCAAGAAGAGGCTTTTACTTTGAAAATTTTGGAGAATAAGAACACCCAATATGAATAATGTTACTAGAATTTTAATATAAAGTGGAATTGAAGATTCCAATGCTACTTTGTTTGCGTTAATTTCAGTGCATGTTGTGCATGTGATTTTTATGTGCAATATTTGTTGCATCTGTATAATTATATGCAATGTATTCATGGTTTAGAATCAAATATAAATCTCCATCATCCATATCAAGTATATTCATGTTCTAAAATGAAATACAAGAGACTTAAAAAATAAATAAAGAAACTCTTCCCTATCCATTACATGACATGTTTGCAAGTTGAATTGTTGACCAATCAATAGGCTATTTACCATATTTTTGGGTGGTGTTTTTAATTGGTTGGCATTATCATGAAAAAATTCAAAGCATTTGAAACATTCTAAATTAGTTTCGAATGCGCTTAAATTACCCAAAAATAGAATTTTGAGTATAAACACTCCATGTCAATGTCTTCATCTTCACTAGTCTCATTTTGGCCCTATCACCGTTTTGTTGCTCCAGGTTGGTCATCAGTCTTCAAAATATTTTTGTTAGCCTAGTTCATGACACAATGCGAGAGAAATTTACATCTTAATGGAACTATAACATTTACATTTTCATCTATGATTTTTCAATTTGAACCAATAAACATGATTGCAGTTTTAGAAACTTTCTAGAGGAATCATTTTGTTGGAGAGTGTTTTTACATTCATTAAGTGGAACCATAGAAATAATTTCGTTCCTCATGACTTGGTGAAGTGTGCTCAAGCATTTCTCTTCCAAGTGTGCTCTCTTTGCATTTTGGTTCCCACTTTGTTATTAAATATGTGCACAATGCACAAAAAGGTTCGCTCATACATTTGTTTAAACATTCCAAGTGGCACTAAGAAGTACACTTGACATAAAAAAATTAAGGATACTCCACCAATGTGCATGAAGTATTAACTTGTTACTAAGTGAAGTCAAGGGTGTGCCTAAGTTTTACAGTTTCCAAAATGATCTTACAAACCCGTATTAAGTTGTGAGAACCTCCTCCGAATGCACTTTGCATTTGTTTTATTTCCAAATTCCTCTAAACAATACACTTTTGGCTATGTTGGTTCCTAAGCTCACCTCCACATGTGCTTATGTCATTCCATTGGTTCCAAACGCTTATGTCATTCCATGTGCTTAGAAGTGATCCTTATGCATTGTTTGGTTTGCAAATTCATTAAAATGTGCACTTTTCACTTTATTTAAGTTCGCATTGGCATTGAATCATGCGCCATTGGTTCTTAAATACTATAATCCATGCACTTTGCTCCCATTCCACCAAGTTTCCTTCAAACATGCACTCAGATTCTAGCTTTTCCATTTGCAATGTATTAGTTCCCAAACTACTTGGGAGGTGCGTCATGGAGACATGCGTTAGTTCTTATCATATGAGCTTCACTTGGAAAAAGGAAGTGTCATGTGGCATGTTGATGCAGAAGCATTGCAAAGAATAAGATATCTTCATATATCTTATGAAATTTTGGCAAGAATGGGAACGCATGCAAGAATTAGAGTTCAACTAAAAGATACGACATGGTAGGAAATCCCACAACAATGTGCGAAAGTTTTGATCTGAAAATTTTGGATGTAGCATAAAAGGGGAACGCGCAGATCTTTAATAGCATATGTGTGGGGAAATGATTATGGGAAAAAAATTATAAGATGATATGTGAGAATCAAAATTGTCAGCTAGACTTCTCCCAACTACTATCTTATAGTTTTTGAATGCCATTAATATTTAGGAATTCAAATCCGAGATCGAGAGGGATTAGGAGAAGATTCTAGAAAAAAATTTAAAAACCTGAATAGGTGGGGATAAATATCTATAAAGGCATGTCTAGTACCATGTTTCAGGTACTTTTTAGCAAGTGACTAGGCAAGAGGTCATCATCCCTGTAGTTCTTGAGTCTGTTAATGTTGTGTATTTCATTGAGAGAAAACCAATTGTAGATATCGTAAGTCTTAAAAGATAATGAATTTTATGTTGTGTTAGAGAGTGTTGTCATTTGTGTTTACTCTATAAACGATTCAAGGTCGTTTCGATCCAACAAAATTATCCATCACATATTTTGAAAGCATAGAATTTTGAGTTTAATTCCCAAAACACATGAAATATGCTTTATGCACTTTAGTTCCCAAAGCACATGTAATGTGCACTTAAAAATGAACATTTTGTTCCGTGTTCCATTAACTTTGTTCATGTCATGTTTCTTTTTAGCTCCCAAACACTTTGAATGATGTACCCAAGCTTCACTTAGAAGTATGGTTTGAGTTTGATGGAATTAGAGGAGGATTCATTTTTGTTTGGTTTTTTCAAGATGCCAAATGACATATGATAAAAATTCCTTGTATTTTGTTTTTCGTACATATTAAAACGTGTGTCATTGGAGAAGTTGAAAGGTATTTATAGCCATTTTTAAAAAAACTAAATTTTCTCTCCATGCTACCACACTACTTCTGCTCTTTCTGATGCATTCATGGAGGATTTGATCATAACTCATGGTTTTCTCAACCAAATGCCATGAAATTTTAACCAAATGCTTCACTCAAGGTGCCTTCCAAATGAATGTAAATTTTCTTTGATTAGTGGATTATATTATTTGATTATCTCTCGAAGGGTCTCTAAATAAAGTTTCAATAAAACTACATGAATTTGTTGTTGTTATGTTTCCATGGCCTCATAAAACATTTCAGAGAATTCATATGAAGCATGGAATGGATGTTTGTGAAGTTTTTGACTAAATTCTTAAATATCATATGCTACAAATAATGTTATGGTTCTTGAATGTGTTGTAGATGTCAAAGATTTGATCGAATTGGAGGATGTTTTAATTAGAGGATAACCATGTTTTATTATTACATGGTTTGATTGCAAACAAGCCAAATCCTATTGCCAAAGTAATCGTGACTCAATCATGCTTCACGGAGACAAATTCTGATTTCATGTGTGAACCTCATGTTTAGCAATTGCTTCAGACAAATCAATATGGATTATTCAAATTTTGGATTCTTCATCTCTCATGGTGGTTCCAAATGAATTAGTAATCTATTTTTAGCAGTTGAATGTCAGAAGAAAAAGTTTCTGCGTATTTTTCACCGTCACTAGGAAATCATTCAATCTATCGAATTGCAAGTCATTAATTCATTTTTTGAATTAACTAAAATAATATAATTTAATACATTATGAAGTGAACTTGATTTGTGTTAACTGGGGTCAAGGGGTGGGTTAAGTTATAAAGTGGTTATATAGCTACTTTTGGGAATGTTCCTATAAAAGGCTTGAACACAATTGTAAAGGGGATGGTTATTGCTCTCTCTTTTTCTATAAATTGGGAAATAAACTGTTTCAACTTTGTGTGTATCTATTTTTACCAATTCCATGAAACATAAAATGTTAATAAGGAAATGAGAACAAATATTGTGTTTATCATCTTTCGTTTGTGAACTCTATTTACTATTCATAACCAAAGACATATTTTTAATGTTAACTTGTTTTGTGTGATGCATTGATAAGTAGACTTTGTGTTGTCTATTCCTGTACATGGAATTTTTTTCCATATCAACACAATTCGTTAATCCCAAAGAATCTTAGTTTTTGTTGACATCTTTTTTCCATGTTAAAGAGAGGTTTTTAGTTTATGTTTTCCTAGAGTTATCCAAGTAGATCTCTATATTTCTATTTTGTTGTGTATGGTTTCTCCCTTCCTCCTCTTTTCTCTCCTTTCTCCTCTTTTTACATTTCTCTTTTTTATCTCCTTTGTGCTCTCCAATTAAAAACACCAAAAATACAAATACCACCATCATACGAGGGAACTTCCCTATCAAAAGAATAGGAACATCACCCTGTCACTAGGCACTTTCCCTAACTATTATAGATTTTACATTGTCTCCATTAGGCCATATCTCGAAAATATAAAGTGATAGAAAATCCTACCAATATTTTTGGTGATTCGTTTAGGGATCGAACTACATTTGTTTCTCTCATCAAGGAATCTCCCTCAAAACAAATGATGACAACTTTGAGTGAAGTTGGTACCCAAAATCTAAATACTACGAAAAGATGAGAACTGCAGTTAGTTAGCACCTTATGTCAATGAGTGACAATGATGATCATGCCGAATAAAATGATCTTCATTTTTGAGGCATTCAAGTTTCACATGATATTGAGTAAACACAATTTTTAAAGGAATTCTATGGTGGTTTGAATTTACAAACAACAAATATGTCTCCCATTTTGGCCCAAACCCTACAAAAATTTAAACAAGAAGAAGAAAGAGGAGTTTTATCAATATATCATGATCATATTGACCCTTGCTTCTGATGAAGAGAATGGGTCACCTCTTAAGATTTTGAAGTTCCAAAGATAAGAAATAAGGTTTTTGACACATCTCTATAAGTTCCAAAAAGAACGAGAAACTACAAGTGAATACGAGTATGGTGGACAAACTTGTGGAATCGATGATCCTATAATCAAATCCTTGTGGATTAAATTCAAAAAGAGTGTTTCTAAAGTAATAAATATGAATATTTAATCCACCAATGATTAAAAATCCATACATATGATGAGAGAAATGAAAAAGAGATAAAATGTTTCCACCAGATGAAATATCAAAACAACTTGAAAATGAATTCTTCGAGAAGGTAAGTAATGATTTTTTCAAAATAGATGTCTACTAAAAATTATGTTTTGGGTGATGCATAACATGGTGAAAAACTAATAAAATTTCCTTTCCTTCATCTTCCCATTGAAGATTTTATTGCTTATGGAGACGAGGAAGTGATCCAGTCCTAAAGGAGTATGTACAAACAATTGTGAGAATCACGGAAGGTATTTTATCCCTACCTCAATATTGAAGTATTACACTTCATTGGGACTATGCAAAGGAATTTTGAGTTGCATTAGAAACTACATAGTGAATAGAGCATTGTGGTGGTCATGTCTTCGCATGAGTAAAATTTTCAAGAGCAATAAAGTTGTAGAAATTATTTGAATGGTAATGAATGTCCATATTATTCAGGTGTTTGGTGTGATATAAAAATAAATTGATTGGTTCTGTTAGTGAAAAATCAAAACACCCCCAAATAGTCCGGTTGTGAGTGGGGAATTCAGTGTGATTGCACAACATTGGACCATCTCTCAAGTTGTGGGACTTGCAAAACTTGAGATGGACCTCCAGAGAAGGTTGGTTCTTGCCTCCTAATCTACCTGCCACAAGATACTCGAGTGCAGGAAGAACCTATCTAATCCTAATCTAACCATATAAGGAGACATGGAGAGAGAGAGAGTGAAACAGATGCTACACTAAGTGGTGATACACCAGAAAAGGAAGTGGCTGATCACATATCCAAACTGCCTGAAGTGGAGAGAGATGAGCAAAGGAAGGGGTGGACAAGATGCACCACGGACCAAAGATAGATTTCACATGGAACACCACTTCAAAACCCATTAAGCACAACTCCCAGAACTTGTAATAAACATCATAGTATGCACAATATACCTTGTAACAATGAGAGGTAAGAAGAGATAGTAAAATGAGACAAGGATGGACAGATGCATCACGAAACAAATTTTATTACTCCAAAAGTTCACACAGTTCATCATTAGTGGGAAAGAGGCAAGAAAATGCCATTAAAGAGCCATGAGAGGAGGCTTAAGCTCCACATTCTACCCTCGGAAGAAAGAGAGAGGGAGGTAGGAGAGAAAATATGAACAACCTTATAGAAAATGCCCCTCCTTTACAATATATAGAAAGAATAAGAGAGAAACGAGGAAAAATTCGAACTCTTCTCCTAAAGACCAACCACCAACCATCAATTCCCTATAAATCCACCTACAATCTGTCAACTCTAGTTCGCCATGTATGTTCGGTGTGTTGGAGAAGGAAGCAAGGTAGATCAAATCAAATTTGATATGGTAGTTGAAGCAATCAGATCCTCCATTAATGGCATGAAAGATGTTTTCCTAATTTTCACCCATCAAATCCTGCTAAAAATAATATTTTATGCTTCCATGGCGTAGAGGGTGTCGAGACCTTTCCAAAAAGTCTTCTCTTGCTCAAATCTGAGCTTCCAGGTCAAAAGATATGGCCTCCTGAAGATCAAGGTCGGTGTTTAACGTTAGCTCTCAATATTTAAAAGAGTTTTTCCATACAAGATCCATGTGGTAGCCTTGTGCATCTTGAAGATTCAACCCCTTCCTCTCACTTTTGAAATTACGCCGAACTCGACATGTGGCGATTTCGCGGACTCCTTGATTTCCTTTGTATTTTTCCTGAGTCCTTCTCATGGCGAAGACACGGTGCCCATCCCAAAACACGTGGAGGCTTCACGCTCATTTGGAAACTGCCCCTAGGTTTTGCTTTTGAAGTTGTGCAGACGAGACACGTGGAGGTATCCGCAGGATTTTGGACTTTTCAATGGCTGACTTTACCTCTTTGGACTCTAGGACACGTGGCGGGTTGGCACGCGTTTGGGAACTTCCTTTTGGGATGTGCCTTTGAAATTGCACCGATGAGACACGTGGAGGCTTTCGATTACCTTTTGTACTTAGCCGATTCGAGCCTGCTCCCTTTTTGGGCCTGGGACACGTGGAAGGTCAGCGGTTGTTTGAGTCTCCACTTTGGATCACACCTTTGAATTTGCACGATACGACACGTGGCATCATCCTCTAGTTCTCTATTCTTAGTCGATTCATGTCAATGTATTTCTCAAACCATAGACACGTGGAAGCATCACACTCATTTGGGAACCCACTCTTTAGACCCGGTCTTGGTGTTGCGCCGATGAGACACATGGAGGCTTCCACCAACACCCTTATACTTAGTTGTTTTAAATGGTGACTCTCTGTCCCCTTTTTAGACCTGGGACATGTGGAGGCTTGGCGCTTGTTTAGGAGACCCGCTCTTGGTTTTACCTTTGAAGATGCATTGAGCTAATGCGTGGCACCTTCCGCGAGTCTGCAATACTTAGCCAATTCAGGCCTTGCTCCATTTGACTTTTGAAATGCGACTTTGTCCCTTTTCAGACCTGGGACACGTGGAATCTTGGCACTTGTTTGGAGTCCCCACTTTAGATTCTATCCTTGGAGTTGCGCCGATGAGGCATGTGGAACCCTCTGTTGGCTGTGAATTTTCAACAACCGATGAGACCCCACGGGCCCGTGGGCCACACTTGAAAATGCGCCATTTGCAAAAAGAGTAAAAGTTCTAAAGTCCCCCGCAGACCCATCGACCCACATTTACACTTGGGCAAAATTTCCTCCATGGCCCCACAGACCCACTTTTACACTTGAGTCATCCCCGGGCCCGTCGGCCCATATTTTCCATTTGGGCAAAAAGACATATTCGGGCACGCCAGCCCGCATTTTACGCTTTTCATGATAAATCCTTCTCGGGCCCACGTGCCCACAATTATACTTGTGCATTTTTTTGAAAAGTGCAAAAATGTCAAAATGTTTTCCGCTGCCCCGCTGGTCCACAATTTCCATGGGCAAAAAATCTTCCCTAGGCCCACTTGGCCCATAATTTGTAAAATACGAAGAGTTAAAAGGACTTCTTTATATCTCTGGAAAGGGGAAGAAATTTCCTATTTGATGGAAATGCTTTCAGGGGGCCTTAAGTGCTTAAAATATGTAAAAATTCAGATTAAAGCACAAAAAGGGGGGAAATTTTGTCAGTTGACTTAAAATAAGTGTGAGCTTATTTTGGTCAACAATTTGGCAACTCATGGGGATCACCTACCTACTAGGTGAAAAGATCAGTGGCCTTGAAGCATCCATTGGGCATGGAGTCTTCCTGGTAAACACAAAATCTGATCTGAACTTTGAAAATTTGATCCTTGAGCCACTTGGGAACAGCTGGAACCAGAGCTGGTCTCACCAAATGCCATTTCCAATATACTGTGCATGAGAAACAAAACACCATAACACACACTATGTACAAAACTAGAAGTCATACATGCTCTAAGTGGAACATACAAAGTGTGAAAAAGCACTTGTTCTGCTGAAAAACAAATCTTCTCCTACTCTAAGCTAACCAGAGAGAAAGGGGGCTCAAACAAATCTTGTAACTGGCAGAGAGAAGTAGCTTCCCTTTCTCAAAAGGAGCATCCATGCAAATGATTTGACACTGAATATGGCTGCTTGTATGAGTGAAAAATTGACAAGAGGTCGATCCTATATCATCAAGGTATCAACATTAATAAAAAAATAACTCCTCAAGCTTATTGGCATTGGACTCCTAGAGGTGTTGATGGCGACCCTTGGTGCTTTGATACTCATCCTCATGCTTTGAAATGAGCATGACCGGTTTTGGCTTCTCCTTGCTCCAATGAAGCCAAGTACCTGATAGGGCATGGTCTGGTCCTTTGAATGTGCCCATTGTTATGAAATTCAACTCCAAGAATGGAGTCTTCTTGCTGACCTTCCTGGATGGATGGTGTGAGGAGATGGGATCCTCATGCTCTTTTCCTTCCTCCTCCTAAGAAGAATATGGAAGATCATGATCCTCCAACCTTGGTTCCAGAGGGCCATTTTTAGATGCGGTGATGTCCCTAAATGCTCTCCTTCATGGCAACAGACTCATGTGCTTAGAAGGCGGATGATGGAGGAGAAAATGATGTGATCTCCTTGGACTCCTCTCCATCAAGACAATCCTCCAAGTCAGATAGACAATCTGAATCCTTCATGTCCTGTTGCATGTGCTTGACCTCCTCCATGGTGTCCTTTGGATTTGCAATTTTCTCACCATGGTTCCCCTCTTCCTCAAACATGAAGTTTGAAAGCTCAAACTCTTCTTCGACATTAGATCTTGAAGAGGGGAAAGTAGGAGGAAGAACTAAAGGTTCTTATGTGGCTGCTCCACACTTAGAGCCTCTAGAACTGTATGGTTCTCCTTCTGAAGGGGAGCGCTTGTAGGTTGGGGCATGCAAAACTATGGTGCACATGGTTTTTCCTCTACAAGCAACTCAGTATCCTCCAGAAATGCACCCTTTGGAGCTAACTGATTTTCCTTTGGAATAGGCGCCCGTATGATTTCCTCTTCCTAGTCGGAGTCGCATGAGTCATGTCATTCTTCAACTGTCTTACTATTTCAAACATGATGACGTTGGCTGGGGAAGGGGCGTTGGTAGGGGGTTGTTCATTTATGGTACAACTAGGCAGAGGGGACTTGAATCGGAAGGGAAAAGGGAAGAAGAATTGAGGTGAGATGGAAGGCTAGGGGATGGAGAAGGGAATTCAACACTAGGGGCAGCAGATGGGAAGCTAGAATCATGACACTGTTGTGATGATAGAGTTTGAGAAAGAGAAAATGAAGGACAAGGAGCTGGTGAATGACTTACCCATTGACAAGGTTGTCTCGCACTTTGCTCATATGCCTCAATATCCTCAATCCACTGTGCAAGGTGAGGCAACATTTCAACCATGAAGTCAATCTTCTCCTGAGGGTCTGTAATGTCTTGGCATAGGGCTAACCCATGGACAAGGTGCCCTATAGCCAATCCTGAATGCTTTCATCTGTGTTGTAGCCCTTGAATGCACCATGCGTGCCTCCAATTTTGAATCTCCTCCTGTAAATCAGCATTCTCCGTGTAGTTGTTACCATTGTATGTGTTCCCTTGTTCTTGATAAGCTCCATGGCCAAACTGGTTTTGACCCTGCTCATATGGGTAAGCATAATGGTCCTAGATTTGATCATAATTCTGATCTGAGGAGTTGGGAAATACATTGGAGGTGGAATGCACTACTTGTAGGTGTGAATTCCATGAGGGGAATGAAGTCATGATTGCACAACTTCATTGAATGGGAGAAAATGAAAGATATGGAAAGAATAATGGATGAAAATGGATGGGAGAAGGTCTGCAACTCAGAGGATGGGTTATTGACTAGATGGAGTTGCCAAATGTGCTTTGCATGTGCCTCAAAAGGCTGAATCCTAACAGGAACGCACCAACTTGCTAAGATGAAGTGGTAAGGTGATTCAGACTTGTCCCACCGGGTGTTCCAAAACTGTTAGGTCATACAGTGGATTAAGATTTGTTGTTGTAATGAGACACATATGAAAGATGAGAGAATCTAACCTCAGTGTCCCACTGGGCATGCCAAAACTATTAGTGCAAAATCACAACACCCATGAATGGCTCAGGTTATGAGTGGGGCATTCGGTGTGATTGCACAACATTGGACCATCTCTCAAGTTGTGGGACTTGCAAAACTTGAGATGGACCTCCAGAGAAGGCTGGTTCCTGCTTCCTAATCTACCTGCCACAAGCTACTTGAGTGCAGGCAGAACCTATCTAATCCTAATCTAACCATCCAAGGAGACATGGAGAGAGATAAAGTGAAAGAGATCCTACACTAAGCGGTGATACACTAGAAAAGGAAGTGGCTGATCACGGATCCAAACTTCCTGAAGTGGAGAGAGGTGAGCAAAGGAAGGGGTGGACAAGATGCACCACAGACCAAAGATAGATTTCACATGGAACACCACTTCAAAACCCATTAAGCACAGCTCCCAGAACCTATAATAAACATCATAGTATGTACAATATACCCTATGAACGATGAGAGGTAAGAAGAGACAATAAAATGAGCCAAGGATGGACAGATGCATCACGAAACAAATTTTATTGCTCCAAAAGTTCACACAATACATCATCAGTGGGAAAGAGGCAAGAAAATTCCATTATAAAGCCATGAGAGGAGGCTTAAGCTCCACATTCTACCCTAAGGAAGAAAGAGAGAGGGGGATAGGAGAGTAAAGATGAACAAACTTTTAGAAAAGGCCCCTCCTTTACAATATATAGAAAGAATAAGAGAGAAAGGAGGGAAGAATTCGAACTCTACTCCTAAAGCCCAACCACCAACCATCAATGCCCTATGAATTTGCCTACAATCTATCAACTCTAGCTTCCTATGTCTATTTAGCATGTTGGAGAAGGAAGCAAGGTGGATCAAATCAAATCTGATATGGTAGTTGAAGCGAATCGATCCTTCATTAATGGCATGAAAGACATTTTCCTAATTTTCACCCATCAAAGCCTACTGAAAATAATATTTTATGCTTTCAAGGCATAGAGGGTGTCGATACCTTTCCAAAAAGTCTTCTCTTGCTCAAATCTAAGCTTCCAGTCAAAAGATATGGCCGTCTGAAGATCAAGGTCAGGTGTTTAATGCGAGCTCTCAATATTTAAAAGAGTCTGTCCATACAAGACCCACTTGGCAACCTCGTGCATCTTGAAGATTCAACCCTTCCTCTCACTTTTGAAATTGCGCCATCCGACATGTGGTGACTTCCACGGGCTCCTCGGTTTCCTCTGTATTTTCCCGATTCCTTCACATTGGCGAGAGACATTGTGCCGTCTCGAGACACGTGGAGGATTCACGCTCATTTGGAAACTACCCTCAGGTTTCTCTTTTGAAGTTGCGTGGACGAGACACGTGGAGGTCTCCACAGGCTTTTGGAATTTTCAATGGCCGACTTTACCTCTTTGGACTCTGGGACACGTGGTGGGTTGGCACTCATTTGGGAACTGCCTTTTGGGCCATGCCTTTGAAATTACACCGATGAGACATGTGGAGGCTTCCGCTTACCTTTTGTACTTAGCTGATTTGAGCCTGCTCCCTTTTTGGGACTGAGAAATGTGGAAGGCCAACACTTGTTTGAGTCTCTGCTTTTGAGCCTGCTCCCTTTTTGGGACTGAGAAATGTGGAAGGCCAACGCTTGTTTGAGTCTCTACTATGGGTCACACCTTTGAATTTTTGCTGATGCGACACGTGGTGTCATCCACCGGTTCTCTATACTTAGCTGATTCGGACCGATGTATTTCTCGCACCCTAAACATGTGGAAGCCTCACACTCATTTGAGAACCCACTCTTTGGACCCATCCTTGGTGTTGCACCGATGAGACATGTGGAGGCTTCCGCCGACACCCTTAAAATTAGTCATTTTAAACGGCCGACTCTGTCCCCTTTTCAGACCTGGGACACATGGAGGCTTGGCGCCTATCTGGGAGACCCACTTTTGGTTTTACCTTTGAATATGTGCTAAGCTGACGCGTGGCACCTTCCATGAGTCTGCGATACTTAGCCGATTTGGGCCTCGTTGCATTTGACTTTTCAACTTTCGACTCTGTCCCTTTTCAAACCTGGGACATGTGGAAGCTTGCGCTTGTTTGGGGTCTCCGCTTTGGATTCTATCTTGGAGTTACACCGATGAGGCATTTGGCACCCTCCACTGGCTGTGACTTTTTAATGGCCGATGAGATCCCGCGGGCATGTGGGCCCGCACTTGAAAACTGCGCCATTTGTGAAAATTGTAAAAGTTCCAAAGTCCCCCAGACCCGTCGGCCCGCATTTACACTTGGGAAAAATTTCCTCCACGGCCCCATGAGACCCACTTTTTTACACGTGAGTCATCCCCGGACCCGCCGGCCCGTATTTTCCATTTGGGAAAAAAGATATATCCGGGCCCGCTAGCCCGCATTTTACACTTTTCATGAGAAATATTTCTCGGGCCCACGGGCCCGCAATTATACTTGTGCCTTTTTGCGAAAAGTGCAAAAATCTCAAAATGTTTTCTACTGCCCCACCGGTTGGCAATTTCCATGGGCGAAAAGTCTTCCCTAGGTCTCACACCCATAACTTGAAAAATACGAAGAGTTAGAAGGACTTCTTTATATCTCTGGAAAGGGGAAGAAATTTCTTATCTGATGGAAATGCTTTCGGGGATCTTGAGTGAGTATAATATGTAAAAAATTTAGATTGAAGCACAACAAGGGGGGGAAATGGTGTCATTTGACTCAAAATAAGTGTGAGCTTATTTTGGTCAACATGTTCATTTCAACAATTTTTCATCATAGGAAAAGTAAAAAAATTGAAAAAATTGCAAAGAGGACATTGGATCAAGGTGAATTCTCTATATAATATCATTTTGAGGATGGATTCATGGTTTCCATTCTTCTTGTTAGGAAATGTGGAGCTATCATGAAGTCTTGGTATAATTAGCGAAACATATTTAGTCCTAAAAATTTCATGCATTCAGGTACATTGCACCACAAGGGTACCTTTCTCTCTCGACCTATTGTTGGGTTTGTATTAATGTGTATATTATCATATGACAATAGTTTTCTTTTGTCATTTTTGGCTTGCTTTCATTTTATTTTGTGTTTGTGCATGTGTTCAATAAATGTGGCTTGAGAGAATGGTCCCTTGAGTAATTGTATTAAGTATGAGCTGTGTAGAAACTCATTTTATTAATTCATGTCTTACAACAAAAAAATTGTACAATGCCTTTACACTAGTCCACACTTGTCTAACTTGTTCACCTATGTTATCCCTACTTATATCCCATTCATTATTTCTTACACACACAACTCATTTGTTCACATAACTGCATCATATTAATCCATAAAATCAATCTAAACCCTCGCATAATACAATCCTAGTTTTCAAAGCATTCACACATGCATCCTGGACTAAATCACCTAGAAAGGGTCATACTTTCCATATGTTATAGCCCTTCCCATATGATTTGGTCCCTATTCATCCGACATAAAATTTCTCAATTCAAATTCCTTTGGATCACTTGTAGTAAGCCTTATCCGATTTTCCGGATCCATAATGCATATATAAGCTAGTTATTCATCCATTATCAAGAGGATATCATGCACACTTGGCACCTAAAGATCCTAATGAGAAAGCATTAAGAGAAATCAAAAGGAAAGTTATTCCAAGACTCCCTTGAGATCCATATGCTCTACATACTCATTCTAGGGAAGTCATCCACTAAGATCTGGAAATAATAAGCACATATCATCACTCCAATTCAAGTTAGGGAAAAGGTACAGATACAATCACATTATTGGAAGATCATGGTTATCAAATTAGTTACATTCCATAGATAACATGTTAGGTGAGAATGACGTGAGGTTTGATCCCTCTTTAGCGAAGTGGTGATGTCAACAATGCATGGGGATTCCCACAACCAACATAACATTTTTTTGTAGGACTCCCCAACCATATATGATTTTGAAGCTTCAATCAGGTTGCACATAAAAATTTACACATTATTGGAGGCCCTAAATCCAATGTACTCACGGATTGTGTCTACTTTCCTCGTACGCCTCTGAAGTTGTGTTATCTCTCCTCGGGGTTAGCGTAAAGTGAATAATAAAATAGCAATAACTTCATACCAAATGAATTACTTGTGATACTTCATCCCCAAGCAGGGGTATATATGGTCATTTTAACCCTCTGTGATGCATTTTCACTTGCCATGATGGCCGATATGTGTGTTTTGACCTCCATGATCATTCTAACTTCCTCTATTGACCATCGTGATGATTATTTTTACTAAATAATTATTTTAAACCTGTTTTCTTCCCTTCGGGGCATATTTTTGCAACCCAACACTGTTTATTCTCCTGGGAATTTTTCCTACTTGTAGGAAATCTTCCAATATCTAAATTCTTCTAATTGATTAAAAACTCTAAAAATTGCAAAAATCATAATTTACTAAAAAAATTAATTTTTTTCAAAAATCGTAAAAATTCGAAAAATTGACAAAAAATGGTAAAACGCTATTATGCAATGAAACCCATATCAAACTCAAGGTATTCATACCATATATCTCTTATGTTTTCACTTGTTATAGAACCAAATGACTCATGGATCATTTGAATCTACAACCATTTAAAAATCTAGATTGCTTACTTCGCCCGTACTCGAGGCGAACGAGTTGTGCAGTCTTGTTTCGTAGTGCACAATGCTTTCTCATTAGACCATGTGTCCTTCATCAATTCTCCTCACATTTATCCTTTCTTGGGGCACTACTTTCACCCTTGTCATTTATCACAAAAATATGGGAACTGAATCTCGATAACAAAACATTTTTTACATGCAACTATCTTGAACGTTATTGGTTTAAGTATGTGTGTGTAATTGTTTCCTTATTAGATAAACTTGTTTACCTCTTGTATTGCATTGCATTTTGTATGTTGCATGGATTTGGCATTTTAGAAATGGATAAATTTTTTTATTCTATCTTTTCATGTCATTTTACACTTTTATCGTATGCTTATATTTTTAATAAGGACCAATGATGAAGATTTCTAGCAATATGATGAAATAAATATTGTTTTACATGGTACTGGATTACTGATAGCTCAATATCCCTTCCTTGTTATTTTTCTTCTATATCCCCTTTCTTCCTTCTTCCCTATTCTACTATTTTACTTGGGCATCCCATCCCTCCTCATTATCTTATCTCTTCCTTTCTTATTTCCAATCGTCGATCAACCTCTTCCATCACCCCATCAACACTCGAGGGGGGAATCCTTCACTCTACTAATTTTTCTTCCACTCCTTCAAAAATTGTAGTTGTTTATGCTTGTATACTTTCTTTGAAGTGGCATAACTTACGCCACCCCAAAGAGGGGAAATTTTAGAAACCTATAGTATGATGAAAGAAAATTTACTACTAAACTCACACTAACTATTCTACTCTTTGCAAATTGATGACACTTCATCAATTAGGCTCCTTTTCCCTTCAATTCCTCTTAAATTTACCATTATACATTGATTATGATTCTTTTCTTGCAATTGACTAATATATCTTTTTATTAGCTAAGTCCCGCTTCCAACACTTCCAAACTCTATCAAAACCCCTCCGTATGCTCCCGAAAAGCTTCCTTTAATCCTACTTGGGACCCCTAATTAATCCCACAAGATTAATTAGCCTCTAAACCCATTCAAACCTTGCTTTGACTTTATAAAAGTGCTTTTTGTATCACATGCACCAAAATAATTCCATTCTTAGAATTGGAAGACTATAAATAGAGGACCCTATTTTTAAGACCACTTTCCTCCCTCTAACATAAACTATAGGTAAATAGGATTAGAGAATTTCTTCATTGTTATTGAGTTATTATCTTCGATGGCATATTCAAACTCAAGTTTGAGTAAATGAGGGGAACCATATGGTTTTGTAGCCATTAATGGTGAGCCTTCATTCTCAAACCCTTGAGCATTAAACAATAAAATTTGACTGCTAGGATATTCATAGGTTCATGTTTTGTAGCATTCAAATATTTGAGAGTAGTATAATCATGTTAGTTTGATGTTTTTGTCAAAATTATAATACATTCATAGGAGTAGCTCTTGTTTATCTCTTATCTTGACGGTTCATAGTTGAGTTGGTAAAGCTTTGAGGTTTTTTTAGTGTTCTAGCCTCATTTCTATAACTTTTCTAATTTATACATGTTCACAGGGTTGTATCCATCAAGGCATCTATGAGCTCCATTGCATCCATCTAGCTCCATTACAAGGGACACAAGGGTTGGTTAATGTGCATACAATTCATGGGAGGGAAGTTCATTTTATTCCATGCACACATTTACTACATTTCTTTACATCTAGTTACTTGCTCGCTATCCAAGTGTGGGCGATACAAGAACAACCTACGCCATGATTATACACACACATAACTACATTGGGTCTGAGATGTAGTGTAGTGCTCAATTTTAATTCCACCACCGTAGTGGTTGAGGATAGTCGACCCCTAATTATACATCTTAATTTTTTGGGATTTGATGTCTATTTGAGGGTTTCACAGTCTATTCTTCATTGCGGTTTCGGTGACTACAAAGATCATTATGTGAATCCATAGTGAAAAAATGTGAGAATCAAAAACATATTGTGACCATGAGAATTCAGGTTTCTGAGCATTTCCACGACATAGGCGTCAGGAATCGGTACCCATGAGCCCACGGGCACCCCGTCCTTCTCCAAGCACCCTATCTAGCGTGTTACTCCAGTTCTACAATTTTTAGAGCTCCATTGTGATGGTTAGTGATTCTCATTTCTCTTTCTTCCATCTCTATGCACTTTCCAAAAAAGCGTTGAATCAGCTAAGGCATCTTACCTTTCTTTACACATTAGGTTTTCGGTATTTATTGTTTAGTTTATTTTGGTATATTTTTGTATTTCATTATTATATTCATTTACTACTACTATAACATCAAATTAGGATTTGTTATTTACATTTTAGCTTAATCATTTTGGTGAGCCCAAGCTCGATCTACTACGCACTATTAGGACATGTATTTCTTTGTCATCATGAGTATCTCAATTAATGACTTTTTGCTTGCTAATCCTGACTTAAGACATAGAGTCCAACATCTCCTTGCTACTACTCACATTCCTACTAATATGCATCCCGACTCAGTTTATCAATCATTTATTGATGCATTTTCTCAACATATTGCATTCCCATCTAATCCCAGTGTATATCTCTCTAATTTTGACAATGATTCACTTTTGCATATCATGATTCCCATTTACACTATGGGTATCAAGCCTAATTCAATTGATAATGTATATGAACTCAATTTATGTCCTATGTCATTCCTTGAGAAGTTTCGTCTTTCAAATACTAATGTTATTCCATCATATCTTTCTCATCATACATATGATGATTATGTTCATCCATGCGTAGGTCATATTGATCTACCTATCACCGTAGTGAAAAAAACCCTCAACACGTATTATTTGTCATTGACTTTCTTGTTTCATATAATTGTTTACTTGGTAGGTCGGGGCTCCATACCATATAAGTTGTGGCCTCTACAATGCATCATTGTGTCAAATTCCTACATGAGGGTGTTGAGTATACTATTATTTGTGACCATCATCCATACAAATATTGCGACCACGATCCAAATACTAAACTTCTTATTCCAAGAACTGATATTAATGATGACCCGCAACCCATAGATGAGCTACCAAATTTACCACCACTTGAAGGTGATATTTGCATTATAGATTTGGTCCCAACTACATTTATGCCTCCCTGCTTTCTAATCTTTTTGATTCCTTATCAGGGGCCTGTCCCTACATTGGATGTCCTACCACGTGCAATACCTTCTCATGCACAATCAATATATATGCCACCTCCATTCACATGAACACTTTTCATGAATGATTTGTATTGGGAACACATTCCATTTGATCATGCTTGTGATGTCGCTATATGTTCACATGATGGTTTGACTTGGCTAGGATTTCCTTTTGGGGATATTTATCCTCCAAGTAATGATCCTCATCTCTATTATGGATTCATCACTATCTCTGTTTCTTACGGTCTACGTGTTTTTCACCTCACCGTCTACTTTTTGGGCCCCAAGCCCTTCTCCACTTACCTTAGGGACAATCTTGGATTGGTTACATCGGGGGCATGCTAGACCTTGACCATATTGATATCCCATTTCCTATATCATTTGGTCATGTTTTCATTTGCAATGATTCATTCCTTGGTTATTCACCTAATATGACTTAGTGGTATGCACACGGTGTCCATTACATTAGGTTTTACGATAAGGAATATGCTATGGTCATGTACAAATTATGCTTAGACTTACACTTTACGTAAGCAACCCGACACTATCGCTTATCAAGTATTTGATGCCTAAGCATATGATTTTGATGCTGAAAATGATGACCTTTTAGATGAACTCACCCGATCACTTTCATAATTACACGCTTGTGGGGTGCATCCTGCTAATCCCCCTCTTTTGACATCATTAGTTATGTTTGATCTTACATATACCACATCTAGTCCTTTATGCATTATTATGTATCATCACTACCCTATGACGTACTCTTGTGCTATAGTTCACACTTGAAAGTTGAGGCATCCCATAGACATGAACCTCACACACTACACATTTAATAATGCACATTTCTCATTACACCTTACATACTACCATCACGCATCATTCTATTTCTCATACACATTCATCGTTATATAATTAGCACACTTGTGACATATTATCCTTACATCATTACATCTCATATACACTTCAAACTATCTACACATTATACATCTTCATACATCACACACTTTTACACTATCTCTGCCGTCCATATAATATGCATCGTCTAAAATATCTTCCTTATATTATATACATTCTACCCACTACACTCATACACATTACATACATCATACACGCTTTGTGCTTCCATAATTCTACAATCTATACATCTTGCATTCCACATTACATATTACATAACAATTCTTTATCACCACTACACATTTTACACATTTTACTCATCTAATTTTACGTGCTACATTCACTACCCAAAAACGCACGCTAGTTTCATGGTTCATACTTGATTGTTAAGGGTCTAAATCAAAATTGAACCTCACATCATCACACATAAACTATTCTTCACACTTCGTCAATAAATCCTTCGCATACATTATGCAACATTTTTACCCACCACCTTTTTCATACATTTTGTGGTATACACTTTGTGCTACATCATCACATTTTTATATCATTCTATCCATATATTTCGTGATATATTCTTTGTGCTACATCATCATGCTTTCTATCATTTCATCTATATGTTTTGTGATATAGTCTTTAGGATAAATAATCACACATTCTACCACCTCATCAATTTTACATTATCACATCCAATCATACACATCACATGACAACCTATAATTAACATATTCTATATGCACACATTTCAAACCATTTCCCGATGATGCACTCTCATTTACGATTCATTCTTGACTGCTGAGGGGGCATAAATAAATGAACCTCATTGCATACATACACATCCACTTGGGGGCGTGTTACTCCTATCATTCACACTGCATTCCATAACACCTCATCCAAAACATATTGCATATCTTAGTTGCACTTAGTATTTCATACATTTACTTGTAACATGTCTATCTTATTACACATGATAGATATATATCTTTTATGTCATTATATTTTTCATACAGACATGTGCCTTCACTTTCCTTTCTAGTTGTGGTCACAGAATCTAAAGATCTATTACATGTAGCATGAATGCTTTGCGTAGTACATTGTACTAGTACCACAACGGCTCCTAGGGGCATCCACATTCGTACACTACAGGTGATATTATTTCATTTTGTTTCATAGCACACTATTTTATCAGATTGCACATGCTTTGACATACTTTTTATCTTTTTGACATGCTAACGGGTGCCTCATGTGTAACATTTGTTATGGAATACTATTTTCTTCCTTGATTTTATGTTACATTGTCTCTGCCATAGTCTGTTCATTGTATGATCTTGTTTGAGGGATTTTCCCTTTGTATTGTGTGCACACTTGTCTCGTTACCACCACGATGACCTTGATTTTCTTGCAGGATCATGAGTTATGTCCCATTTTTACAACCGACTTTTCGCGTTCTACATTTTCTTCTTGTGCATTTACATTCTTACATCTTAGCTTACATATTGTCTGCACTTGTATTATTACATGTATTTTTCCTATACAAACACTTGTCTCCTAGCCACTTGTTTGTGTGTGCCTTGGTTTTTACCAAACACATTCCCTTCCCCTTATAGGGCACAATTTCAGCACAACGGTCGGTCCTCTTTTGGGCTACATACTCCTTCAACGATGTTGCATGCACCCTAAATGAGGGGGCATCATATGGGTGAATCAGTCACCCCATACATAGTTACACACAATGATATTGGTACAACAAAGAATGATAATGGTACAACATAGTTTTTAGTTTCAATGGGTCTCGAATCGAGATTTGGGTCCTTAACATAACGACCTTTCCTAGATTCCCGAAACTAGGGGTAATACATGGTCTTTCCCGAATGCCAATAACTAGGGAAAAATTACACAGCTTATTCAATATGTCACAAAGGCTATTGATTAGGAAAATATTCCTTTAGCACTGGGCATTTACACAAAGGGATTTTATAGAAAGCGAGAGAGTCCTTAGCACATACACACCATCTGCAGTGGTGTTTTACACAACAATAAGAAGTTAAAGGTTGGTGGATGACACCAAACAATTCTCCCTACACTTCTTCCATTACATTGGTGTGAGATCACTCAAAAACTTGTGCATCGATATCATCTACATGATCCTTTTTCTACACACTTTTTCTCATCACGGATCAAGTGCACATGTTCCTTTTTCACAATTTTAGCATTTTTACATACTTTATATACCTACACACTTTTTGTTTACATATTTCAATCATATACATGCGTAGTTGACTACTTATGGCTTCTCATTTAAAGGTCCGTACGTTATGGGAAGTGGTAGTCAAACAAAAACATCACACACATCAATAATGACATCGACATTGACAACAGGTACATCATAACTGATTACACATGCGTTCTCCATCCTAGGGTTATTTTCATCACTTTTTACACTTTCTCCTCCTTAACATCCATACTTCACATATTTTATCACTCCACACTTTTTCTAGTCCCTTGGAACATTTTCTACATCGATCTACATGGATATTAGGTACACATATCTATCTACTTTATGTTACCGAGATTTCCACTCACCAACATAAAGTGGGGGAAAATGTAGACATAAAATCATGCACTTTGGGTAATTATATAGTCCTGATTACATATTACTATTCATATGATTCCTAAGTAAGAACGATATTAATTAACCCATGTCTTTGGCCACCTTTATTTGCTTTTTTGTTGTTACTTTCAGTCTCACCCTTGCTTTCTTAGTCTACCATTTCGGTCTTCAACATTTTTCATTTTGGATGCCAAAGACCTTGCACTCAAGACACTAGTGTCGGCACCCTCATCCAATTTGGGTGCCCCTGTCCTATATGTACTTTACTCACACTTTTTGGGTCCTTTCTAGCCATTTGAGCATCTTATCGTTTTCGTATTCATCCTTTTCGGGTTAATTATGAAATCCAAGCAAGGGAATCATATAAATATAAAGGTATGTGATCATAATAAAGGACCAAGCACTAAGAATTAGCTATCACCACCTAAGGTCGCATCCATCAAGGCATATATGAGCTACATTGCATCCATCTAGCTCCATCATAAGGGACACAAGGGTTGGTTCATCTGCATACACTTCATAGGAGGTAAGTTCATTTTATTCCATGCACACATTTACTACATTTCTTTACATATAGTTATGTGCTCTCTATATAAATGTGACTAGCACAAGAGTGACTCCTGAGCATGATTCTTCACACACACGTAGAGAGAAAAGTACATTGGGTATTAGATTTAGTGCAACACTTAGTTGTAAGGCCACCATTGTGGTGGTGGGATAGTCCAACTCTTCATTTTACATCTTTTTTTTTTTTTTGGGATTTGATGTCTATTTGAGGGTTTTGGAGGTCTATTCTTCATTGCAGGTTTCCGGTAACTCTAGTGATCATTGTGTGAATCCATAGTGATAAAAGGAGAGCATCAGTGAATATCTTATGACCCTACGATAATTCGAGTTTCTAAGAATTTCCACAAACACAGTGCCCATAATTAGTATCTAGGCACCCACAGTGCTCATGTCCCTCTCTAGGTGCCCCTGTCCCACCTATTCCCCAATTTTTCAATTTTGTGAGATCTAGTGTGACAGCTTAGTGCTTCAAATTTCTTTGTCTTCCATCTCTGTGCACTTTCCGAACTCTGAATTAGATAAGGTATATTACCTTTTTTTTGCACACAAGGGTTTCATTATTTATTGTTTAGTTTTCTTTGGTATATTTTTATATCTCATTATTGCATTCATTTACTTCTACTATAGCATAAAATTAGACTTTTGTATTTTCATTTTAGCTTAATCATTTTCGTGAACCCAAACTCGATTTACGCGGTATTAGGACCTTTATTTCTTTGTCATCATGAGTATCTCAATTAATGAATTCTTGTTTGTTAATCCTGACTTAAGAAATAGAGTCCAACATCTCCTTGCTACTACTCGCATTCTTGCTTTGATATGTATCCGCACTCGGTTTATCAATCATTTGTTGATGCATTTTCTCAACATTTCACGTTCTCGTCTTTTCCCCATGTAGATCTCTCTATTTTTGACAATGATCCATCCTTTCATATCATGATTCACATTTACAATATAGGTATCGGTGTATTTTAACCGATAATGGATCTCGAACTCAAATCTATGTCGATGTCTTGAGGTAGATACCTATGATGAAATAAGATAGTTAAGCTATTAATTTATGAATTGGAATTTACAATCCATAACCTCCTTTATTTCAAGGAAGACAAAGAGATGCAATTGCACTTGAAATTTTATCCTTCACATTTTTAAAACATGTAATAATCATGCATATAATCAGCTTATTTTCTCCTGGGATTCCTTCATCTATTACATTCTTCCCTTTTATTGGTCTTCATCGAACCCTTCATGGAAACAAGCACAAAGAGACACTGTCAAATACACTACATAACAACTACCACATAGAATTACATTTCCAAACTAGCATGGTGTCTACACTTTACCCCACGCAGACATACCTTAAAACTCATGTGAAATTTCTATTGTATTATTTTCCATCCAATGTTTTTATTTTCAAAATAACTCAAGGAATGCAAATTACATCTATGGCCATTCTAGGTGAAAACCAAGATGAAAATAGACTCACCATAAACAATATATACAAAGAAGTTATTACCAATGACTACCAAGCTCACAATATAGGTTCCCATAACAACCATAATTTTAAATAAACAATATATACAAAGAGTTCATTATGAATTGACTACCAAATTCACAATATAGGTTTGCATAACAACCATAATTTTTTGTTTTGTGGAATTCAACCATTGATACATATGCATAAAATTGCCTTGTTGACAAGACCTTTGATATTTTTTTGAAAATGAAACAAAACACCCTTGCTAACATGTTCTAGAATGAGATATTTCCACAAGTGTATGAAGATTAATCAAATAAAAATTGAAGGCATATTTTTATTAGATAATATACTTGTGACTACCTTATTAGACATGTATGCAAAATATGGAAGTATACACAAAGCACACAAAATCCTATCATTTATAAATTGTTGAAGAATTATAGATAAATGAATTTTATAACTTTGTTAAAAGTGCAAATATCCTAATATTTATACGGAGTATCAAATTGTATGAAAATGCAAGCTTTGGAATAAGGGATGGAGAACGATTAAATAATACTACAAATAAATCATTTTTATAGAATTTGGTTCAGAATGAACACACAAAACAATATTCTATTCAACATATCCTACATACAAAGGAATGGCTATTATATAGCCAAATACAAAGTTGAACCAACTTCCTTATAAATAAGAAGTACACAAATAATAACCCGTTTAATGAATTATGGGTATAACAAACAAACAACCTTATACCAATAGTTAATAATATTTACCCTGTGGTAAATAAAAATATTATGAGAGCACTATAATATTCCTAACATTCCCCCCTTAGTGTGAACATGGGGAAAACACCATTTCAACCAAGCAACATATCTCTCCGTAGCATGCACATGGTCTCGATCCTCAACACTAACTATGGGAACTACATCATCTATGAATAGGGACCGATCAACCTATTCAAGTGAATACATGAATTGGGACCATTCAACCAATTCACATCAACCATCAAGTCAATCTAATCAAGAACACTTCATGTAATAGTATCAATGGTACAAATATCCACATCATCATCATCATAGGGAAAACACAAACACTGTATTGCACATAGGAATAGGAATGCACATTTTTTCTTATTCATCACACACAACAAAAGGTGTCACTAAAGCAATTTACAACCTCTGAGGTAGTGACAAACTCGAGGATGTTGATTGTCCTCCTGTCTCTGTTGCCTCCATCCTATAATGTCATGTTGCTAGCTCAACTAGATTTGATCTTGGAGATTATTTTATAATTTATCCCCATAAGATGTATGTCGCGTACAAGTAAAAATGCATCCAATTATTGATTTTTTTGCAAACTTTTGACTCTACTGAAAAACACACATGAAAACTTTGAGACTCTTGAAGTCGATGAGACAATTTTAATGACACAAATACTTTTATTTTGATGACTTGGCTATTTAGATACTTTACAAGAAAACATTTTTTTTTTTACCTGAACAATGATATTTGTCACTAATGTGTTGACAATTACAAACATTGACTTTAGACAATATTTTTTCAAATACTGACTATTATAATGACCAATTTTATAAAATATCCTAAAGTCTAATTTTGAGATCTTTAGACTTCGAGCTTATAGCATTCAACGAAACTATAAAGAATTAAACAACTATAATAATAAATAAATTTAAAGAATAGACACTAAAATAACAATAGACAAAGACCAAACAAATTATCATCTAAATAAGACTCCCTTTATCAATTTGCATGATCTTGTTTAATGGAAGATATTTGTTCAAACTTTGATATTTCCACACGATAGGTGTGCACGTACCATTTTCCCTCATAAACAGATGTTTGCTCCACATCCAAGCACGTATCTACCACATCTATTTGCGAGCTGAGTTTCCATGACTTCAATATTTTTGAGACAATACAAATATGTATGGAGGAGTAGATCTTGTGCTCATATACTATGAAAGTATGACGAAGCTATTGAAGGTATGATAATATGACATGGGGATCAACTATATGTCAATAACAATGCAAATATCTAACAACTCTTTTGATGAGTTGGCAGGCTAAGCTCGTGAATTTTGATAGCACAAGATCACGGTGATAAATGAGGAATTGGGTACAACCGGGATTATCCCCAAATCTAATAGCATATTGAACATTCACGAGAGCACAAAATCATTGAAAAAGGAAAAATATGAATGGTAGACTGTCAATACCTTCCGAGAAATGAGATACAATTCTGACGGAATACAAAACAGATACTATGGTGAGGGTTGGGCCCAGGGCTGAATAAAGCGTTATGAGCGCCTAAGCAATACTAGAGGTAACACCTTTTATATAAAAACAAGTCTTATAGCAGAAAATTAATTAACTATGAAAAATATTGGATTACTTGATATCGTATGCCTTTACCATCCAAGAAAAACTTGCTAATAAATTTATTTGTAATTGTCATTGTCTAAATTCCTCGGCTAATTCTCTAACATATCGTCTAACATACTCCTCCTTTATTGATATATGTCCTAACTATTTTTTCAATTTCCGTACATATTTACCTTTCTTGATATCTCCTCTCGAAAATAACTTGCAAGACTTCAAAACAATACAAAGTATTAAAATACAAATGTATGAGTTAAATTTAACAACAAAGGCACTTGCCTAGGTTTCAGGGCTAGTTAAATATCATAATCTTAATATAATTATTTAAAATTATTTTTATTTTCAACGAAGAGAATCAAATTGGTATGTAAGGGTGGCCACTAACTCTACTAGCATATATGGTTAATAAATTGATTTAGTCTTCATAAAAACCATGATAAAATAAAACAAATTGACGCCCCCTAAATGTTGGTGCCCTAGTAGTTGCCTAGTCTTCCTAGGGCTTAATCCCCCTTAGTGAAGATGTGGTTGAACCATTTATAAAAATATGACCACGTTCTCTGATTTATGTGTCACTAGATTGAACGAAATGCGCATTGCTTTGTATCTTCTTAACATGTGCTTGAACGCTCGATATCTATATGACCTCTCAAAACAATCTCATCCAATGAAACACAATCAAATGGAAAAACTTGTTAAAAAACAAGTAGATCTCGCACTCATGAAGACACGTTTTTATTACATTGGATTTCCTTGTTCTAATGTGATGTATTCAATATTCAACATTCAACATTATTAAGGTTCTGAACGATAACAAATAAGTTCTACTATCATTTGTCTAACCAAAGACCACGACACAAATCCTTCCTTAATTATTATCATTTATGCAAAGAAACGTAGATCTTTGGTGCGAAGAAGTGGCCTTGCACAATCTATAAAAGAAACATTTATAAATACTATTCTTTTAATTGGAAAAATAGTTCACCTTCTTAAGTAAAATGCTAAGGCGGAAGCAATTACTCATTGTGCATATTTTTATGCAAGAACACTTTTAACATTGAGCTATTCACGTTGTTTTGCGTAAACATTACATATGTTTGATAGTCAATTATAAAAGTATTTGAGTTTCACAAATTTCTTTTAAAATGCTTGCAGTGCAATGGAATGTTGTGGGGCTTGCAACCCATAGAATAAGGGTTCAATTTTTAATGAATTTAGTTCTAGTTTGTGTTAACAAATATGATGTTGAGAATATACTTGTTGGAATGACATAATGGGGTGATGCATTTAGAGAATGTGATAACTACATATAGAACTCGGAATTCATTTGTGAAATTATATTAACGTACATGATATTGAGAATAGACTTGGTTAATATGATTAGAGGATACATTTAAAGAAAGCATTTACTATAACTTCATGGTAACATATGGAACTTTGAAATGTGAAATTCATAGGTGGGATTAAACTGGTATTTGTAAGGATAAGGTGGATATTTATGACGACATAAACATCTATATTGCAATATCGGAAGCGACTCACATGCTCATGTCTCCACAATCTTTATTCATTGATTATTCGGATAAAACACACTCGACTTAGTAGATTTTATAATTGCGGACTAGTGAAACCCCTGTTTCATTTGATGAATTCAGACATTCGGCGGTGAACTTCAGCAGTGCTTTTGCCCTCCACATTCAAATAATTGAAGCCGTGGTCTTCATCGTCGAACAAAAGCACCTCAACTTCCTTTCCGCATTTTTAAGAAACTCACAGTACTGCAATTGTTTGTCTCTCGTTGTATCACGCCCTGGAACCACAAAAAGCATGGGCGGAAGGGAAAGATTAGAAACTGAATCCTCAGTCCCTTCCCCTACGGGATTACAGAAAGGATGATCCCTGTTGCTTCCCAAGGGCAGTGCCAGTCTCCACCCGGCGTCGAAACGCTCCAATATAATCTCGGAGAGACCACCTCCTTCTGACGGCATCCGATCTTCTCCCCCAAAATATGGGTACAACAAAATCATCCCCTTGATTTTAATTTCCATTCCATTTTCGGCCTCTGCAGATGCCCACATGCCCAGATGATGTGCAATGTTCCCTCCTGCGCTTTCGCCCATCACAAATATCTTGGAAAAGTCGGCGTGAGATTGTAACCACGGATCTGCGACTGCGCCGTCTTTTTTCATCGCCTCCAGCCACTTGAACGCTGCGATGGAATCGTGGTAGGCAGCAGGAAGACGATGCTCAGGTGCTAACCTGTATTTCACAGATATGATAATCACGCCTAGTTTGGCTGCCCACAGCTTGCACATGTTGTGGACAATGGGAGATGCAGGGCTCAACACGATAAATCCGCTACCGTGAAAGTATAAAAGCACAGGCACCCTGGACTTAGAGTTGGTCTTCATTAGGGGTGGCAGGTAGAGGCGTGCCCACAGCTCAACTTCCTCGTCAAACACAACGTCTTTGTATAACACATCATCTCTCTCAGAAATGGCTGAAGGGAAAGATGTTTCGTTTTCCCGTACAACTGATCCATCGCTGTAGACTTTGAGAAATCCAGGAATATCCTCCACTACCAGAGGCTCGCACTCAAAATTATTCGACATTTTCGCTCGGCTTTACAAATTTGGGAATGTGAATTGCTCGTGGGCATCAAATAGATATATCAATTGGGAAAGAGATGGGTGAAGTTGATTTAGATGGCCACGTGAAGTTGTGACTTAGATTGCCACGTGAATACTTATGGTTTTGAAATTGAGTTTCGAGTTCGATGGCTCCTATTATTTTTATTACGATAAGTAAAAGGCGTTTTACCAATCGGAAAAATGGAATAGGTTTTCACGGCGTGTGAGTTGCATAGGAATTATGAGAGCACGTCGTATCTAGTGTGTGGTAGTATTCTATTCTTCCATTATAGCCGAGAAACCTCCCCATTGCCCTTACATGTGTTTCTCGAGTTGCCGACCATGTGCCGCCTGGTGAGTGCACCTAACAATGCGTACAATGTCTAGTCAATGAACATAAAACTAAATATCAGATTGTGCAACATGCACATGATTTTCACATGAATAATGAGTGCGCTTAGGAATTAGGACCCAAGAGAGGAGAGGGAAAATCCATACTAGCAATGTCACATTCCATGGCAATGATGGCATAGTCATGTTTATTGCTAATAAGGCAAGCAATTGCACGTGAAAATTAATGATGGAAACACCCACACTAATGTATCGACAATGTTAAATTAGAGGGAACAAAGTGAATAAATAGGAAGGGAAGTGATGAAGAAGTGGTTTGCGGGATGATAAGTCCTAAGGCAGGGGAAAGAGTTATGGGGAAGCAATGGAAATCTCTTCTTTGTTATGACCATGTTCTTATTTTGTCAATAGTTTGAAGGAGAAAGGGCGTGAGGTGTGTAATTCGTCGAGACAACATATTTTTGAGATATATGAGAATGTGTAGAATGGGGGCACTTCGGAGACACTAGTTGGGATCCCAGAGTAGCGAGTTCATGCACATTCGTGATTAGGGTTTCTCTCATCAATTTTCCTAATGACATTATCCGTCGGTGACCACCTATATACAAATTGGGGAAAATTCATAGGTTCATGGTTCAAAACCCAACGGCACTACTTGTTTCTTGTGGCACTACTTGTTTCTTGTGGCACTTTCTAACCCGACTTTTCAAATACAAAATCGAGTAATCGCAAGAAAACATTTGATGCGCGAACAATTATTAATAATTGAGCCCCTCCAGATCCGGATCACATTATTCACATGAGCGCCATTTGAGTTCAAAGGGACCAAAATAAATAATGGGGAAATCCAATACACTCGTAGGTTCAAACCCAACCACCTTATTTGCTTCATGTAGCACTTTATAGCCTTGCATTCTAATAGAATGTTGAGTTAAGTGGTGTTAGTCTTCGTCGGCGTTAAACATGTCTTCTTCCTTTGACAACAATTTTTACTATCGACTTTGATAAGTGAGAGCTCAACTTACTGTTGACTTTGACATGACTAAACAATAATATACAGATTTCAAATCCTGTGTCTCTAACTTAAGTTTTTTTATTTCCATATTTGGCCGTTAGACCTTTCTAAAGTCAATTTTCATTGTAACTAGACTATCTTAATCGTCATTTTCCTGTTAAAAATTCTAAATATTATTTTCAAATTAAACACTAGATGTCTCTCACAATTCTATGGATGCCCAACTGATGGCAAAAACCGCTTACTCATTCCAAGCAAGGAAGAATATCCCACCCGTCTTCCACAACCTTATAAACGGGCGCTTAGAAAACAACACCAAAGCCTTCCATGAATCCTCCCACGATGTAAACCAGTTTCTCTGGAGATGGTGTGACGCAAGCGAAGGAGACCGCATCCATTGGCATGTCACCACCGCGCCACCACTTCGAAGAAGAAAAATCATAGAACAAAATAGCTATGGTGTTCTTGTCGAACATTTTGGGTTGAATAAACCCATCAAAACAATTTTTCATCAACCAGAACATAACGAGAACCAAAATCATAAGTTATTCTAGCCGAGATGGGAGGAATTTGTTCCAAATTTTTGTAGTTGGGGCCGTAGATAGTTATAGCTTGACCTGCACTTGGATCAAGTTCTAAACTATATGCGATGAAACAGGTGTGCTTCTGCATGAGGGATCATCACCAACTATAGTCTCTATTTATTGAAGCACACACAATTAATCAAATGTCTCCAAATTTTGGATACACATTTCAGTTTGCGATCATATTCCTATGGAATCACCTTCCTTCTTGTAATTGATTATCCTGAAGAGTCTATCGATCATGCACATTCGCGGGAGATAGGAAAATTCAAACTCGTGACCTCCCAAATGTCGTAGATGGCCCACCACCGCGCCACAACATTTGTTCCTTTCAAATTTGATTGTTTTTTTATTAAATAGACCCCTGCGAACATGTGTGAGGGATAGGTAAAATAGTTCTCTCCCACCTTAAAATCTTTAACAATGCTTTACTTGCATGCTTATTAGATAATACTTTGCAAGAGTTTTCAAATACTTATGAAAATCTTCTATTTGTGTGTCATATGGGAGAGACACCAATAGTGGTGCACCTTAAGTTAGGGGCCCACAAAATCAATTCTATACAATGTGGGATCCTGATTTTTTCACCAACACGTAGTTCAAGATTTATTTATATATATATATATATATATATATATATATATATATATATATAGTTTTAAATTGAGGAAAGACATATTTTGAATTTATTTAAAGTAGCAAATTTGAGTTACACTACATTTTGATTGGGACCCATATTTGATCATGAGTGATAATGGTTAAACATTGAATATTTAATATGTCTTTCCCCTAACACATTCAAGGAGTTTATAGATAGTTACAAGTTTAAGTTAAAATATTCTAGAATATACTATAAAGTTACATTTATTAATAAGATATTATAAAAATTAAAATAATTTTGTTTTATTATAATTTAGATTATTAATGCTTGAATTTTAATGAAGATTTTAATATATTTATATTGTACATATTTTTGGTTGATAGGCCTTTCTAAAGTCTATTTTATTGGTAACTCCTATCTCTTTGTTGTCTTGATTTTTTAATTTTATTTTAATATTAAAATCCATAATATGTCTCTCCCAATTCCATAGAAGATTATTTTTTGTGAATGTTACTAATATGGACATGCCCAACTGATGGAAAGAAAGGAATATATGCGACATGGATCGTTGATGTTGTAAATGTGGACACCATAATTTGAACATGGTACATTCTGGGGCCTTTACCAAGAAAGGAGAGGTTGTGATCAAAACAGTTAAAAGAAAACACACATTTGAACCTTTTAGATTAAACTTTGTCAAAGAAGAGAGAGAAAAGTAAATTACAACTAGAAATCTCGGTGCCCAATGGGGAAAATGATACGTTATTGGAATAAATTCCATCTCATTAAGTATAATCATGAACACATAGGGTAAGAGCGGTGTACATAAAAATAAATGTTTCATAAACTTTAATGAAAACCTTCAATAATAGTGTGAATCAAGTATAAATTCCATAGGATTTCTAAGCATGCTAAATTGTACCTATAATTATTAGGGTAATTGTTCAAGTGATTGCACCTATATGTGGGCATAAGTTTTGAACCACACTTGCAAGTGACACCATCGAGTCACCGAATGTGTGAGATGAGGATATGATTCTTGTTCATATCATAGATGAGAGGCCCACTCTATTATGTTGCCACATCCCTACACAAGAAAATGAGGTGATGGTATCAACTCCCACCGTAGGCCCTCTCCTTTTCTTATTTTAGTAGCCTAACCTCTTAAAATGTTGGTGTTTAGTGTTGAAACCGGTTGTCTTATATATAATCGATTCTTTCGATTTGTGGATGGAAATGGAAAATAAACAAAACAAATTTAATCTTTGGCAGAGAACAGAAAAAGAAGAAATTACAACAATAATTTTGAGTGTCATATGGGAAAAATGAACCATGTATTCAAAGTCCGATCCACCAACAATAACAATGAAAATAGAAGGTGAGAGCGCTGCACTTTGAAATAGAAATGTTTCTTAAACACCGATGAAAAATATAATTAAGAGTAAAATTGAGGAATAATTTTCATATGCTTTCTGGGTCAGCGGTTAATCTTCACTCAATATGCACCCAAATCAATTCTCGGTCAATTTTATAATGGACGGTCATGATGCATTGATCGAATTGATTGGAAGGTCATGATGCATTGACCGAATTGACCAGGTGCATATTGAGTGAAGGGTAGCCTCATGATAAATTGTGCCCTCAATATGTAGGGCTACTATATGAGTTATTGTATGGGTGATTGTATCCCATAATCCTCTCATTTTTTAATACTTTTGACCATTAGAATATCTCTCTACCATGGCGTGAGTTTCGTTGTATAGATGTGTCCCATATCTACTTTTCTTGGCTTATATTTCCTTTCACCATATAAAACCTTGATGACAAAACTAGAGGTTTTGAAGTTGTGAGTTTCAAGTAATAGTTATTAATTAATACAGTTGGCCCCAAGTGCTCTATGACATGTTTGAAAAATGAACACCATGGAATTGAAATTGGGCTTTATATATAAGTGTTTCCCAAGTTTCAAGTCTATTAAATCCATCATTCCTCACATCAATCTATACAATAGTCGTTTTAAAACACTTTAAAAACATAAAATCTATACTAATCATGCCTATTGATTAACCAAAATATTGACAATTGCCTAAATGCCTAATCAAAATGTAAACTACATTGTAAATTAAATATGTAATGAAATACATATTTGACCCAAGCAAGATAAGTTAGAAATTATGAAACCCTAGTTACAAAGAAGGGATAAAAAGACTTAGCTGATTCACAAAAATTATGGAATGTGCCAAGTGACAAAATGATGAACAGAGAGGGGAAAGTCTCGCACCGAAGCTCAAAAAATTGTGCGACCAAGATCTAGATGGATTGGGCACTGGACTGGATCGGGGGTACTGCGGGCATTATAGACATGCTCGGGCGCCGTGACTACCGAGAACATCAAAAAAATCCTTCGAGGGTCGTGTGATGTTCGCTTTTCTTCGTTGCTTGTTCTTAGTATGTCTTACCAACTTCATAGATATCACCTGTAACCTACAATGAAGAAATAACTGAAAAACCCCAAAAGCACATCAAATCCCAAAAATAATAATGAAAAATGGGGGATGGATTGTCCTCAATCACAAACAAGTGAACTTACGACCAAGTGGTGTACTACATCTCGGACTCAATGTAGTTTTATGTGTGTGTGTCGAAATCATGCTCTATGTAGCTCTTGTGCAGTCACATTTGATAATGAGCAAGTAGCTAGATGTAAAAGATTTAAATAAATGTGCGTATAAAAGAATGAACTTCCTCCTATGCATGTATGCGAAGAATGCGATCCCTGGTCCCTTATATAGATCTAGATGGATGCTCGAATGCTCTTAGACTGCTATTCGGATGCAAAGTTAGGTGGTGATAGCTAATACTTATTTCTTGGGTCTATTATTATGGTCACATAACTTTATATTTATATGATTCCTGTCTTGAGGCATTTGTTGGCAAGTCAAGCTATAGAGAGAGATATACTCGGCCAATGAAACTTTATCTCCTGGGGCACCCCGAACTCTAGATATGGGAGCCCCGAAGGCCAACCAAGAAGAAATTAAGATGCTTGAAATGGTTAGAAAGGACCTAAAAGATGTGATAAATATACAAATAAGTTGGGGGCACCCAGAGGGAAGGGGGCCCTTGCATCGCTGCGGCCCGAGTGAGAAATGCCAAAGTATAAAAAGAAAAACTGGGCAAGGAGTGTAAGATCAAAAGAGGCAACAAAAATAAGAAAAGATGGCCAAAGTCATGGATCGGTTAGTACTTTTCTCAGTTAAGAAGCAAAGGAATAATAGTATGTGATGAGGACTAAATAGATACCCAAAGTGTATGATTTAGTGTCTACACCTATCGGCCTTTCATAAACACTTATGAATACTTTTGCTAGTATATTGTTATCTTAAATATTTGAAGGTGTGGTGATTGGATTAAATAACAGAATGGAAATGAAAAGACTGAATATAATTGCAGTAATCTGGCCACGTCTTCCAAGTTCCACGGTATCTCGATGCACATTCACCAACCGTGACTAGGAACAAAAAAACTATTAATTTATCGCTCATCTACAGCAAACCCACGTAAAAGTGTGAAAAACAAAACACAGGGGACGTCTAACTTATGATAAATTAGTTTTGTGTGTCTCCTTTAGGGATTGACGAGATGAGAGGAATATTTAAGACAATAAAAATATATGGAAGTAAAAATAATTGAAATGACGGAGACAAAAGATTTGAAATTATTGTTTAGTCAGCTCGACGTTGGCATGTGGGAGTAATTTATTATTCCATTATTGTTGACACACCTCGCAATTCCTCTTACACATGTTTCTCGAGGTTCGGACAACTCCAAAAATATTATCAACATGATGTCACCCACTTGGTCCTAGTAAGAATGCTAACAATATTTGTTCAATGGACATAAAAATGAATATTAGATCGTGCATCAAGCACATTGTTGATCTATTTCATTTTCCTCACATACATCTTCCTTTCTCATGTGATCGGTGACCTTCTAGGTTCACGTGTCTTTTATTTCTCGACTCAATTTCTTTGTATATATATATATTTTTTGGTGTACACACAAAATAACAAACTTGGGTACATTTTTAAGTCCTAATCATATATTACTATTCATATAATTCTTTGGTGAGAAAATTAGTAATTGACTATTGTTTTTGGCCTCTTTCTTGTCTTTATTTCTTTATCTCTAGTGTTGCACACCTCATAGTCCAATCAATAGTTATTGCTAAATATCTTTCATGACTCTGGAAACCAACGCCTAACTAAGATGTCAGCCCCCAAGTGCCCTCGTCCCCTCTGGGAATCCCCTGACCTATAACAATATGTCTCGCCTCTTTTATCTTTTGGGCATCTAATTTTTTTATGGGTCGGCCTTTAAGTTGTCAATTACGAAATTCAAACAAAGGAAACATATAAATATAAAGCTATGTGACCATAATAAAAGAAAAACTCTAAGCATCTATTATCATCAACTAAGGTTCCCTCCAAAGGAATTCTAAGAGCATCAAGGAATCCATATAGCATTCACCTAAGGGACAAGGGACTGCATTTTATGCATACATGCATAGGAGGGGAAGATTATTTTTCCATCCATGCATCTACTTACACTCGAAACATCTAACTATCACTCACTATCAAGTCCATTTTGCACAAGAGCTTCCTAGGGCACAATTTCTACACACACGAACTACATGGAGTTTGAGATGTAGTGTAATGTACTCGGTGGTAAGTTCACTTTGTTGTGTGACTACTAGGGTCGTTCGACTCTCCATTTGACTATTTAATTTTTAGCATTTGATGTGTTTTGGGGTTTTGCATCCGACAAGAAAATTTGATGATCATCCAAATGGCATGCAAATGATTAATAACGAAAGTTAATAAACACCTTGTGACACCGGAAAATAAGTTTATGAGATTTTGCATAGTCATGGGTGCCTACCAGTGGTCTCTTACACCTAATTTCCCTCGCCCAAGTAAAAGTGCCCTCGTCCATCCTATTCTTGTAGTTACAAAATGTTTTGAGTGCGATTACAAGAATTTCCTCCCCCTGTTCACCAGTTTGTTAGTCAATAACACATCAGGATTTATTGTGAAACCAACTAAGTCTTCTACTTTCTCTCTCTGGCACCTAGGTTCCATATTTCTTTAGCTTATTTCTTGTGTCGGATTTGTACTTTAGCATTTATTTAGCTTATGTGACTCTGCAAAGTATTTAGGATTTAGCATAAATTTTATTATTGTTAAATGATTTGGTGAACACGTCATTTGAACACTTTGGGATCTTCATTTTGCTTCTTATGTCCAATCATCTTTCATAGATCTTAAAGCTCCTCAAGTCTCCTTACTTCAAGTTCTTCAAATGCACCCACATTGCAAAGATGCTTTCCACAAAACCGTAGACACTAAGTATCTCTTTAACAATATTCTGCCTTCATAAGTCAATGCCATATTCAATCGTCTCTCTCGATGACTCTATTAGTTATAATTCCAATCAATCAATATACAAGTCTTTTCAATATTTACATTATTTATTTCAAGATAAATTTTAGGCTATGGAATCCACGATTACATCACTCAAATATGAAATCCAACATCTTAAGGACACTTCTCAAAGTCATGTTTTTATTCTTCTACATCTCATCCCAATTCTATATCTTCTACATGTGCTCATATAAGTGAAACTCAAGTCTTACCATTACCGAAACCTCTCAAGTTTGATGTCAATATTAAGAAAAATTATATTCTTCCTCAACTCCTTACTCATCAATTGATAAACTTTCCATCTAATCATTGTTATCCTCTTATCAACTTACATAATATTGATGTCATCCATATTGCAATTATCATAGAATCAATGGACATAAAGACAATGATTGCTTTATGATCTTAAGCAAAAACTTGGTCACCTTAAGATTTAGTCTTTTTGATGTATATTACACAACTTGATACATAACTTGTATCATTATTACCCTATGACACACTCTTTTGCTAAGGTTCACACTTGAATATTGAGGGCACAATACATACATGAACCTCACACATTGCACATTTCACACTCGCACTTTATGATATATCTTTCAAGAACTATATTCTCACACATCATATACCCTACGATGTAATCTAGCTCAATGGTTCATACTCGACTACGAGGGTCTAAATATGAAATAAACCTCTTCACATTCACACTCTTTACGCTATATGGTTCAATTGATCTATTTATCTAGCACCCATGTTCAAACCATTTTCTGATTACGCACTCTTCTTATATGGTTTAACTTGATCTGCCGAGGGTATTTTATAAATAAACATCTTCTCATACTCATACACATACACTTGGGGACACGTTGTTCCTATCAAATTAACATTGATTATCATTCCATCTCAACCATTCCAAACATACTCTATATCTTGGTTGCACATATTGGTGCTTTCAATACTAGTTACATGTACACCTTGTTTCACATGTTAGAAAGATACTTACAGTATGTCATTATATTTATCATATACACATGTGCTTTCACTTGTCCTCTCCTCTTGAATAAATATTTTCAATAGATCCTCATACGGAGCATGGATGCTTGGATCTGTACCTCTTACCAAATCCCATCGAAGCTCCTAGGGGAATATAATTTCATACATATGACATGTGCTATATTTGCATTTTGTACTACCTAATATTCTTACTAGCACACTACTCTTTATCATAACATACAAGATTTGACAAACTTTTTATATTTATAACATGTTAATGGGTATTTCATGTGCAACATTTTCCTTGTAGGAATTATTTGCCAACATGGTTGTTTGATATTTTGATTGATACTATTTGCCATTATTTTCTATCAAGTATGTCATTGTTTACATGTTATGCCCCATGTCTTGTATGTTCTTTGCTTGTATGATTTGTTTGCTTCTACCCTAATTATTTTGTGACATTGTGAGTGATGTCCCATGTTTAAAACCTAATTTTTCACGGCATGTCTTGTCTTCTTTCATGCTAGATTACAATTTTTCTTATATATGCATATTTGTCTTAATTTTACTAACACATGTCCTAGTCATTTTGTTTGCATGTGCCTTGGTTTCTACAAAGCACATCCCCTCACATGCAAGGTATCTGCTTTAGATCGATTCTAGTCCTTTCCTTTGGGTTGCATACTGAGTGATGTTGCATGTACCCCAAATTAGGGGGCGAGTACATTGGTTGAATCACCACCCCATATAAAAATACACAATTACATTTTAGGTCTACACAATACATGAATATTGCAGTCTACGATTCTGAGAATGACCTAGATTCTAACGTGGGTCATTAGCACAATGCAAAAACTAGCACCCGATGGAGATATAAGCTCTTTTGTGCTCCTAACCTTTCACGGGTGCATATGACTAGGGGTAGTTATAGTTACTTTCTCAGATTGACATGGTTCATAAAAATCTACAAATACGTTTTCCACAATACGACATAGTCCTCTAGTAATCGAATGCATTCCATCTCCGTTTTCAATTTCCTTAGATCAAATTGGAACAACACAAAAGAAAGTAGGATCACACCATTTGTAGTGGTGTATAACTAAAGGAACAGAATGGAGAATAACACTAGAAATTTATCCCTAACACTCTTCTATTGTGGCATGAGATCACCCAAAAAAATCACTCTTCTATAGTATTTTAGGACATTTTCTATCATTTTCACTCTTCACGTATCAGGTGCACACTTTCCTTTTTACTCATTTTCTCATACTTATACGATTTTTGTATACACTTATCCGACTACTTATTTTGCTCTTCTTTTGTAGGTCCTTCCTTAATACACAAGGAGAAGGATCCCCACATCAGCAAACCCAAGCTACAATAATAATAGGTACAACCCAATATAACTCATACGCTTCATCCCTAGGGACACTTCCTCTTCCTTAGCTTCCATGCTTCATTTTTATCACTCCACACTTTTTCTTATCTCTTTGGCACACTTTCCCCATCAATCTACATGGTTATCAGGTCCACATCTCTTATCTACTTTATTTTATTGATTATTCACTCAATTTTTTTTTTTGGGGAGAATGTAAAAACAAAATCACACACTTGGGTACATTAATAGGTCCTAATAACATACCACTATTCATATGATTCCTAAGCAAGAAAACTATAATTGACTATTGTCTTTGAAACTTTCTTGCCTTTCTTTCTTTCTCTATTATCTTACACACCCCCACATCCCAAATTGATACTTTATTACTTTATATTTCATGACTCGAACACTACCACCTGAACCCTCGTCCCCTCGACCTACTTGTATCTTTCTCGCCTCTTTTGGCTTCTTTTATCTTTTACGAATCTTATTTTCTTAGGGGTCATCTTTTTAGTTGTCAATTATAGAATTCAAACAAGGGAATATGTATAAATATAAAGCTATGTGACCGAATAAAGGACCAAGTTCTAAGAAATTATTGTCATCACCTAAGGTTGCATCCAAAGGAATTCTAAGAGCATCAAGGCATCCATATAACATTCACTATAGGGACAAGTGACTGCATTTTCTAGACACATGCATATAACGAAAAGTTCATTTTACCATCCACACATCTAATTACATTGGTACATCTAGATATCACTCACTATCAAGTGTATCTTGCACAAGAGCTTCCTTGGGCATGATTTCTACACACACGTATAAGAACTACATGGACTCTAAAATGTAGTGCAATGCTTAGTCGTAATTTCACTCGATTAGGTGACCATCGAGGTCACGAACTCCCCATTTGCATATTTTATTTTTAGGATTTGATGTGTTTTAGGGTTTTACAGGAGATCAATTATTTTACAGGTGCTATAGGAAAATATAAAGATCATGCAACAACATGCGGGTGATCTCAAGTGCCTTCAAGTGGTCTCTAGGACCTAAGTGCCCTCGCCCTAGTCTAGATGCGCTAGTCCAACATATTATAAAATTTAAAGAACTTTCATAGTGCGATTGCGATAGTTTCCTCCTCCTATTCATTTGTTTTCTAGTTTATAACACTTCAAGATTTATTATGAAATCAACTAAGTCTTCTACTCTCTCTTGCACCTAGGGTTTCATATTTCTTTAGCTTATTACTTGTGTCGTGTATGTACTTTAGCATTTATTTAATTTATGTGACTCTGCAATATTTATAATTTAGCATAAATTCTATTTTTTAAAATCATTTGGTCACCGTAAAAAACCATCCAATGCAATTGGTTCTTTTCTATTTTGTATCATTGGTATCCGAGCTCCTTACAACTCACATCCTTTGTGCAAATGTGATTTGTATCACATATTTTACATTATTTTTCCCACAGGTGACCTATGTGGAAAAGGAATTGTTGTGTGGAGATTTTGAGTGGCACTTTCGAGTCAATTACCAACAACCACCCATTATTAACTCTTGATGTTTTTTTGGTGTTTCATAAAGTAATGAAATTGACCTATTAGACCTATTTTGTTGAACAAAGACATTTGGTGTTTTCTTTCATGAACCGTGACCTACTCCTTCTACCAGTGACATTTTATCTTCTTGTTGTGTGTGAAGGATTGTTTCAAAGAAAGTAAGCATTGTATAAGAAGAAAAGGTGTGAATGATCTTGATACCTAAGTGGTAATTTCTTTCTTTGTGTTTTGTTCATTTTGTGTATGAATCAATTTTCATACCGTGTTACATTAGGGTTGTGGAAAGTAGGAAAGATATACAAGAGAAGATAGATTTTTGACGAGGACTATCACCAATGAAGCTATCCACATGAGGGTTTCCAAACAACATTAAAAATTGGCAAATCAAGTTTTCATTGAAAAGATGGAAACATGTGTTTTATTTTTAGCCTATATTTAGTGTAAAACCAAAAAGCAAGGATTTGAAGATCATAAGTTGAGAGAAACATGGAAATACCATGACATGAAAGTCATGTATGAGTATCAATAATTTTTTTTAATAATATGTAGAACACGAGAAACTAGTATTTTAGGTAAAGCTTATGATCCCGTGCAACAATATGAGTGCATGTAAATCATGCCTAGAGATGCTAACAACACTAAAAGTAATCATGGAGACGTAAAACCTTTGAGAGACCAAATTCAAGCCCCGAGAGCATTTATTTTTAATTTACATTGCTTAAAAGTCTTCAAAATATTGTCAACCTACAATTTGAGGACATATTGTGTCAAGGAATACTTGATCGATTCTTGTTTGACGTGAGGTGCTAAGAAGAGAAGATTCGTGGAAAGATTGACGAAGGATATGATGAACATCGAGATATAATTCCCATATGAGCGTTTGTGTATCAATGCACAAACATACCGAGATCACTTTCATTCTCTTCCTCATCTATAAGAAATTGAATTTTTATTTTATTATTTGGCATCATATCTACACCACAATTTTTGTTATCTAATACTCAATTTCTCAAATGGCCAAACTATGTCATCCGGAATATAAAGATGGACATTATTCTTATTTTTTAAGAGTTATGGGAAATCGTCAATGGCACAAGTGATGATGTCTTTAACCACTTTGTTGAAAGGAAACAATATGAAAAGATGATGAAAAATCCTTAATGTTGATCACTCTCAAGATTTTCGATGAGGTTCAAACACATGTACAAGATGTGATGAAATAAAAGGAATCTTGGCATCTGTCTCCACCATCCACAAGAGAAATAACCAGAAAATGATCATCCATCTCCAAAAAAGCTTAATACACTTAATGTGAAAGATGGTGAGAAAGTAGAGGAATTCTTACGTTGTTTAGCGAGAGATATGAGCACAATTGATAGAAATTGGTGAGAAGGTGAAGGAAAAACTAATAATCACAATTAATTTGAGAGATATTCCTTCTCGGTTTCAGATGTTTCTCATGACATAATTGACATCACCAAACAAGTTATATCAATGGAAAAATTGGTAAATATGATTCAAGAAGAAGAAGACATCTAAATAGTGCATGAGGAAATTGAAGACAAGGAACTGATCTCTAGATAGCGAAAGAGTAACAAGTCTTGAAGGGAAAAACAACAATAACAAAAAAGAAGGCGGATCATTGGAGTCACATTTGCATGAAAATATACATGACAATGTTAATTGTTTGTATAATTTCTTGAATCAAGGAAATTATTATAAAGAGAGCACATCTGGTTGTAAGGAATCAAAGAAATTGATAGATTTGGTTCAAAATTAATCAACAAATGTTAATAGAAATCAACACAAGCATAACACTCTTGTATATATTTTCATATGGGTATGTACAAATAATAGGAGAGGAAGATCTTATAATAAAGGAGTTGGTTCTAACTACACTCCAATCTTTTAATAACATTTTATGAGTTGTTATTTAACAACTCTTTTACACTCATAGTTATATTTACCATATGTAAATATTATTCACCCATACAGAAATATGTGAACACTAGATAGATTTCCTAATAACCCACCCTTAGTGCAAACATAGAGAAAACATATCTTTGTACTTACACATGCTCATGATTTGATTATTTTAATAGAATAATCAAAACCCGAAAGATGACTTTACATATGGTTGACCAAAACAAATAATGGTAGTTTTACAATGTGGAGAACTACAAACCAAAAGGTGACAAATGCTTTACATATGGTTTAACAATAACCAAAAATATGGTTTTACACGGTGGTTTACCACAAACAAAAATGAAGTTTTCCGGGTTGTTTACCTATAACCACATCATCAAGTACTATTATCAAGCCTTATTAATATCTCATTGCAGGGAATGACATATGAAATTATTCTTAATTTTGTTGCTCATACACACATAGAAAATGTTGACATAATGGAAATGGAACATTAGATCATGTTCCCCCCTCAATGTGAAATTTCCACTTATTCAATCAAGAACACTGCAAAACTAGAACACACAACACACAACTTGAAGAAAGCACACAAATGAAACAAGATGTGCCTCCAAACCTTGATGCGGTCTTGCCGTTGGCAACTAATGAGAGGACACTAATTGAACTCCAACCTCTTTTTTTCCTCCATCATTTGGTTAAAGGATGCTAACTCAAATTGATTTTATCATGAAGCTCACTTGTAAACTACCCCTTCTCAATTTGGCCTCGAGATGCTAAATTACACCGATAGTGTGTCCAGGTTAAAAGTGAGGCAATTTTTTTTTACAACTTTTGACATGATATTGACTCTATTGACTAGAAAACTAAAAATTTGATGACTATACCATGAAATGGCACAAATAACTTTTTAATTACCTTAACACAATAAATACATAACTTTGAGTGACTATGACACTATGAAGATTACCTTACTTAATTTGCACCCATGTATGTGCATTTCCCATAAAATTAACCATCCAACATGCCATGTCCCCATCGACTACACATGACGTGTCCATTTTTGCCAGCACTGGTGTAGGTCTATTCGGTGGTCTTGTCAAATTTTACAGTCTTCCTATGTGGGAGTCTTCGGCGATGACATAGGATGATTTGGAGGATCGGGAAAATGATGGCGGTTGGTGGTTGTAGGTGAAGCATTAACTGTGATTAGGTGGAAGCACTTCCACTAAAACACTAAATACTAACTACTTTCCTCATTTTTTTCCCTAAAAAGTTGTTTTAGTTAAAACATTGAGTTCCGCCATTCGTAGAATCGAGAGCCAGAGCTAGCCATCGTCGAGCCAAAGGTGTGGATGAATTTGTAGAGTAGAAGGTAAGTCGAGGATAATTTCAAGAATAACAAGTAACTCTCAGGTAAATATTTGGCCCATTATTTAATTGTTTAGCAATGTTTCTTCATGGAACCCCTAAAAAATTCCTTCAAATGATCGATGCCTAAGATCATATTTACATTCAAGACAACTATTTGTGATGCTTAATTAAGTTGTTGTTCATTTATAAATTGTGTTATCATTTCAATTAGTTGGATTATAAATTTCCATTGAAAATTGAAAGTTACCAGTTAAATAGTTTGGCAACTGATCAATTTAGTTGTTAAAAGACTCTAGATTACTACCCTAAGATACACAATGTATGTTTGAATATTCTCTACAGCTCTCAAAATTTTCATTTATTTATACTCACAATATTTTTAGGGAGGATTTGTAATGTCAAGGGAGTGAATTCCTTCACATGATTGATGCATACCAATGTTTGTGGGGAATTCATTATACATCAGAGACTTATCCATATGGACAATATAAGTTGAGGCATAATCTGTAGTAGCAACTTGATTTGTGCATATGGGACTAGCAATCACTAACAAGGCTAAAACTAGGAAAGGAAGGTTGCTCATCTCCACTTCTAATCGTTATTCTAAACTATTACTCCTCCATAATGAGGTATCATAGCCAGGAAGCATTTATAATACTTTTTGTTTGCTAAATAACTCACACTAATTCAACAATAGTAGATTATATTTATAATGTATAATTATTTATTTAATACATTTTTATTGATTACATAAGTCAAAATGTGTGGAAAATTTTAGTGTTTTTAAACACGGTTACAAAATACATTGTGTTTTTAATGTGTTGAAAAACACATCGTGTTTGTCAACACATTGAAAAACACAATGGAACATATTATATAACAACATTATATTCTTACATGGTTGTTCAAACATATAGTGCCAACACGTAAGTTATTACACCAAATTGATGTAAATCAAAATCATTAAAATGTTTGATAAAATTAAATTTATATAAATTCCAAGAGCTATGTAGATTATGGTAAAGGAATGAACCCTCAAATAAAGGAATGCACCTTCATGTAAAGGAAGGAAACTGATAGGCATTTTGAGGATAAAAATTCTTTGTTGTGGGATGTGACAAAATGTTAATTACAATAGATTGTTCGATAGAGGATAGAGTATATAATATTATAGAATGTATAAATATGGGAAATAAAAATGTATATTCATTTGGTATAGATAAAAAAGTTAAAGGTATAAAAGTCCTATAATAAATGATAGAAGAAGTGGAAACAAAGAGTAGTTGATACATATTGAAAATATGGAAACAAATAGTTGCCACTTGATATTTGATACACAGTCCACTATCCATAATGTTTTTTTGTTAAGATGGAAAACACAATGTGTTTTTCGTCAAGATGGAAAACACATGTGTTTTCCATCTTGCTGAAAAACACGTTGTGTTTTCAGCATGTTGAAAAACACGATGGTTTTCCACATGTTCAGGGTGGCCTATTTGAGTGTCGAGTATTAGTTTTCCCTTGTTTCCACCGATCAAGCCCTAATACACCTAATGTGACAATTGAACATGTATTAGGGCTAGATTTGGAATCATTTATACCAATTGAACCCTAATACATGTTAAATTAATGTTAGGTGTTGTATTATAGTTTAGGGTGTTGTAATTGTGTTATTTAAGATGACAAGTTAGTGTTTAGGGCATCATATCAATGTTTGAGTGTTTAGGGTATTGTATGATTGTTTAGGATGACACATTAATATTTAGGGTGTTCTAATTGTGTTTTGTAAAGTGACCCATTAGTTTGTAAGGTCTCATTATAGTTTTTAGGGTTTCATATCAGGTTTAGGGTTGTTTTGTTAATGCTCAAAGTATCTCGATTGTCAATTATGTTATTTAGGTTGACCCATTAGTGTTTAGGTTTTTGTATCAATGTTCGAATGTTTAGGGTGGTGTATTAGTGTTTAATATGAGTGCTTATGATATCAAATTATTTTGTAAGGTGTCCTAATTATATTATTTACGGTGATCCCTTAATGTTTATAGTCTTCTAATAGTGTATAGGGTGTCATATTAGTGTTTATCATGTCTTATAATTTTTTTAGGGTATAACATTAGTGTTTTTTGGTGTCTAAATTATGTTATTTAGAGTAACCCATTAGTGTCCAAGGTTTTGCATCAATTTTTGAGTGTTTAGGATGTCATATGAGTGTTTAGGGTGTCATATTAGTGTTTAAGGTGTCGTATGAGTTTATAGGGTATTACAATAATGATTATGGTTTTGTATGAGACCATGTGTTTCATTAGTGTTTAGGTTATCCTAATTATGAAATAGAGGATGAATCATTAGTGCATAGAGTATCACAACATTATTTAGGGTATTGTATGGTTAGTAAATTTAAATAAGTTACATCATCTCAACATGTGATGTCGATATATTCCACTCCACATGTCTTGAACTCTATAGTGTCATGTGACATGCGTAAGTGAAATCCCTTAAAATTATTGTGTTCTAACTACTGTAAAAACTAGGATTGACATTGGGAATATTGAACAACAAAGACTTTCTTTCTGAGATATCTCAAAAGTACATTAGCTCAACAATATGTGTATCAAACCCTTTTCTTATTCAAATGATAGTAAAAAATGGAGTATGGGGCTTATATTGAATTCTACTAGAATGTGGGAGGATAATGGTTTTAAATGTATTCTAGATCTGATTTGGAACATTGTGCACGTGATAGGCATGACTAGGAATAGGTATGAATTTTAATTTTTAGGGTTTCTACATGACTCTATAACTTGTTTAGGGTCTCGTAATAGTGTTTAGGGTGTCATATCAATGTTTAGGATGTCACATTAGTGAATAGTGTGTCCCAAATGTATTATTGGTGGTGACACATTAGTGTTTTATGTCATATCAATATTTCAGTGTTTAGGGTATCACATTAGTTTTTAAGATATCATTTGATTGTTTACGGTGTCATATTAGTGTTAAGTTTTCCTAATTATGTTATTTAGGATAAACCCTAAATTCTAAACCCTCAACCTTAAGTCATAAACCCTAAAGCTTGAACCCTAAGTCCTAAACCCTAAACCCTAAACCCTAATCCTTGAACCCTAAGCCCTAAACCTTATACCCTAAACCCTGAACCTTGAGGCCTAAGCCTTAAACCCCAAACCCTAAACCCTAAGCCCAAAACCCTAAACCTTGAACCTTAAACTTTAGAAAATAATTATAGTTTTCATTATTATTATTAATTAATATATTTGAAACTATAAGAAAAGGTGGCAATTTGATGTCATATCTATTACCTAATACTTTGTAAATAGGAACAAATCTATGTTCTTGATATACACAAGGATAAATATAACATGAAACTTTATCTTAAGTACAAATATATCGAACAATTGTTTGGAAGTATCTTTTCAAAACGAATGACGTGGTCAAATATTTTGTTTAGTATATAGACACTAAATAATAGTGTGAACTAGTTTATTATTATGGTATTATTGTATTCACGTATTTGTTAATAAATGATAGAGGATTCAGTAATTTCTACAATTTGTGTTTATTAATCACTGGTATGAGAATAGTTAATTATGTTGATATTACGTTGGTATTGGTTAAATATGCATGCGATCTTCGAGTTCTTAGTTGTAATTTCATTGCTCTTAGTTGTGTTAAATTAAATACAATAGGAAAAGTTTGATTTCTAGATGCATTATAGTTGTAAATATTGTGAATGTGTAGATCATTTGTATATATAATTTTTTATTAGTTGTTAAATATTGGTAATTGTAATGTTGTGAATGTCTGATGTAAGTTGAAGCTATAAAAATTATGTGATATCATACTCTCACTCTCAATTTGGCATATGGGGCAAGTGCCTCTGCAAAGACATAGAATCGGTGCATGTTTGAAGGGGCTTTCCCCTTAGGATGCCACATCGATACGCCCAACTATCATTGTGTGATGAAGGGGCTTGCCCCTTAGGATTCCACATCGATAGTTGGGTGGTATACTATGTTGAGAAGAGGTTTTTAAAGTCGCCCCGACCCTCCACTCAGAAATGCACCCTCCCATAATATCACAACCGTCCCTTTTGCAATGGACAATTGTGATATTATGGGAGGGTGCATCTTGAGTGAAGGATAGCCATTGGCATTTATTGATACTTGAATTTGTCATGGATATTAGCTTTCTGATGTTGTGATTATTTTATCATATTGGATGACGTATATTAGATTTGTCATGTATCGTACTAACGTTAATTGTATATTTTTATATTGTTATATGAATATGAATACCAGAGCCTAATTTCTCCCGATCCTATTTGTAAAATGAAGACATACAAAATATGAGCTTCCACGTAAACTGAAGATGAAGGGTGTTCACATAAAAAGTTTGAAAACTACAAGAGTTCCTAAAAATAGTCCTCAATTTATTAACAATTTATAAATTATATGTATATTATAGATAGTTCAGTATGCCAATGAATACTAGTTGTTCAGAATGTATAGCAAATAATTTTTATTACGATTCAAAATTTTAGCACCATTTCTAAAATTCAAATAAAAGTGTGAAATTTTTGAAATATCTATATTCCTCAATTTTAGTTTGTAAGTTCATTTTTTTCAAAAAGAAGGGTATATGGGTGTTGCGAAGATTATTATGTTATTGTTGTTTAATTATTGTGTTTTGGCATGCATAAATGTATATATATATTTTAAAGATGTTATTAATATTTTAATATTTTTTTTTTTTTTTTGACTTTTTTTTTAAATAAACATGTTCTTGTTTCGATAGTTTTTTTCGATTTTTATTTTTTAAATGTAATAATTTCTATTTTATATACATCATTTTTGAAAAATATTATTTAATAAATAAAATAAGCACCATAAAATATATTATTATACGATGTGAATTATATTTATAAGGTTAATTATAATATTTTCTATGGAAGTTTCTCTCAACATTGAATAAGTGTATTTGAAATAATATTAATTTTGTAACAGTCTTTGTCACATTATATTTATTATGTCGCATTCTTTGTCACATTATAAATGACCATATTGTGATATAAATTGTTGTTTTCCTTGCATTTCAATACATGTGGCTTTTGAATTAGACAAAAATTCAAATGCTTCCAATGTTTTAAGATGGTATTCATGTTGATGATGATCAATCATAACTCAAAATTTATTTTGAAAGTATGAAATAATTGTTTCATTAACGATGCAAAACTTCATGTAATAATTTTTAGGATGGGAAGGAGGCCCAAATGGCAGAGCATGATCGATCTTCATGTCCAAGAGATTACAGAGGAAAAGAGTCAGTTTTCATATGATGACCTAGAATGGACACCAATAGGGGATGAGCCGAACGTCGACATTTGTGCCACCATACCGCTCACAAGACTACATGCATTTCTAAAGGGGGAAGGTTCTAAAAATTTTGAGACTACCTTCACCCGCACAAATCACAAGTCAACAAATATAGAAAATCCTAAACCACATACAACCAAGTCATATTCTAGGTTCGGACCTTTGCTAACAAATTCTTTTTTTGTATGTTCTTTTCAGTAAACATTTGTATAACATTTGATGTTACCATTTTTAATGCAGCTATTGGTGTTCGTATGGTCCAGATGACAATAGAAATAAGCCAATAACAAGTGAAAAAGTGAGTAGGTGTATAATTAAAAGGGGTTGCCAATGTCATTTCAATGTGAAGGTTTTTTATGGGAGACCGACAGTGGCCATAATATTATACAACAATCCATTTCATTGTGATGTAAATGGTGAGTGTTGTCATGGGAGGAATGAAAATACCATTAATGATCCTCATCTTGAATGTTGCCCGTACTTATCAAATGAATGCAAAACTTATATCGAGAGTCTTTTGTTGATGGGAGTCACCATGGAAATGGTGTATGATAAATATATAGAGGATCCATCCAACGTGGGTATATCGAGCAAGAGGGACGAATACATGACAAGAAAGGACGTGGTGAATGCATGGAAAAGAGTTTGCTAGCGAGAAGGTCTCAAAAGCACGCCGATGATGCCATGAGCATGAACTTATGGCATGCGGAGGAAAGAGACATTTTTTTCTACTATCAACGCCCAAATGGAACCACCATTCCATTCATTATGGGGTTGCAAACACCATGGATGTGTGAGAGAATGGTTCAACATTCACACAATTCCATAATCTCCATGGACTCGACATTTGCTACCAAAAAATATGGCGTAAGTAATTGGAATGAATTTTGAAATGATGTGTAATTTATGTATCATTAATAATGTTCCCTTTCTGTTATATTAAACCCCATGTTACCATTTGATGTCATATTCCTTGTAGTACCAATTATACACATTGCTTGTTTTTTATGAGCAAGAGGTTGGGGTGCCCATAGCATGGGCCATTTCTTTGAGGAATAAAATTGAAGACATTTACGGGTGGTTGGCGGAAGTCCAAAAATGAGGAAAATGCCTTCATGTGTCGATTGGAATCAATGCATTCATTATGGATGATGCGTCGGCTGAAATCCAAGCCATCAGGTGTGTTTTTGGTTGTCGTGTAGTGTTATGCCTATGGCACGTGCGCAGGGCATGGTTGAAAAATGTGCACATGTATTGTAGCAAGGAGTCCAGGTGGAAGATTTTCGAGAGACTAGGTACCATCATGTATGGTTCCAAAATGCATCACGAGCACACATTTCAAATCATTCAAGACTTATTTAATGAATTCAAAGAGGAAACTAAGTTCCTCGAGTACTTCAGGAATACATGGTGTGAGAGAAAGAACGTGTTGGTGAGTACTATCCTTTGTGTGTTTCCTTATTAATTACCATCAATTATAATTCTTGGTTTATAGTGTCACTGATTTTCAATCCATGTCACTTGATAGCTATGTGGGAAACAAATTTTAGAAACTTCTCCCATGCAAATCAAGAAACAAATGCATCCATCGAGTCCTACCATTGTTTTTTGAAGACTAGATACTTGTGTGATAGATAAAAAGAAATGTACTCACTGGATGGACTATTTGTTCTACACACTTGTGTACAAGGTGGAGCCATTTTACAAACACAAGAGGAAGTTGCAAAAATCTAGGCTTCTTGACCAATTTCAAAAAAGAAAGACAACTATTGATAGTGGTTGAGAGAGAAAAGAGTATTCTGATACATATTCCTTGCAATTACACCTGATTGCAATCAATTGTGGGTGAGGAGCCAAACAACTAGAAGCACATGGTATTTGGTAAGACAATGCGGAGCCTTGGACGTATGCGAATGTGCTTGGGCTATCAGAGGAAACACATGTAAGCACGTGTTGAAGGCATTGGATTTTCACAAGCAATATGTGTCGATGTCATCATATCAAGCACCAGAAGTGACAGGTAATTCAATGCCATCATATGTTACCGATGTAGATTGTTAAGCATAAGTCATAACGAAATAAGCATCATGTTGAAATTATTTTCATTTCACGTGCGGAGCCAATACTTATGGGGAGACAAGCAGGGTAAATGAAGACACATTCCATGATGGCCCCTCCTCACCATATCCAACATCAGAAGTGGAAGGTAATTCAATGTCATCATGTATGTGGCAAGTAGTGATATAGATTGCTAAGCATAAGTTGTAACAAAAAAATCATCCTATTGAAATTGTTTTCCTTTCACGTGCAGGAGCTAGTACTTATGCCGAGACAAGCACGATAAATGAAGACACATTCCAAGATGGCCCCTCCTCATCGTATCCAATAGCAAAAGTGGAAGGTAATTCAATGTCATCGTATGTGGAAAGTAGTGATATAGATTGCTAAGCATAAGTTGTAATGAAAAAAGCATCGTGTTGAAATTGTTTTCATTTCTCGTGCAAAATGAGCCAATACCTATGTAGAGACAAGCATGGTAAATGATGGCATGTTATGGGATGGCCCCTCCTCACCACCTCAATAGTCACTGACAGTTGATGGTTAGTTGTTAATGCCTTCAATCAATTAATTGATGCCAATGATAATGTTCATCATGCATATTTATGATTAGGTGACATTGTGTATTCATGTGTACAATGATATTGAAAAACCTAGTGTATAAATAAATAACTTTCTATAATGTCTTATACGTCACAGGAACTCCTAAAATAATTGGGGCTGGTGGTTTGATGATAGAAAGTGATTCAAATTTTATGGAACACACATCCAAAGAATTCTTGAAGTCAGTCTTCGATACACAAATGATTGAGTACAGATGAATAAAAAAAAAACATTCTTTGAATGTGTTCAAAGGTTTAGGAGAGACCTAGAAGCATCAAATATGTTGGATGTTTCTTTCAAAGGAGATGTCAATGAGACAACCACCACCCGCATGCGTCCATGGTTTAGTGTGAGTAAAAAAACCACCGCAGTGTGACTAAGAGGCCAATCATTGTAGAAGATTTGAACAATCGCGTTGAAGACTACGAATGCTTCCAATTTCCCGATGGAAATCATGCAAAGAGGAGACAAACCACACAAATGGAACCTATAGGTTAAAACATTGAATTATTAGGTGTGATTGTGAATTCACAAGAAATTTTAATTGTGGAGGCGAAGACTAACATATTGATCATTTATTTTGTAGGTGGTTCAAATGCAGATGAAACATCTCCCCATCGCCATTACTTATCTTTCAACAATTTAGCGTTTATGTAAGGTGTGTATTGAATGTCCTTAATTTCATACATTTATTTATTGTATGTAAGGTAAAAATCCTTTGATACCTTGTCTAATATTTAATGCATTGTGTTGCAGATGCAATGGATATGCAGAGAGATGTATCTTACAGAATGAGCAGGTTGAGCTTTGGAAAGTAAATGTATGGCATGTTGAGTGGGCCTATATTAGAATTGTAAACATTTAAAATTCATGTATATGAGATTGTAGATTGTATATATTTAAAATACATAAATATGGAATGTGTACAACTGACCTACTCTTTGATTATTTTTAGAGTATTTAAAAAAGTGCTTGTTGGTGTTAGCCAACGTAGAACCGCTCATGTAATATATGGATAGTAGAAAATATTTTGACAAACAAAAAGTTGATGTAATTATGATGAAATGATGTAATCAATAGTAACAAATTATCATGTCAATTTTTATACTACTTATCAAAAAAAAAAACAAACCTTTTTCAACACTATAAAAAAATGAACCATTGTTTTCCACAAGGTACAAACCACGATTTTGTTCCACCTTTATGTAACAATGTAAAGCAAATCAAGTAATTATCAGGTGGACAAGGGTTGAATTTTTTCAAAGTGCTGAAAACAGCAGTTTGTTTTTCACACATTGAAAAATGCACACCGTGTTTTTCAACACTTTGAAAAACACAATTCGGTTTATAACAAGGTGTAACCCATGGTGCATTTCCTCCTTTTTGTAATGATGTGAATCCACATCAAATAATTATCAGGTGGAGAAGGGTTGGTTTTTCCAAAGCAATGAAAAAATAGAGTTTTTTTTTGACACGTTGAAAAACACAGTGTTTTTCAACACTTTGAAAAATGCAATTCGGTTTATCAAAAGGTGCAACCCACGATGCATTTTTCCTTCTTGTTGGAAAAATTGAATCCACATCAACTAATTATTAGGTGGAGAAAGGGTTGAATTTTTCCAAAGCGATGAAAAAATAGAGTGTTTTTTCACACACGTTGAAAAAAAACACATGTTTTTTAACACTTTGAAAAACACAATCCCATTCTCCAAAAGGTGCAACCCACGATGCATTTCCTCCTTGTTGTAAAAACATTGAATCCACATCAAATACTTATCAGGTGGAGAAGGGTTGAATTTTTCCAAAGCGATGAAAAATAGAGTGTGTTTTCCGCCACGTTGAAAAACACACGGTGTTTTTTCAACACTTTTGAAAAACGTAATTCATTCTCCAAAAGGTGCAACCCATGATGCATTTCCTTCTTGTTGTAAAAATTGAATCCACATCAAATAATTATCAGGTGGAGAAGGGTTGAATTTTTCCAAAGTGATGAAAAAAAGAGTGTGTTTTTTGACACGTTGAAAAAACACATGGTGTTTTTCAGCACTTTGAAAAATGTAATTCGTTCTCCAAAAAAGTGCAACCCATGCATGATGCATTTTCCTTCTTTTTGTAAACATTGAATCCACATCAAAATAATTATCAGGTGGAGAAGGGTTGAATTTTTTCAAAAGTGATGATGAAAAAATAGTGTGTTTTTTCGACATGTTGAAAAACACACGGTATTTTTTTCAGCACTTTGAAAAATGCAATTCGGTTTATAAAAAGGTGCAACCCACAATGCTTTTCCTCCTTGTTGTAAACATGATGAAATCCACATCAAATACTTATCAGTGGAGAAAGGGTTGAATTTTTCCAAAGTGATGAAAAATAGAGTGTGTTTTTTGCACATTTGAAAAACACAGTGTTTTTCACTTTGAAAACAATTCAATTCTATCAAAAGGTGCAACCCATGATGAATTTCCTCCTTTTTGTAAACATTGAATCCACATCAAATACTTATCAGGTGGAGAAGGGTTGAATTTTTCAAAGCGATGAAAAAAAGAGTGTGTTTTTTGACACGTTGAAAAAAACACTAGTGTTTTTCAACACTTTGAAAAACGCAATTCGTTCTCAAAAAGGTGCAACCCATGATGATTTTCCTCCTTGTTGTAAACATTGAATCCACATAAACTAATTATCAGGTGGAGAAGGGTTGAATTTTTCCAAAGCGATGAAAAAATAGAGTGTGTTTTTCAGACACGTTGAAAAACACACGGTGTTTTTCAACACTTTGAAAAACACAATTTGGTTCTCTAAAAAGGTGCAACCCACAATGTTTTCCTCCTTGTTGTAAACATTGAATCCACATCAAATAATTATCAGGTGGAAAAGGGTTGAATTTTTCCAATGCGATGAAAAAAGAGTGTTTTTTTCACACGTTGAAAAACACACGATGTTTTTTCAACACTTTGAAAAATGCAATTGGTTCTCCAAAAGGTGCAACCCATGATGCTTTTCCTCCTTTTTGTAAACATTGAATCCACATAAAATAATTATCAGGTGGAAAAGGGTTGAATTTTTCCAAAGCGATGAAAAAATAGAGTGTTTTTTAAGACACGTTGAAAAACACACGGTTTTTTCAAAGACACTTTGAAAAACGTAATTCAATTTATCAAAAGGTGCAACCCACGATGCATTTTCCTTCTTTTGTAATGATATCAATCCACATAAAATAATTATCAGGTGGAGAAGGGTTGGTTTTTCCAAAGTGATGAAAAATAGAGTGTGTTTTTCACACGTTGAAAAACACACTGTGTTTTTCAACACTTTGAAAAATGTAATTCGGTTCTCCAAAAGGTGCAACCCATGTTGCATTTCCTCCTTTTTGTAAACATGAATCCACATAAAGTAATTATCAGGTGGAGAAAGGGTTGAATTTTCCAAAGAGATGAAAAATAGAGTGTGTTTTTCACCACGTTGAAAAACACACGGTGTTTTTCAACACTTTGAAAAATGTAATCAATTCGGTTCTCCAAAAGGTGCAACCCACTGATGTGCTTTTCCTCTTGTTGTAAAAATTTAATCCACATCAACTAATTATCAGGTGGAGAAGGGTTGAATTTTTCCAAATGAAACGATGAAAAAATAGAGTGTTTTTTTCGACACGTTGAAAAACACATGGTGTTTTTCAAAGCACTTTGAAAAAATTAATTGGATTTATTCTCCAAAAGGTGAAAACCATGATGCATTTCCTCCTTGTTGTAAATTTAATCCACATAAACTAATTATCATGTGGACAAGGGGGTTGGTTTTTCAAAGCGATGAAAAAAAATAGAGTGAGTTTTAAGACACGTTGAAAAACACATTATGTTTTTCAACACTTTGAAAAAATAATTCGGTTCTCAAAAAGGTGCAACCCATGATGCATTTTCCTCCTTGTTGTAAACATTGAATCCACATCAACTAATTATCAGGTGGACAAGGGTTGGTTTTTCCAAAGCGATGAAAAAATAGAGTGTGTTTTTTTCACACGTTGAAAAACACACGGTGTTTTTCAACACTTTGAAAAATGTAATTCAGTTCTCCAAAAGGTGCAACCCATGATGATTTTTCTCCTTTTTGGAAACATGATGAATCCACATCAAATAATTATCAGGTGGACAAGGGTTGGTTTTCCAAAGCGATGAAAAATAGAGTGAGTTTTTCGACACGTTGAAAAACACACGGTGTTTTTCAGCACTTTGAAAAATGTAATTTGGGTTCTCCAAAAGGTGCAACCATGATGCATTTCCTCCTTGTTGTAAACATTAAATCCACATAAATAATTATCAGGTGGACAAGGGTTGGTTTTATCAAAGCGATGAAAAAATAGAGTGAGTTTTTAAGACACGTTGAAAAATGCACGGTGTTTTTCAACACTTTGAAAAACACAATTTGGTTCTCCAAAAAGGTGTGCAACCATGATGAATTTCCTCCTTTTGTTAAATGATGAATCCACATCAAACTAATTATCAGGTGGAAAGGGTTGGTTTTTCCAAAATGATTAAAAAATAGAGCGAGTTTTAAGACACGTTGAAAAACACACATTGTTTTTCAACACTTTGAAAAATGCAAAATTCATTCTCCAAAAAGTGTAACCCACGATGCATTTCCTCCTTATTATAAACATGAAATCCACATAAAATAATTATCAGTGGAGAAGGGTTGGTTTTCCAAATCGATGAAAAAAATAGAGTGAGTTTTTTCAGACACGTTGAAAAACACACGGTGTTTTTTTCAACACTTTGAAAAATGTAATTTGGTTCTCCAAAAGGTGCAACCCATGATGCATTTCCTCCTTGGTTGTAATGATGCAATCCACATAAAATACTTATCAGGTGGAAAAGGGTTGGTTTTATCAAAACGATTAAAAATAGAGCGAGTTTTAAGACACATTGAAAAACACATGGTGTTTTTCAACACTTTGAAAAATACAATTTGGTTCTCCAAAAGGTGCAACCCATGATGCATTTCCTCCTTGTTGTAATGATGAAATCCACATAAAATAATTATCAGTGGACAAGGGTTGGTTTTATCAAATGATTAAAAAATAGAGTGAGTTTTAAGACATGTTGAAAAACACATGGTGTTTTTCAACACTTTGAAAAACGTAATTTGGTTCTCCAAAAGGTGCAACCCACGATGCATTTCCTCCTTGTTGTAAATGATGTAATCCACATCAAATAATTATCAGGTGGACAAGGGTTGGTTTTATCAAAGCGATTAAAAAATAGAGTGATTTTTAAGACACGTTGAAAAACACATAGTTTTTTCAACACTTTGAAAAATGTAATTTGGTTCTCCAAAAGGTGCAACCCATGATGCATTTCCTCCTTGTTGTAATGATGAAATCCACATCAAATACTTATCAGGTGGACAAGGGTTGGTTTTATCGAAATCAATGAAAAAATAGAGTGAGTTTTTACATGTTGAAAAATACACAGTGTTTTTCAACACTTTGAAAAACAATTTGGTTCTCAAAAAGGTGCAACCCATGATGCATTTCCTCCTTGTTGTAATGATGCAATCCACACCAAATAATTATCAGTGGGACAAGGGTTGGTTTTTCAAATTTTCCAAATAGAGTGAGTTTTTGACACGAAAAACAAACACTTTGAAAAATGTAATTTGATTTATAACAAGGTGCAACCCGCGATGCATTTCCTCCTTTTTTTTTAACTATGCAATCCACATCAAATAATTATCAGGTGGACAAGGGTTGGTTTATCAAAGCCATGAATGAAAAAAGAGATAGAGTTTTTTTTTGACACGTTAAAAAAACATAACAAAATTTGAAAAGATGAAATCATATTCTTTGTATATATAACATGAAATCATAAGAGATATCGTTTGTAGATATAACATGCATGATTAATTTATAATCAATAGTTTTTATATGAATGTTAACACAACCAAAATAACACAAGTTCCACTCCTTTTTATTTAAACCCATGTGTGGAGCCCATATTTCAGTGGATACAATGTGATAAAATCATAATATTAGACAAACCATTTATACATTTACACCAAATTTATAGTAACTGTAGAAAATACTAATTATCTCTTATAAGACTAGATGATAATAATGAATTACATTGAAATAACCAATATATTTCTTGCAAACTTCTTGAAAACCAAAACATTTTTTTGAAACGAAAAATCCTTCGCATCAAATCTGTATAACACTGCAAAAAAACTATGAGAAGATGAGAAGTTAGACTTGAAGCAATGAAAACAATTTTGTAGTCTTAATGAATGGTAACACACATTTAAACTAAGATCAAACCATTGTAATGTATATGTAGTATGAAAATTACATGCTTCAATGAGTACTTGAAATTCAATTCTCTATAATATGTACATTAACTAGAAGTAACATTCACAATACTCACACATTTTAAATCTTATTCCAATTTAAATCTTGTTATTTGATTTTAAAACCTTCTAATATTTTATTATGTTTTGATGGTTTAATTATTATTTACTCTTTTAAAAACTAAAATATACATTTAACCAACATTTTTTGATGTCAAAGGTCACATGGATAGTGTCATTTTATTACAAAGTCATATTTTATGTCAAAGGTCACTTGGACAGTCTTCGGTGTGAGCGACTGGTACTTTTTTCTCAGTCGACACCTTGGCCAGGATGTACATCTTCTTCCATAATTCTTTGTGACCTTCGTGAATTTTAACAACAAAATTAAAGCTTGCTACTTGATTTTCGAACACTTTTTGTTCGATTCACACATCATCTCCCAATTCTTAATTTCTAATTCCAACTCTTGAACCTCAAGCTCCAACTCCATCTTCCTCGAGGAAGCATCTAGTAATTGGTCCAATAATTCCTTTTTTTTTTGACAATTTTAAATATTGCAGTCTAAGTCTTTCACGCTCAATTTTATAAAACTTTTCCTTGTTCATTGCAAGTTTCATTTCTATTTCCATACGAAATGATGGGGATGACTCATCTTCTTGTCCAACTTTGACATCTTCATTTGTAGGGCTCTCTATAGTCTTTCCAAACACATTAGTACTGACACTATAGAATTTTGCATAATCTTTCGGTTCCGGCACTGGTGAGGCCTTGCGCTTTCCAACCTTCTTTTGTCTTGCCATCTAATTAAACATGTATTTAAACAACCAATTAATATCTGTTAACATTCAAACGTAATTGTAACCATATACCATACATGGAAGAAGAACGCAACTAAGTAACCATATACCATTTACCGTAATCCACAATCCATAGTCACATTAATACATTAACCATATACACAGTGACAACATCATCATTTATACAATAAATGGAATGTGACATAACAAGAATAAAAACCATCTAATGTGCTATAAATAGAACCACAAACCATATTCAATTTAACAAGAATGTAATACTAAATCGTAAACATCAAACACATTAAAGTAACAACCTCATCACACATATATACACTTGTCTTCTAATCACACTTGTATTACTCTTCCTTATTCATCACATCGCATACCAGATATAGCAATTCATATACATGATCTAAATACTAATTAATGTGCACATCATAACATCAACCAAAAACAACCATATTAGTGTAAAATCACATACATCTAATAATCATAATATAACCACATACGTCTATCCATATCATCTATTATGCTACAAAGGAAAATTCATCAAATATAACTAATTTTTTTGCATACCACATAATCAATATCTATACATATATGTCAAATATATAAGTAAAATTTGTCAAATATGTAAGTGAAATATAAAAGTACAATAACACACTGATGTCAAATATATAAGTAAGTTCAATATGTGTTTAACAAGCATATTTTCATCTCAAAGGTTGTATGACTGGTATATTCATTTGTTATCATTGTCTTGGGTGGGAGTGCCTGTGTTTTTTCCTCAATTTCCACCTTGGCCTGCATGTACATCTTCTTCCATACTTCCTTCTGATCTTCATGTATTTTAAGAATGGTATTAAAGTTTTCTACTTGATTTGTGAACACTTTTTTGTCCACTTCACGCATTGTCTCCCAATTCTTAATTTCTAGTTCTAACTCCTGAACCTCGAGCTCCAACTCCATCTACCTTGAGGAAATTTCTCCTATTTCATCCAATATTTCCTTATTTTTTTCGTAAAATATAAATTTTCCAATGCAAATATTTCACACTGGTTTTGATACATCTTTGTCTTCTTTGTTACAAGTTTCATTTCTAAATCCATACGAACTGATGGGGAAGGCTCATCTTCTTGTGTAGCACCGACATCTTTGTTTGTAGAGCTCTTTGCATTATTTTTGAATGCATAAGTGTCACTATCGAATGTTTCATAATCATTTGGTTCTTGCATTGGCAAAGCCTTGCACTTTCTAGTCTTTTTTAGTCTTTCCATCTAAATAAACTTGTATTAAAACAATCGATTATTATCTGTTACCATTCAAACATAATTAGAAAGGAAATAATGCACTTAACTTATATTAAAAAATATTATCATGGATGAAATATATACAAAAGTTTCGTAAGCACATCAAACCCAAGTACGCATACATGGATGAAGAACACAACTATGTAACCATAAACCACAAACCATAATCCATAATACACAAAATTTGAAAACAAAATTGTGAATTATCTACGATAAATTACTTGAACACGTCAAACCCAAGTAGACATACAAGGAAGAAGAACTCAACTATGTAACCACATACCATAAACCGTAATCCACAATCCATAGTCACATTAATACATTAACTAGATACACAGTGACAACATCATCATTTATACAGTAAATGGAATGTCACATAACAAGAATAAAAACCATCTAATGCACTATAAAATAGAACGTAAATGGATAACTCTATGTAACCCATAACCAAAAACCATATTCAATATATCAATAATGCAATACTAAATCGTAAACCTCAAACACATTAAAGTAACATCATCATCATATACACATATATAGTAATCCAACTCCTCACAATCAATGTTATACAATAAATGTTTTCATCTCCTTCGCTGCCTAGTGTTAGCGATAGACAATACTCCATCATAAAATCTAATATGTTTCTTCTCATTTCTATGAACATAATTTGGCATGATGCCAAGAATGGGTGGGGCATCCGATGTCTTTATCCAAGTATGGTGCGTTGTCTCAACCTGTACCGCATCATCCTGAAATCCAACCATATAGTAAATAAGTCAACGTAGATGAATCTCTCAGTTAAACACATAATTAAATTAAATCATCCATTACATCTACTTTCCTCTTCATGAGTGTCAAGTCTGATATCATTGAGATCCCAAATAGAAAACCCTTTGACACACTCTGCCAAAGTGTTTGCAAATGTATTAGGGTAGGGAAATGGAGCAGTGGGAACAATGGCCTCAGAAATAATCACTTTGATAGTAAATTTGGGGAGTGTGATGCCATGACACTTCGCGTGTGGGATACTATCACAAACCACTCCTCTCGTGACAACCATATCATCTGACATTAACCTGACTTCGACCCCATCAGGAAAATCCTAGAATAATGACAATCTCAATTGCATTAATAATTTTTCTTAATTTCACCAAAAAAAGAATACAAAAAATCAAATGAGAACATTCAATAACTTACTAGTCTAGCTCCACCCTCTCTCGTACTATCAACAACGGTGTTTTTTCCCCTCTCCTCGTGCCTCCCCTCATCACCCTCTCTCTCCTCGACTGGAAAAGAAGCTGCAACTCTAGGATTTTTCATCTCCACCTCTCTTACCTCATGTGAAGCTATCTCTCCAATAAGATCAGACCACATGCTGATTGAGAAGGGGGTGTGTTATCACAAATGTCCACCTACAACAATCGAGTCATCAAGACAATTTAAGTATCAACAACATAAGGCAACATACATTTTTCAAGTGTGTGTTAAGTGGTTTTACCTCTCTCTATTTTGCACTACGAATCAGTCTCTCTATTGGCGTAGGAGTTTAACACAAGGGAATGTCATAATCCTACACATGCCTACAGTTAGTATATACAAAAATAAACAAAAACTACATTCTATCCTTACTTACGAAAGACCAATAATTACTTACATTATCATTCGTAGGGGGTCAACATTTCTGCTACTTGTTCCACCCTCTTCTCTAGCTTCTTGTTCATGAAAAATATTAAGTTTTTGATTTCCAACCAAACATAATATATAAAATACTATACTAATCTTAAATTTACCTCTGTTCTGATATTTGAGTTTTATTTCCTCTCGCTCTCAACCAATGCTCCTCTCTCACCTTTCACATCTCCTTTGAATCATAGGCATACATTGCATCATCCACCTCCCTCTTTCCTTCTTGGATCAACTCCTCGAATCGAGATTTGCATTATTTTTTTGCAAACTCGATCGATAACCCTCCTCTCACGTTGTAAGTAGAATCGTTGCCTCAGACATAGTTCACATCCCCTCCCTCTTTTGCACATATGCCCTGCTTCTATCTTGAGAGATAGGTGATTGTTTCCCCATATGCTTATGGCCATGCTTACGAGGTTCCATGGAGGGAAGATTTTGTTCTACTTGGTGATGTCGATTTAGTCTATGCAACTCAAGAAAACCTAACATCCCCACTAACAACACATGATCCATCTGGCAGACATAATAACGAATACGACCATTAACATATTCAGTTTTATACTCTACGGGTGGCTCACGGATATCTGAGCGAATGGGCTCGGAAGGACCATCTAACGTATCACCATCAACTATGTTGGAGGATCATCTCCCTTTTCTTCCTCTATGACACTTGTGAAATGTGTATGCACCATGTGATGTGAAGGTGCTTGTATCTAGGGAGTCCAAGTGCATAACTATTAGCCCAACATAAAATATTAAGTATTTTGCAAAAGAAGTAATGTTCACATATTTGAATATTACCATCATGGAATGTGAAGAAACCTATGTGAAAAGACAACAATTTCATAATTGTTATCCCAACAAATGACATTAGGTACATTGCTACGACAAACAATTAATGTTCACAAAGTTATATATTACCGTCTCATTATTTATGTCTTCCCAAAAACATAAGAACAAATTGTGAACATGGATCGACCCATATCGCCGAGCTTTTGCATATGTTTCGTTCATGTGCATTGTCATAACCATCATTGAAGCGATGCATTGTAAAACAATTTAAACTGAAACAAATGGTGCATGAACTTATTTATTCGTATTTTGCATTCATATTGAGAAAATCGTGCACAATAAACGATTTGTGATGAAATTAGCCACACACATTATTTTTCAAAACTGGATACTCAACTCTAGATGTTTCAGAAGTAAACATGAAATGTGAATTACAAGTGTGTTAAAAGACAAGATAGGATAAAGCATGATGTATCCAAAATTCCTGGTTTATCAACCAACACTATAGGATGTATCATCATATTATCCACAAAATATATAATATATACACTAGAGACAATTCACATAATATTAGTTATTCACAATCTAATAAATAATGTATGTCTACCATTACACAAAAAGGAAATACAGTGTGTACATATATCATATTGAAATGTCTTCCATGGAAAGTGTTAGCAAAGCTACCACTTCTTGGTTTATAGTGTCCCTAGACACTTGACATACATCTAACCTACCTCTGTTAAGTTTTACATGCACGTATGAACATTTCACAAAGTGAGATACATTCTCTAGCGCTTGAACTCCAAGAATTGAAAGATTTACATTATTACATAGGTATACACCAATCATTTATTTCATAAAAAGCATATCGAGAGAAAACACACAAATTTTCTAAATATCATGGCGTATCACTTCCTCAAGACCCAATATCAAGGCCCTATACTCAGCCTGGTGGAAGGTCATAGTGGCATTTCTGAAAATTGTACCTCTTTCTACTATCTTGCTTCCATCGGGTCATATAATATGAATGATGAACATGCAAGATTTTCAGAGGTATTCGACACTCCATGAATTTCCAATCTCCAAATGGCAACCATGTTTACCTTTACAATGGACAAAAATATATCGTAAGAAAACATTAAAAAATAGAATGAACACTTCAAATTTGAATTTTTCAATACAAACATCTGTAATTTAACATATGACAAGGCCCTAAAACATTTTCTCCTGAGTTCATTCATTAATAATGATTTCTTATTGGAGAGTCAATGGAGTTAGTACTTTTTCTAGGGACATACACTCTAAATGAGTTAACATCATGTGTTCGTGAGCGACTTCTTTTAGGGAAATAATTTAGAATTTTTTTAAAAAAAATGTTTTCCTATAATTATGAGTTTATAAATGTAATGGGTAAATATTAAATTAGAATAAATCACTTAATAAATTGATTAGTCTAATATAAATAGATATATTTCACTACAAGAAAATGGGTATTCTATCCACAATTTTTTCACAATTTATTTGTGGATATCTTATTCAAAATTGTGAATCCAATTTTGTGGACTCCACCCACAATTTTTTTGTGAAAACATTAAATGTGACAAAAATTGTGAAATTATCCACATAAGGAAAATGTTGTAAAAAAATCACAATATTTTAATTGTGACATTTGTCACAATTCTAGTATTGTTACATTTCTACAATTAGAAAAATTATGATAGTTTCACAACTTTAAAAATGTGGTGCACCTATAAATTTATAAAAAAATAAAATAATATTAGATAGTCATTTTAAATTATTAAAATTCTAGTTATTGAACTCATATAAATTAGATTTAAAAATTATTGTAAAATTTTATTTTGCACTATCATATTTCTCACTTTGTTTGAATTCATTCATTTATAAATTAAATATGATTTATCGCATTATTTTAAATATCAATATTAATACAGCCCATAAAACCTCCCTAATATGTACTATAGAATAGAATAATAAATAATTCTCCACTAAAGTATGGATGTAGCTATTTTAAGTTATACTAAAATTCAAAATATATCTTATAAAAAAGTAAATTATCGGGGAAGCCATAGATCTTACCAAATCTTACTCATTAAAACCAACTATTTTTTTGCTTTTAATACCATTTAATGTAAAAACCTAAATGGCAATTGGATATTTTTGTTTTCTATAAATAAATTCAATTGTTAGTGTTATGTTTGCACTTTACTTTGGAATATGATATTAAAATATAAAATAGTCAAATAATGATTTGATGGGAATTTGGGATGAAATCAATAGTGCTATGCATAAACTCAATAGAATACATGTAGCAAATCTAATTATGATCGACTTTGACCTCTACCAGCAACTAAAATGTAAAACTAATGCTAATTTTAGAGAAACCCTTTGCAAAATGTCATACAACATCGTATAGAAATATTTTTAAAAATCGTATCTCCGTCCTAATATTCAGTGGAAGATTAGGGCCATCCAGAGTAGATCTGTGATTCTCTAATGGGCACTTCTCGAACCTGCAAAAAATGTCCACATTTATAAAAATAGCAGAATTTTCAATAACCCTGTTCATCTATGAATCTATGAAAGTTTGATTGAATCGTAATAAAAATGGGGTAAGATTTGAAGGAGAAAATCCAAATACCCGCTGATTTATTCGCCATTACCTTTGATCTCCAATTTTCAGTTTCAGTAATCATCCCCTTCATATTTATTTATTTTTTCGTGAAAATTTAGGTTATCACTAGACTACCATGGATCAATTGCTTGGAATCCTGAAATATAGATTTTCACTTCTATTTTTTTTTTTTTTTAAGCACGGATCGACCGCACGGATCAATAGCTCCAACCGTTAGATTGTTTCTTATCAACGGAAGGTAATGTGTTATAAATTAAAACAATGACCAGGTAAAAGAATTTATGATAGGTCTATTTCAACGAAAGTTATATGTATGAAAGAAATAGGATGAAAGTGTTCTAGTTAGAATTGAAAATTATTCGATTGATATCCACAAATTAAAATTAGTATTTTAAAATATGGATTAAAAAAATTACATTCATATGTATAATTTACAGTTTTAGTTTTATCTCTTTACAATTATAGAAAATGTGAGATATGTTGTAGATTTGCAACATTAAAAATAATACAAAATGGATTATTTATATTATCATATTAAATAGAACAACTATATCTTCTTTGATAAAGATGAAATAATATTGTAGATATTACATAATATTTTTAAAAATATCACTTTTTTAATACAATTTAGTTTCATGATCCAATTTATAATAATGAATTAAATGTAATCACATTCGAGTGAATTTTCCATCTAATATTTAAATGTAAAATTTAAATTACTTTACTATTTAGTGTGGATAATTTACAATTATTATTGGATTAATATAAAGCTTCCAATAGTCTTTAAAATTATTATTAATATGATTTTTGTGGTTTGAAGTCTACCTTAAATTATTGATGATAGATTAGATTAGGTTATATATATATATATATATATATTACGTTTTTTACATAATATATTAATAAAATTTTAGTAGTGTACAATTTTTACACATTTAGTTGGAACTTAATATTGTCCACAATGTATATATTTTATATTGTGTAGATAATATAAATTGAAAGTTTAGTGGTGTAGAGTTTATTGAAAGATTTGTTTGTATCAAAGAAGTGTTGAACTAAATTAGAATTGTGATACATTATTTTGGGTTGCTTAAACTACGATAAATCTAGTTTCTGAATCTATTTTTTCAAATCACAATGCAAAAATCTCTAACTAGAATTTAGATTATGTTTTACTATATATATATATATATATATACATATACATATATGTGTGTGTGTGTGTGTGTGTGTGTGTGTGTGTGTGTGTGTGTGTGTGTGTGTGTGTATAATACACAATCAATATCATTTACATATGTTGAATTTTCACAATTTTATTTCTATTTTTTTGTGTATATAGAATTATTGTTTAAATCTTAGAAATTGTGTGAAAAATCAAATGAAGAGAGTTATATTTAGATTGTGGTACACAATATCCATAATCCTATTTTCAAATGTCTTTCTTTTTCAAAAAAATGAGAAGAAATCATGATTTATTCAAAATAAAATTTGAGGGATGTGGATATTTCACAATTTTAAATTAGATTTTTATGAAGTAGTGGAAATATTTTTCAAAACATAAGAAAATGTGATTTTTTCCATAATGAAATTTCAATAAAGTGAGTTTTTCAAATATTAAAATTAGAATTTTATGGAATTGTGGAAAATCTATAATTTATTTATATAAGCTATCCATTTAATGTTGATAATTCACAAATTTTCAACAAAATGATTTTTTTGTGGATAACAATGTGGATAAATTATCCTATGTCTAGTAGTGTTTCTATCTATTTGTAATATCAATATCTATAAACATTTTATTAGGGTTAAAATGGGTGTAGAACAGTAAATAACATTTGATTAGTTTTCAAAACCAAATCAATAAAGAAATATCTAGTACATAGGGTTTAGATTTATCATGTTCGTAGGAGTGACAAGAAGATGATCATCCAAGATAGAGTTTAGATTTATCATGTTCTTGGGAAGTGACAAGAAGATGATCATCCAAATCTTGTAGTACAATTGATTTTTATGAGACACAGAAAACTAGAAAACTTACATTTATCATAACCAACAAGTGTATATTGTACACTTGACATTTCAAGCATACCTAAACCATACACTTGACATTCCAAGTAATATTGTGCACTTTAATTCAAAATATGTTATTATGAGTATATTTCCAAAAACTCTCTCAAGTTTCTAAAACTTCATTACAATCAATGGTAAAATGTACTTCTTTAGCTTTCCCTAAATGGGATGCTGAAGTTTAAACCATAAGGAAACAATAATATGTTTTGGGGTTTTCATTTTATCAAATATACTAATCTTTCTTGATATTTAACAAGTCCATCAATAGCATATAGTAATGTGAACGACATTCCAATAATTGTTATAGTTTATTCACTACAAAACCATTGTAATGTATATCTAGTATTAAAATTACATGCTTCAATGAGTACTTGAATTCTCTAGAATTAACTCATTTTCAAACAATACTGATTTTCTATATTATGTAGATTAAGTAGGGTACATGTGCATCTCTAGATGAGTTGAACTCATATTAGAACACTATTGACACACAAATAAACAAATTGATATATGACTATCAAAAAATGAGAATAAGGTAGACCAAGGGTCACATGGATAAATTTCGAAGAGAATGGGGACTCTTTTCTCATAAACATGTAGTTTACCAAAACCTTTTGGACTTAAATTCCTTGTCAAGTGCACTGACCTAGAAAAAGACTTAGAACTACACAAGATAATAAATAAATAAATAAATAAATAATCAAAGGGGGGCCATATGAATACCATAAATGATTGGAAATGATATTTGCACCAATACAATCTTAAATAGGACAAATGATCATAACCCATACTTAGTGAATTTGACATGAATATTTAAATATTTTTAGACCTTGTTAATTTTTCCTTTTTTAACTAGACTTCACTGATTGGTTTCAAATAAGCCTAAAGACATTTCATTTTTGGGGTTGTGAAGATTTTAGAAAATCGTTACCAATACGCATTTGGTACCTAAATATAATTATAACATAAATGAATTTTAATAATCTAAACTTTCTCTAAAATATATAAACATTAGTAATTTTAAAAATATAATCCGTAGAAACACATTTTCATACTATGGAAAACATATTTAATATTTAAGCTCGTGTGAATCAAGAATATATTCAAACAACAAAATAAAATATATTTAAGCTCGTGTGAATCAACATTTGACAAAAATTAAATATTTATATAGGTTTTTTTCAAACATGTCATAAGTTTTTTAGTACAAAACATATAAAAGCAGTATATATTTTTTTGTTTTTAGCAACAAACTTGGAGTTGCTTCCATGTGCAATCTTTTTTGCACAATTTTTGGATCTATCACCGCTTTACATCTTATGGGGAGGCTCATACTTCTGGGCCTCCTCCATCATGTCATAAGATAAACCGTATCTACGTGAATGAGAATCTATAGTGTGGAACTTAGACAAATAAATCACTGAAGTTTCGGAAAATTGAGTCGGGCTTTAACCATGTTTGCAATTTCAGTTTTGACAGTTTATTTTGGTGATGGTGGTCTATGTAGACCACAAATGTGGACCTCTTGAAAGTTTCCTCCCTCTGAAATTTGGGAGTATTCAATGTTATTCCGATGGGATTCAGATGAATATAGTTGCGTGTATTCATTTTCTCCAGAAAGAGAAACTAAATACAACAACACACATGCATACAAAAATATACAATTAACGTTAGTATGATACATGAAAAATCTAATATATGTCACCCAATATGATAAAATAATCACAACATTAGAAAGCTAATATCCATGAAAAATTCAAGTATCAATATATGCCAACAACTATCCTTCACTCAAGATTCACCCTCCCATAATATCACAACCATCCATTGCAAAAGGGGTGGTTACAATATTATGGGAGGGTGCGTTTCTGAGTGAAGGGTCATTGGGAGACTTTAAAAACTTCTTCTCAAAGACAAGATACCACCAAAATATTGATGTGGAATCCTAAGGGGCAAGCCCCTTCATCATGCAATGATAGTTGGGCATATCGATGTGGCATCCTAAGGGGCAAGCCCCTTCAACATGCACCGATTCCTGTCTTTACAGAGGCAATCACCCCATATGCCAAATTGAGAGTGAGAGTATCATATCACATAATTTTTATAGCTTCAACTTACATCATAAAAAAATATAACTAATAAAAAATTTTCTATATACAAATTATATATGCACATTACCATTATCTACAAATATAATTAGTACAAAAAAATCAAACTTACTCTAATGTTATTCCATTTAACACAACTAAGTTCTCTCAATCATATTAAGAAATTACTAAACGTTTACAATTAATTATATAAAAAAACATACTAAACTTATGATAAACATACTAAATCAACTAACATCAACTAACATATGATAAACATACTAAATCAGCTAACATAAAAAACTACCATACTAAAGTAGACAAGAGTTAATATTTACTTTATGTAGACAAGAGTTAAAATGAATAAGGATCCAACAATATTAGACAAGAGTTCAAATAAGAGGTACCTAACAGTCAATAATATTAAGATGAGGAATAATTAGCTAGTCAAGAGGAAGAATTTAACTCAATGGAGAAAATGAAAATAAACATTATTATTATTATTATTTGTTTGATGCAAGATTATATTGGCCTCATGGATGCTCTTGCATCATATTCCTAGATCTTTTGTGCATACCCATGGGAATTCCTAATTCACTTCTACTACACACACCCTTAAGCATATTTGTAAACATTTACAAGCTCAAGTGTTAAAATTACATGCACATATGTTTAAGCCTTCTAATTTTATGGATTCTACTCAATTACTTAACAATCCACTTGCACCTAAAGTGGATTTT